>QVRM01000892.1:690000-703620 GCA_003439945.1 Dermanyssus gallinae
TGCAATTGTTACTGTTAGTTTGCAGCGATTGGCCGTCGTTTTCTTCCAGGTGTTCCCAGGCGTGTTGTTGTTGTTGTTGCTATTATTGTTACTTTTTTGTTGTTGCTGCTGTTGTCATTTTTCTTTCTTCTATTCTTCTTCTTTTTCCTCTTCTTCCGGTTTGTTTTCTTGCCTTCGATATTTTTCTTCTGCTTTGGTGGTCTGACTGCTTTTCTAGATGGCTGGCGGCTCTGGAAGATCGGCGCAACCATGCCAAGAACGCCACCCCTCCTCCGCCTTATTGAACCACAAGCAATGTGCCGTTAATGGTGATGACGACCGTGTTGACGACGACGACGACAATGATTAAGATGATGAGGGTGCTTGCATAGCTCAGCGTGCTGGCGACAGTCATATTCATGATGGCGATGTTGATGATGACCATTTTGTTTGTTTGTGTGTATGCATATATATATATATATATATATATATATATATATATATATATATATATATATATATATATATATACATATTTGCGTGTATACGTGCACGTTTGTATGTGTAAGTGTATATATTGACGATAATGGCATGTTGTGTCGGCAAACAATTGCGCTAATCCTACAGCAGCAGCAGCAGCAACAGCAATCTGGGGTGTCTGTCTGGTGCGACAATCATGGCAAGCGGCCACACTATGGATGGCGACAATTAGAATGATGACGCGTGATGCACAAGCTGCGAGGAGAACGTACATAAGTACGGCGCATATGAAGGTCACAGCGAGGACGACCCGAACGCCGCCAGCCCAGCAGCGAAAGTTGTTTTTGTTATCGGTAGAATGTCTAAATGTTTTTTAAAGACTTTCTCCCCTAAACAACTTCACGCTACACATCGATATGACGCCTCTTCTTCAGACTTGCGTTGGGCGGCTGGAAAGCCATCAACATTAATGCTGGTGATGCTGGCGGTGGTGGTGGTGGTGATAATGATTATGATGATGGTTATGGTGGCTAAGATTGTTGTTTTTAACCTTATATGATGAATGCGTTTGTTCCGCTATGTGCGATCGCATATAGTTATCCTTGTTTTACTCTAGGTGTGACTGTAATTCGACAACTACAAATGCAAATTAGTAATTTAAATCGTATTTGTTTATCATTCGCATTCATTATAGCTCGTATTTTCATACACACATAGGCTTTGCCAGCTCAATGGTCGCTGGATTTCGGGCGATCACATCAGGTGAACTATTTTATAAAAAGTTTTGTGGCGAATTAGGACGTTAGTAATGAACGATTCCAGATTATGTTCGTTGTAGTATCTGGTGACTGTGAAAGGTGTGAGTGCGTGTGCGAAGACACATGTTTTAAAAAGACGTATTTGTCCTTAATTACTTCTATTAGACTGACACTTGATGAAATATCAACCGTTCGATATTACTAATTCCATTAATTATCGCCCATGGTTCCGTAATCCAAAAATCACATATAATTGTCGAGGCCGTGTATATTCATTCAAAGAGCTTTTTAAATTCCTATTAGCTTGTGTAAATGATAGATCTGGAGTTGCAGTCTATTCAGCAGCTGCAGGAATAAACTCTCCTTTTTTCCCGCTTATATATATATATATATATATATTCCGCATAAAATTTATTTATTTAAAATTCACCCTGTTTGGGTATGTAAACATGTTATATTCCGCACAGAATGGCGCGTACTTAATTGGCCCTTTGAAGTCCGTAATAAAAACAGATATTTAGATCTTACGTAAGTCGACAACTTTCAACGAGCATTATTATACAATATAACCCCCGATCACGCAATCATCAGTTCGGGATCTAAAGCGCAGACAAGCCTGTGTCAAATTGTCCCTATCTAAATCGTTTAACGCTTTCATAATATCGGCAGTGAGCAAGTTTACGTTATCCTGTCGAGACATGTTAGATTCTCGCTAGATCAAGCCTCATATACAGTCGTTCAACGGATTAAAATTGGGGCTGTTCGGCGGTTTTACGTCCTGGCTCCAAAACACGCTCAGACAGCGACCCCAAATAGCCACATAAACGTTGCCGGAAAATAGCCTTTTCCTACATTGAGAGTGTGATCTAAATCGTGGACAAACCATTGATCAATCGTGCTTCAAAGGCAGCCTACATATTTGTGCTTGCAAGAAGAGAGAAGCAAATGGCATCGAGCATGTCTATTATCATTTCCGGTCCTAGAGAATATTTGCCTAACTTTTATGATCTGGGAACTGTACCTGAGGTTCTCATGAATAAGCCATATACATGGCCATTATGGTCATATTAAATTCACATGCAAGATTTCTGAAGATCGAAGGGTTTTCAGAAGTTCGCAGTTTGACCTTGTCGATCAGTCCTTGCTGTGCACAGTCTGCCCTCAACCTTTTTCTTTACTCTGTAGGAACTCCAGGTTTTGTTTCTTTTGTAACCGCGTAATCGGCTGCGGATCGCTGAACTGTCAGTAGACTTCATGGATATTGTCTTGACGGTCTTTACGCGATCTAAAGGCTGTCGAACTCTTACGACAGAGATTGTCGTAAACGTTCAATTAGGAGACGTAATGTCCGTGCTAAGTATTCTGCTACATTGGTCGACCTCACGTCGAAATGACGAGTAGGGAATCGGGGTGACAAAAAACGTCACGTCTTTCAATAGCATCATAAAAACAAACTGTCCTCCGCAATAATAAGTAATAATATTTCATCAAGACTTAACTACATGTTGTGAGCATCCCCGACCTTTCAAATATACGGAAATCCTTACTGCCCTATTCTAGACAAGGTATTAAATGTAGTGTAGAAGGAAGCGTATTGAAAAAATCAAGGTATTCGGACTGCTACGGAAATTGTCATAGTCTGTTATGCTGCATCATTGAATTAATTTGGTTCTCTGACGGAAACGCTATTAATGAAAAGCGGACATTTGGATTAAGAAAACAACCGTTATACCAGATGCGCGATTAGGACCCCACTTGATTCTGGCCCTCTGAACGAGCCACGTGAACAGAAATATAATATCAAGTCATAAATCATCAATGAAGTTCATTCCATGAACAATATTTCTCGACAGTGGATATCAAAGATGACCTCAATAGGAGAACGTGCCGTTTTGTTAACAGCTTAGCAGTCCTTTAGCGGGGGTGGCTTCAAGCCATGTTGGATCCGAACTCTTTCCACATGGTGTTGGCCATTAGGATAGGCGTCCATGTCCGTAGGCTATTCTCATGCATGTCGTGTGTGGACTGGTCGACGCTGATAGTCCACACCATTTACGCTACTCAAAATGTCCTGGAAGGCTCTCAAGAGACCGGGGACCTGATTTCTTCATAGAAGAACACAGCTTTTATTGCACGGGCTGACACGACATTAACCGATAGCAGTAAAAATTACTAATAAATAAAATAATAATAATAATAATAATAATAATAATAATAATAATAATAATAATAATAAATAATAAATAATAATAATATGCAAACGTGCTTTTCGTTGGCAAAATGTAAGTGCAAATAAGCCGTCTTGAGGCGGCAGACACTAACGCCGTTCCGGCTTTGTCCTTCTGACCTCTTCTGTGACATTCCGTGTGGGTTATCAGCTTGATCAAAGCTAAGCACAATGGTGGAATTTGCATAGCATCTGTTCTAGACTAGGGCAGATGGTGAACTTTGGCTGAATGGGGACTTACCCAGAATTAAAAATCAAAGTATTTCTTAGCCAATTAGCGGATATATGCATGTCTAAAGTCGACGGAAAGAAGTGGCGTAGCTTGCATCAGATTTGGTGTCCAGTCGTCGCGAAGTTTAATTCAGATACGAAACATAATGGGGTGGACTTCAGAAATATTCCATAATTGTATAGCTTTATGATAACTTAACAGACGTTAACAAAAAAATAATAATAGCGGTAATCGACCCCACTACAAAAATCAGCTTAAATTAAAAATTGTCTTATTATTAACTTACTTAGACACACGTGTAAATTAGCAATGAATGAGTTTTGCAAGAAACCTTAAAAGGAAACGCTACAAGTAAAACGTCCACATTTGTAAATATACAAAAACACGCATGATTCGCGTGCATGGAGTTATATATATATATATATATATATATATATATATATATATACATACATATATCATTGGCTTACCCAATCCATCGTGATATGTGTAGCATATACCTAATGTATCATACGGAAATAAAAGATATTTTATATATACATATATATTAATAGGCCAAAAATCATGCTCTATCTTTCCCAGATTGCGAGAGTGGCAATATTATCCCTGCCGAAGTGCAGTGGCAAGATTTTCTCTGTAGCCTCCGTGTTCCTGATTGCGGAGGTCCTGGCACGAGGTAAGTGTTGCGCGACTTTTTTGAGGTGCTTTTACGTTTCTCCCACCGATCTTGCTTTAAGCTTTAAAATATTGCAGTGGTCCGCCGCATTTCATTGATATGAATATTCTTCACTTAATAAAGGGTGAGGAAAAACTGGTGGCAGCAGGATCTCCGTAGTCGTCATATTGCTGGTGCGGGCCAGGCGTACATACTATCGGTGTGCTCCGTTCTTGCATCGCATCTAGACACAATTATTTTTTTGCTCCTGTGCTTGTTCGGCTCACTTCAAAAAAGTGACCAATAAGGTTTGCATCCACAAGTTGTGCTAGAACAACCCGTCTGCCATTATTCCTGAGTGTGTATTTTGTATTCATTGATAACAAGGTAGGGTTGACGCGGAAACACCTTAACAACAAGCTCGGGAATATAAGATATTCTTTGAATCCGTTGTAGCAGAGAATATTTGATGCGTCAGAAGACTGGCAGAAAAATCGTTTCAGAAATGTTGAATTTCCAGCAAATGAACGCCCGTCGAGAAATGTCCGAGTTGAATCTTCAGCAGAATCGGCAGCAGTAGACCCTGTATTGCGTCAGAGGGTGATTTCAGGAGACGAACCATGGCTGTATGATTACAGTGGTGCTTCGAAGGAGAGACTCGATCGAAGAAATTTGAACAGAGCAGATCCAAAACCAAGATTCGTATAACCGGTTTTTTCGTCTACAAGGAAGTCATCTGCCACGCTTTTTGCAATCTAGTTCTACGGTTAATAAATATTTTATTTTAAGAACGTTGCTTGAGAACGTCGATACACGAGGCTTGAACTTTGAGCAAACAACCCTTGGATCCTTTATCAAGGCAACGCAACGGCACATACATCGTTACAGCGTGTGCCTTGTGGCATTGAACAGAGTCAATTATTCTCGTTACTCATTTCAACAATACGATCACAACGTGAATATGGAGAGGTAGATTTTAGGGGTAAATTTGACTGATTTTGAGCCAGCCGGTTTCAGACATTGAGCAGGGCCAATTTAAAGACAATTTGAAAAAAAATCTGCCACAAAGACAACTAGATGATGCAGTCAAACATAATGCTATTAGGCATTTATACTGGTGAGTAAACAATAAAATATATATTTGCCCTAATGTATGTATTATTTACCTATCTATATATATATACAGTCTAAGGTATTTAGTTATCCAGTGCTGTTCTTATGTGCTTAGTTTATATAATTTGTTTTTAGATGTTCAACAGTGCTATGTTTGCTATATTTTTCGTGTATGTAATGCTTAGTATATAATACAATGCTTACTTTCCTGTTGGTCCGCTCTTATACGCTACCTGAAGATAGATTAAAGCTTTTTTTTGTTTTTATAGGTCTATAAAATTACAGATCGATAGTCTGTAATGACGTGGCAAAATTACTGTATACCAGTTTTAACAACTGTAATAACTGCAAACAGTATTATTTTAAATTAAAAGGTGAAGTTGAATTGAAATTTAGAGCAAACGGTGTGTATGTCGGTTAGTGGTATTCGAATGATACAATGCGACAAAAGAGAAGGACAGCTCGACTTCATATTGTTAGGCTAAGAGCGTAGCAAGAGCATTCTAGGCTAAAGAAGTTGTTTTTTTATTTATACGAAAGGTAACAACAAGCAGCAAACACATATGTGTGTAACTTTTTATTTACTGTTCGCACGAGATGTTTCTATACATGCGTACGACTACGATCATGTACGTAGTGTTTATACAAATCTACACATAACAAATCCCAACTAGTATTATATTAGAAAACATTTTTACGCGCGCAAATGTTTCATAAGAAACAAAATATTCACTCTCCGTTAATAAATCAGTCCTTTTTAAAATCAAACTTTGCGTACATGGCAGGTGGTACCTATGAGGACTGTCGGTAACACACGAGCCTAATCCTGAAGTCAGGACAGTTGTATCACCTGCATTCGCTCGAATCCCATTACTCAATCTGCACATTATATATATATATATATATATAGTCAAAGACAGTTGCTGAGTCGAAGCTTCAGTTTTACTTGCAATAGTATTGGATTGCAAATATGTTGCTCAATGTCATACTGCTGTAAGCAATTCTATTGTATGTACGACTATTGTACTTGTCATTACACATCACGATCAAGAATCAAAATAGTCTCAAACGGCGTGTTCTGTATTTAGGCGGCGGTGGCGACTGGCACAGACTATGACGTCTACAACGGCATTTGACCATGCTCTTCTTTGATGCGTTTCATAGCGTAGCCGTACCAGACAAGTTGATCAAGCATGCCATTCAGCAAGGGTTCAAGTCGCGGGTCGGAGACTTCACCCTCGTCGGAAATAGCTTCAGAAATAAATGGAATATTCACCTGGTCAGAGACAAATATACGTATGTATGTATGTTAAGTGAAAGTTAGAAGCGCTAGGTAACCGTTGGCACTGCAGAGCTCACAACGTATGTATGCTTAATCTTATGTATATTGTGAATCCTAGTACGACTTCGTTTGGCCCAACAGGCCGAGTGATCTCAGCAGATATACTTTCTGGTTTGTTTGCGTTGCGTGTTTTTAATTAAAAACTGTGCTTTTGCAATTTGGAACACATTACATAATGTAATAATGCTTGCATATTTACCATAATGGGTAAGCAGATCATGGCCAGTTCGGTTAGGTAGTCCCGGAGTTGAACGGTGACATTAGCACCTCCGAGGCGGCCCATTGAGTACCCAACCACGCCAACGGGTTTCGCCGCAAATGTGGCCGGAGGAAAGTGGTTCATCATGTTGCTCAGGGCGCCTGGAATGCACCTTTTCCAATCAAATCACATTCACTATAAATGTATGTATGTATATATATATATATATATATATATATATATATATATATATATATATATATATATATATATGCGGTCGACAGAGGTGAGTAGGTAATTTTTAATTATCTTTTAAAGGCTCTAAGAATAGTAATCATTTTTTAGCCATTAGTAATTGTGTTGCTTTCGCTATCATATTCTCGCTTTACGACTTAATACGAGAAATATCTGCACTGCTAAACGATCAATCACTCGTTACCCTACTTACTTACAAATGAGCCACACAGTTAATAAAAGTACATTAGGCAGGTATGCTATAGCTGCTTTACTTTTCAATATGGCCTTAAAGGTAGTGCGCATATTCATGTTCTCTATTTATTTTGCGATCTATTGTACAAACCGAATGAGCCACGTATCGATAGACAAAAATACATTATTCATATAGTTGATTATTAATATTTGCATGTATTTTATTTGTTACGGCGCACATTTATTATAAATTAGCAGCGAGTGTTTGGTACCGGTTGTATTCAGGACAGACGACCACGTACGCGTCGCTGTCAAGCAAAGCCTGATTGTCTTCCATGAGATATTCGGGCACCTCTTCGTCCAGCGAAAAAAAGTGGATTGGCTTTCGCAGGATTTGGTACTCCTCGCGCTCCAACGGATCTGAAAAATGGAATATATATATATATATATATATATATATATATATATACGCTCACTGCGAGAACAATTATTTCCTGTAGCTTATGATTAAATACGTGTATGTAATAGTGTAACGTATTAAAAATAAAACTTATACACATTAGGTTAGTTAAAAAATTCTACCTAGTGAACTCTACTCTATATAGTGGTGATATAGTTAGTAATTTGGCGCCAAGAAGTGCAGAGGTGAGTCTACGGAGCTCCGAGGGGTCACGTTTGCCTGTGTGAATGCAGAAGGGAAAACCCAGAGAGCGCCATATTATGGTGATGCGTGAAGTTCGATGATAATTTGGTGTGTTGTGTGTGGTCGTGCGACGGAGGGGTAAAGAGCCAGGGCAAAGTGAAGTCCGTTTCAGCAGGGCGAGGCATAACGTAATAAAATACCCACGCAGCGGTCGGGAGTCACTGAGAAGTCCGCCGCGCAAGCAAATTTAGTTTTCAACGGGTGCTTAGCAAAAGGGGGCTAACGCAGAGTTTAGGTCATTGATCAAATCTCAATATGACAAGTGACGCTGTATCGTCGCCGTTGGTACAGAATCAGCGACGCTCAACCCAATAGATTTAGCTATGACTCTTCCATGCTACACGCGCAGTGGTAGCTTAAGATACGCGCCGGCCATGTGTCGTGAGTCGATGGGTAATTGTGGAGGAGTGTTAGAGAAGAGGAAGGTGTTACTGAACGCTGCGCCGCCTGTGAGATGAAACCGCGACTGACAGCGGAGATGAAGCTAACAAAGAAGAGCTAGGACATGGTGCGATATAGCTCAAGCTATGCAGGATCGCTGGCAAAGCGTTATTACAGATGTCTAGCAGAGGCTAAGGAGAATCGAGAAGAGGAAGGCTCAAGTTAAGAATAAGGAGAAGCGCGCAGTAGTCACACAGCAAGAATTCGCTCTAATTATCGAAAAAAATCAAGCAAAAAGTAAACGACAACAAAAAAACACGGCACAGTTACCACAGTGATGAAATAGTTGATGGACTGAGAGAAGAGCTGACCAATGTTAAGGAGACAACCAGAATACGGCCAGAAAGGGCGCAACGAGAGAGTAAGAGGCGAATCAGCAACAGGAAAGAGAAGAGATGCTAGCGGTTGAAGAACAGCAGCAATGACGGCAGCAACAACGGCGGCGACATCAACCGTTGCAACAACAAGACGAGCAGACATCTCAGCTAAGTTTAACCGATCAACCAGGAGATGCGGTGGTTAATAAATTAGTGGGAGGAAATGGGTGATAATTGCTGGAGGTTCAAACGTAAGCAGAATAGAGGAACAGGTTAATCGGGTGGCTACGAATACAGAAGGGGGCTTATGTTACTTCCATGAAGAGCCGAGAAGTGAGAGATATTGTGGTAGCGGCTAAGCAAGATATTGAAATAATTAAAAATTTGGAACACAGTGTGGTGTCTCATGGGGGACTGCGAAAAAGATCGGCACAGAGGTAAAAAACTTAATAGAGCTTTGCAAACAGCGAAAAGTGGTGTTGACAGTCTGTTCTCTTCCAATGGTGGTAGATGTTAAAGATGGACGAGACTATCGGGGTACGTGCAGGGTAGTCATTAGGAAGATGATGCAGTTGGATACGGCAGCGAATTATGACTACTTAATTCTAGAGTACATTCAAGACAGTCCAGCTTGGTGGACGAGAAAACAGAGCGGGCAGGAGACAGATACATCTAGCAGTGTGGAGCAGGGTCCAAATTTTAAATTTGGACTCGAGGGTAGAAGGGAGATATACGTACATACAGGGGGTAGAAAGTCGTGCGTAGACTACTGATAAAGTGTAAAACAGATAATTGGGTTAAGGAAATAAGGATAGACGAAGTGAAACATACAATATTCGAAGTGATCCTAATTGGTTAGAAGTGAGCGGGTGGAAGCAGCAGAGGCGGGTAGTTATACAAAATAAATGTTTGGATAAACACAAATGGGCGCAGAAAGAGGAATACATAAAACAGCTCTTAGTGGCAGGTAGGGAACGCTGGTAGGCGAAATGCATAGAAACATTAAGGACACATATGACAATTGCTGTAAGCTAGGGAAGCGAGTTCAAGAGAGGGGGGGACGTGGGTGGTGGAGTGATCAAATAAATAGGGCAATATTGGAGCAGAAAGCTGGAGCAGAGAACAGACAAGGCAAAAGAGTAGTGGGCCAATAAGAAGGAAGCCAAGAATAAAGCTCAAATGTTAATGCAAGGCGCAATTAAACATGCAAACTAGAAAACATTTTAAAAGGGTCTTGGGGGCTCCCAAGGGACAGTGAAAAAAAGTTTTGAAATGTCAGACAGAAAAAACAAGGGCAACACATAAGGAGCAGGATATAACATACACAATAGAGGAAATGGACACCGCGTTACAAGCGCAATTTTTCGCGATTAGCATGAGCGGTGTAGAAAGGCCAAGAGCTAGCACGCAGAAGCATACTACTTCACATCTCTAAACCGCTTGCAAAAAGAGCTGTAAATAAGCGGCCGAAACTGATGCGCAATGAAGCCATCTTTTACAATAACAACGCATCGACTCTCACATCCACATACCGTGTATTCCTTTAGTGGTAGCCTAGTTAGTTAGCAATTTGTAATAGTCGCAGTGGCAAAGAATGTTTGAATTATGAATTGACCCTGCTGCCCCACCTACTCCCTACTCCTAATTTGGTCACTTGTGTTCTTTTCCTATTCTCAAACGTCTAGATCTGGCTCAAGGTTAGACACGTTTATCTTATAAGAGATCATTGCCTCTGTAGATTCGTATCTTAAAGGTCTTGATATTTTCTACTTTTCCGAAGAAACTACAAATGCTGGAACGCCTCTGGACTAAGTGTGCAGATCTCCAGGGAAACTGCGTTGAGAAATCCACTAGAAAAATCTGGAACTTCATGCGCGTATTGATTTACTCGGTTCCTTAATGAACGTCCCGTTGTAAAACGATAAATATACAATGTGTAGAATAATTTGGCTATTTTCGCGTGAAGTAAGAGTATGTATTTGCAACTTACTTGCAGCTACAAACAACATACCGTATATATCGTCGGAGTTGTTTTTAAGGGCTTAAAATAAACCCTGGCTTCGATATCTCGCAAACAATGCAGCATATTCATGTTTAAGTATAGATATTGCATAGATGTATGGTCGACTGTGGGAACTATTCGCGCTCTCCTTTTTGGCGCACGTAGAAACGTCCTTGCAGTAAACGCATGCTTACAGGTAAAATCCGAGTTGGACGGCGGCGGAGAATTATTTTATTTGCAGTAAAGAGCAGTTATCTTTTGGACTGTGCACACTAGCAAGATACTAACAAGGCCAACGATGTAAGTATCTCTACAGCTGCATATAGGCACATTTGGTGTCGCGCTTTGTGCGTGCTATACCGCCTAGAGTAGGAAATAAATAAGGCAGTCACTGAATCTTATTCGAGAAAATAAACTAGTCGGAAAAGTAAAGTTTCCCTGCACGGACGCAGTTCTTCGTGAGCAAGGATTGATTTGTTGAAAAAGTCGTTTATTTTTAGACCATCGTCTGTTATCTACAGTTTCCCTGCACGGACGCAGTTCTTCGTGAGCAAGGATTGATTTGTTGAAAAAGTTTTTAATTTTAGACCATCGTCTGTTATCTACAGGCTTAGAGTTACCGGCATCTCTTTAATGCATCGAGAATCGTACATTCCATCAATACCAGGAATCGAACCGGCGACACCCTGCTAGAAGACCACAATGGTTAGCGCATCACCTATCGCTAGTAAGCCGACGACCCTCTCTCGTATGTGCGCATAACAACTTAACAGTATATTGTGGGCGCTTCCGTTAATCGTCGAGTAGATACCATAGGTAAGAAGAATGCAAATAAAATATAATTTTTATTGGTAAAATTTGGCAAACACAAGTAAGCCAGTGTCCTTTACCTACGCCCCAGAATAATATGTCAATTCACTATGACACATCAATTTACCAAATATAGCCAATCACTGATAATAAATAAAGTGTCTATTACTAACTACCTCTTCTATCAGCTGTATTGGTGCAACCTAGTTTAGCCGAGCCAAGAATGCCAAAAAAACGTGCACAGAATTAGGGTGTAGTAGTTATGAGAGCATTCTTTTTTTATCAGCTGTGGCCTCCAAGAAGCGGATAGCCACCGCCTAACTTACCAAAGATGTTCACCTGCATTTCTCTCTTTTCGAGGGCCACTTGCACGACCTTGGCCACCCGCTCCACCATGCGGCCGTCACGAAGGCTGCCGAGAAACAGGGCAACTTTTAGTCCTGACATTGGCTCACAGCACTGTGCCCTCCTCTGGCTCTTCTGAGGCACTCAGTTTGGCCAATGCTAGACACCACGTATAGACGCTTAAAGTCCAACCGTTACGGACTAGGAGGTTGGGAGTCTACTCACAGGAAACCGTTTCGAAGAGCAATTCCAGCAAGTAACCGATGGCATGACCTGGCAGGCACACTGCGGAGTCTGTAGATTTGAGTGTGCCTGTGAACTATTCGTTCATGGCGAAGCAAGTGGGGGGGGGGGTACTGGAGCGTCACGACCGTGCATTAACTTTCACACCGCATCTAGCTCACGTGCGCGGATTGCACTTTGAAACGTAGCAGCAGTAGCAACGCGGGTAGTCCTAGTATCAGAGTAGTAGCTCCTGTGACCAATAAGATTTAGTCACAAGCTTGGTGACGTGGGCGCCGTCTTTGTACGCCCTCGGCTCCCTTCTCCGAGCGAACTCAACGATAAACGTCGACGAATGATGATGATACTACAACAGCAACAGCAGCGGTAGCCGCAGCAGGAGCAGCCGGTCCACGAGCCACGCAAAAGCCGCAACCTCGACAGCCGGCCAGTGAGTTTGGCCGCTGTGATCCATTGTGGTAGGTCCTATTTGTTGACAGTCTCCGCGCTGCAATTATCGATTGCCACCTTAGTCCGCCGGGGTCCGCGCCTCGATCAGTGTAGCTCATTTGTGAACGGGCGGGCGGGGAGGGGCATGAGGCTATGTCGAGCCCTGACCTAACTAACGTCTTTGACAAGCACCGAATAGTCAATTGCCCCAACTAAAGGGGCAGGCGGACGGAGGCCATTGTAAACCCACCCCCCGCGCTTGTCCGTCCCCTACAGAACAAGCATATGTACAGTACACAAATGTACAGTAATGAGCGTATGGCGGCCAGCGCCCGGGGGCACAGGGGCGGCGAGGCAACCCATCGCGTCCGTTCCAACACGCGGCCCTCTATACCAAATCGACTGTCACATGTTTACGGCCAGCCCACTATGTGAGCTTCAAAGTCGACGCTGCCGCGTCATCAACATAATGTTCGTAACAATAATAGGAACAAGAATAATAAAACGTAGAACCGATAGGAAGCATTCATTAGGTATTTTACGTTTGTATATATATATATATATATATATATATATACAAACGTAAGGTGCGGGCAGAGCGCAGAAGACTAGTAGTAGCTAGATATTGACCTATCATTGCCTATTTGCTGAGAGATACATATTTTTAAACGTTTGAAGCAGCTTACTAATATATATATATATATATATATATATATATATATATATATCTTTACTAGCTTGACATGTACTCTTAATACAAAATCCTTTTATACTATCTACGAGCAATAAATTTTGTATCTGCTGTTTTATGCATCAAATTCCGGCGATAGTCTCTGTCACACGCATCGGACCAACAAATGTTACGATCTTAACAACTTCTGCTGTCAGGTTGATGCATATACATCACACAACATTG
>QVRM01000893.1:0-302500 GCA_003439945.1 Dermanyssus gallinae
GTGTGACAGCTGAGGTTGTTCCACTCTGCAACGCTGCTCTGACGATCTAACCAGCAGCAACATCTAGTTTGTCATTCATTGGCATCTGTGATCATGGAAGTGTGTCACCACCACAGATGACGGATCGCTCGCATCGTGTCTGTGATAGCGCCGCCCATGGCGGCATTTTTCTTTATATTGTGCTACTGTTGACAATAGCGGCGCCATTGCTGTTTTGGTCTATCGTTGCTGTAGTTGTTGTTGTTGTTGTTGTGGCAATCATATGTGGTAATGGAGTGTGGCGATTTCTATGGTAACTTGACTGTTTTGCTGTTCCTGTGTTTGTGCTAGTTGCGACAACAGTAGTCATTGAAAGTATTATAAGTACTGTAACTCTGATTCTTTCTGAGTGTATCTCTTTCCAATCGCTATTCCCGATTATGTTCTTAGGCGAGGTCATCGTAAAAAGGGGCATATACATAGTTGGAATTCATGATGTTGTGCCTTTTTTCTATTCGCCCGAAGTTGTATTAATGTCCGATTCATTAGTGGATCTACACGTAGGCGCCTATGCTACAGGGTCGCGCCAGCGATTCGCGATTTGCTCGGTAGGCATGTGTACAACAATTGTTTTTTAGTGGCCCTCTGATTCCTAAGGCCAATGCATACCGGTCTGTCCTGATTAGTTTGTATTGTATGATTCATAAATCTACAAGACTACGCCGCCAAGATGGTCCACGAGTGTCCTTTGTCATAGAATGCCACCCCGTATTGTCCCACAGTGCCACTGCCACACTACAGACTGACAAGATAGACAAAAATGATAATAGTATATATATATATAGAGTAACGTGATAATTTATTAATCATTTACAATACGTGTGCACACTCGACAGTGACTCGCTTACTAAAAATGGTGGTTAAAAGGTGCCACGTAAGGTTAAGAATCAGATGTCCGTGTCCTTGCTTAAACTTGCGATCTAGGCAATTTAAGCGGGAGCTTGCACCAGTGCGACCGTGCGGCTCAACAGCCAAGTAGAGATTTATATATATATATATATATATATAGAATAATAATGGAAACAATGGCATGTCTCGGCCCTAGGTGTGGGAGTGCGGTAGCCAAATTTGGCGCTACGATGATAATGTGCGAATAAAGAGCGAATAGGCCTTTGTAATGCGTCTTTGCAGGCGCCGCAATGATCGTTCTTATTTCGTGTGATTGAATGCAGAATATCGTTGACGTCACTCAGGTCGCTGACAGCACCTAACAACGACATATAAGGCTGATACGCTACTCGGGCCTCTTAATGCATGCGTGACCCACGCAGACGACACCCGATGATACTACTTCGATAGCTGCCCCTAACTCATCACTGCACTGTCTATTGATCGACCGACCTAACTGCTTGATCTTTCTCTTGAACCAACGTCTCCGTCGGCGCGTTACTTTTCATATCACTCCTATTTGCAGGATGCCCAACCCAAGTTGGTCAAACTCTAAGGGGATCGTAGAAGTCGTTTAAATAACAAATAAATCATTTCACGGGACCCGCGTAAATGTTTTTTTTTACGAATGGCAGTGAAATTAAATTGTTTGTTATACCGATGCGATTGGTCGGACTACACTTCAAGAAATGTAAATTGCAAGAGAATTAGGTGTTTATACCAGCGTGTTTGAAGTTCTGCTCTATCGGAACGACATTCAACGTCGCGAAATAAGTATAGTCGTATTGAGAACACTCTGCAGAAATCGAGATCCGGTTTGTTTCATTTTATATCTTTTGTGTTCAATACAAAGAAATGTTACCATCACGCTCTTAAAACAAACACGTTGAGAACATGCATATTTAATTGGGGTTTTGGTGCCCTATTGACGCTGATTCGATTTGTGATACGATAACCGTAAGTCCTTTTCCCCCGCTCTCCGATGTCTGATTCTCATAGGGTCACACGCTAAAAGAGACGTGGTCGTTAGAGGCTGGCCTACATTTGATGATCAATTAAATTGCTTATATATATTTGCATATATATTATTTAAATGACATATAAGTGTTTAAATTGCTATATATATATATATATATATTATATATATATATATAACTTTCTGCCTTGAAGGAATAGTTACTTGAGCCCATTATCAATGACATGTTATATGAATGTTGCTATCCGCCTCACCGCCGCTGGACACCAGACCAAAGCAAAAGTTGAGTGTGTCTGGAGAACTTAGTTTATATGATTGTTGTTCTACTAGGCAGCTTGCTGGGTATTGGTTTTACACATGGCTGTTACATTTGGCAAATCGGCTGTTTTCGAATGCTGACTTTGGTTTATACGAGGCGGGTTGGTCACGTAGTCGCGTGCATTTCGGTGTATTTGGCATATTGTATATTTCTCGTAATTTAGTTATTCGCTGGACATGTACACTTAAATACGCATGCCACCCTTTTATATCAGGGGCGCTTAGGGAGACAGCATATATATTACTTAAGTATTCGCACCATCAATGTATCCTCCAATATCTACTGAGTATTTGCCTTCCATCGTAATGTCGACACGGTCCTTTCTAGCATTTGATCCTAAGCTAGGGCCTCCGACAGGCTCGCCCCAAGGCTGTACATTATTTTACAATATGTTCGATTGACTCATTCCCTAGCCCACAAGCTCATCATTCTGTTCTCAAAATTCCCCCCTCTTCAAATTTAGCGTTTGTATCCTTGTATCCAACATCCCCGCCTTGTCATCTGCCAATAGCCCATTCGTTCTTGTGGTACTTGATATCATCGTATCCCATTCTACATCGCCTTTTTTCCGCTTGTCCTTTCCATGTATACCTACCAAAGTCGATCTGGAACCCATCGCCAATTCTAATTTGTCTGCATTTAACTTGTTTACTCTCATTTTCCCTGTTTTTTCCGATGCCCTCGCTTTTGTCCATTGCTGTGTATTGGTCCCAATCTCCCTAGCTGCGAACTCTACTTTGCAATCCCACTTCACCTTGATCCTTTGTGCCATCTTTACCAACTGCATCTGTTTAACCCATTTTTTATTTGTGACACTTATAATCTTAATACTAAACCGTAGCTTACTTTGCACTTCCCTATTTATAAAACTTGACATCTCCCCTTCTCCCTCAAGAAGCTCCCTGGAGCGTCAAAGGGATGTGTGGCTAACCGGAAGTCTCTGGAATCATTTGCTGCACTCTGATGGCTATTGGTGTTCTGATGTTGACCAGCGTTTTTACAACTGACCGAAATTGTAATGTAATCATCTGCATACCTACACTGTACATTATTGTTGTTGCGGGTTAGCCGTACTTGCATGCATGTGCGGCTACTTCTTCCTGACCGACGGTTCTCGTAAATACCCTTTGCATTTATTGGTATGCAAACTCTGTTATGAGTTACAGGAATCACGATTTTATGCAAGTGGTTGGTTCTGAGTGGAATGTTGGAAATTAAAATAACCTATATGCGGATCAAAACAAGACGCGCCCGGGACGGTCCTCAGTGGATATGGCCGTATAACAGGGTACACCACTGAGGAAGTTCGAACCAATACACACATTTTGTAAGGTGCAAGGATCTTATCTCTCCAAGCTGGTCACATCAAGGCTGACTGTAGAAACGCCATACCTCTTTCAGTATAACTTATAATACAAACAGGATCTTAAGAATGCATGAAAGAAAGGCATGTCGAGTGAAAACCAAACATAGACGGTAAAGGGCAACATGAACGTATTTGTGTTAGATGGCCAGTTAATGCTGCCGCACGTAGGGACCCGTGATGTGCGTATAAGTGACAGGTCTAAGCTCTTTACCGTTCAGCTTTAAAACCGACGCTGCGTCTCAGAGTCATGTCTCAGTCGTGACTAAGATCTGACTTCACACGTTGCTATAGCTTGCCTGGGTGCGCGCTTTTAAGAAGCGCGTGTCAAACTGCAGCATCGCTATATATAAAAAGGTTTTACACCCGACTAAAACTTTTCAGCTTCTGCTGTGCAGTGTGACTCCTCTCGGCAGGACCGTGGCCAATTATCTAGAGCTCGTCAGGGTAGGGGCATTCTAGGAATAATCCAGTCCACATTCTAGGCAGGCAAGGTTAGAAAGTACCCGAACATCGGGTATCCGTACGGGTTTTACCCACTTGCCTTCGACTCGCAGTTTGCTACAGAAGGTCGGAAGCGGCTGATTCTAGCCAGCGGAGATAAGCAAGCTTGTGATTTCCTCAGACAGCGCCCGTCGCTGGATTTGCAACGGGGCAATGCGGCCTGGGTTCGGGGAACCCCACAGAAATGGCTGGTCCCTGCACTGGACCCCCCGTAAAGGTGCACACGTTTGCAGGGGCCCAAATGTCATGTTCATATAAGAAGAGCGGAAATTTGACGTTACTCTGATAGTCAATCCTTACATAGTTCGATAGTAAACAGTCCACCACGATCCACTTCCTTCTAGTGCTGACTGATAAAGGACAATTATTGGCCAGATCATAGCGTGGCCGTTCCGATATCATCGCGGTATCTTTTTTCTTTGTTTATTAGGATTGGCAGCCCCTGGTAACTCTATCAGTCAATCAACATCTTCCTTATCATGTATATCTGTTGGACATATTTTTTGACTTGCGTAAAGTTCTAAAAGTCATTACCTTCTAGAAGTAAAGGCCGATGATATCCAATATATATTTTAGAATATCCTGTATATAGAAATATACGCAGGTTTACAATAAGAATGTATAAATGTGGATAATATATTACCGTAGATATAGGGCAAACTTCGACAGCTATCGGTCGGATGTTATTGATTTTCTTTAGTTTACATCTTCGTATGTAGACCACCAACTTTAGCTTATCACATACAGAACGGCCGTTGCCAACTCATTTTCTGTCGTACTGATTGCCCTGTTCTTATATCGTTGCTGAGACGTTCACTGTGAGAGCAGGCACAGCCGCAATTCTCGTACTCTGTCGCCAGCGGTCCCAACTGACTCCAAACGAGATATAGGCCTGTATAATATATATATATATATATATATATATATATATAATATATATATATATATATCTATCATTCATCCTCTAAGTTAAGTCTCTTTGTGTACGCCATGAGCTTTTCCTAATGTGTACGGCTAACTCTTCGCAGTCTACCGAGAGCTTCGTGCTCTCTCTCAGTTCGCTTTATTTCGCTCTCCTTCCAGTACCATTAACCTGTTCTTCTGCGTCTGGCGGACGTCCGTTGATGCGGATCGGAATCGTTCATGCGTTGGGTTAGAAACCTCTCCGTTATTACTGTTGTTGTTGTGTTGTATTGTTGTGGCTGCTGGACCACCGCCGAATGGTTATGGTTACCATAGACGAGCATGATTACTGTAGTCGACAAGTGTGGTCTTCTTGTACGCCGTCTATCTCTATTTATGATCTCTGCACTGCTGTGTATTGGAGAGTTACTGTTGTAGATGCAGTTGCCGAAGTAGTGTGTGGTAGGCGGGGGGTGTAGGTTCTAGTAAACGAGGCGAACGAACCTTCGGGAAACACAATGGCGAGCAACAGCAAAGTAACCATGCTCCGGAGGCATGGCTCAGGAATTCGTCCGGGAACGAACGGAGCCAGCGGCGGTGGCAGCGAGGAGTAATCTCAGCCCGGGTATTAGCAGCCAGCCAACCAGCCTAGATGTGCTGGTTTTGCCACGCATCCACAGCTGTCGATGGCCATACAATAGGAAGATAGCCAGGCCGGTTGGGTCGATACTTCACTGCGACACGGAGCTGGGGATCGCATGGGGTACATGTACGCATGTTGGCTATACATAGGCCGTTTGGTTTGTAAGCAGGTCGTCTTCGTTTTAGTCTGCGTTGTTGGGCAAAGGCCGCACAATAAATAGCAGTAAATAATATATATATATATATATATATATATATATATATATATTATATATGTGTATTTCAAGACGGTACATAATTACAATACAATTCATTCATTATATACAATTTGAACACTTCAGCGACCGTCCCATTGGGCGAAAAAACGCAAAGATCGCCGATGCGTCTGGCAGCTCGCTGCGTGATAGCAGTAAATAATAAATAGCAAACGCGGAAATAATGGTAACCGCACACCAACAACAACAACCGACTGGAACGTGTCATACGACATATAACTGGTTATTGTTATAGTCGCAGGGAGCTCGTAAGCTCGGTCTCTATTACAAGAGGCAATATGCGGCCCTTAGCCTAGTGTAGCATCGAACGCCGCTTCGTTCTCGGCAGATTCTTCCATACGCTAGTAGTCATCATTACTCTAACTTTATTCGCTATAACTTCCTTCTCCGCAAAGAAGTCAGGGTGGGGTGTATTTCAGCCATACGATCAGTTCCTATCGGCTACCGGCAATGTGGATTCTGTGGCAACGTGATCGGGGAAGATGACATATCTTGACGGACTATTAGGCTGGAAGTGTGTGGATCCTCAGAACCGCGTTAGAAAAGCTGCTTCGACTTGATGCAACACTGATCATGATTTTGACAGCAAGGTTTGCTTATATTAGCGGAGACATGTATTGATCATTGGCAGGAAATTACAATCTAGATTTGATGAAGTCGTCTGCAACACTCGAACGTTCGAATCACTTAAGTAACACTAAGAAGCACGTTGTTCACCTTCTGATAGGGAGATAATCACAGCCTTAATTACGGTGGACAACCGCTGGACTTTATAGACTAACTCCTTTACGTGAATTAATACTAGTTCATGGTATGGGAATCGTCTTCGCTGCCCACACTGAGCTGACAGGGCGATCAGCCCTAGCTGCCCTATACAGGGCATTGTCCCTCATAGAAAGTCTGTCGATCGTCTGTGGCTGCGACAATCCGGCTCTTCATCATTAGGGCTCTTTCAAATCTGTTGTGTGGTCTCGACAGAGTGTGGAATCATCGGACCGGAGTTCTGTACCTTTCAATTAGGGCGCGAAACCATCTACTATTAGGATGCCTGTCTATTATGAAAGTAGCGTCGTGAAAGATAAATAAAATGTCTTTATTATAGCGAACCAACACGATGGACCCAATATGCACCGCGATAAATATGATATACGTGTCATATATTAGGAGTCACCATTGGCACTTATAGTAAGTGTTTACGACCGAGTGACAACCGATTTGTTTATTAATATCAGCGTTATACATAATAAACATATATGTAAATCTTGCAACCGTATTTTCTTTGTTTGCTATTCTTTTAGCTCTCTCGCTTGCTTGTTAATCATTTCTGGACACTTACCAATATTGTTCTACTTGTGTGTTTATGTGCAAGTTTTGTATTGTATCAGGACAGCTGTGTCACACGTGTGTCGTTCGTTGATTTCGGTCGTGTCAAGTCTTGCGGTAACAGATAGATGGAGGCATTCCTCCCACAATACATAAAACAATAGATACAAGCAAGAAGGTTTGGGAAGTATGTTTGGTAATTTTCCTTCGTCTTTCCCGAACTTCCGCTTCAATGCTACGTCGAAACTTTCATCGAGGACATCGGCGACCTATGGCTCGCAATTTTTTTGTCAAGGGAAGGAATATTTGTAGTGCTGTTTACATATCGCCGTTTTGTGTCATACAAAACCACCACCGCAAATAAGGTGGTTGCGTTCCATTTATAGACAGACATGGACATCGATGCTACTAGCCGAGATTCCATACCAATTTTCGGTATGGTGTAAGGTTGCAAGCCTCTTAGACCGGAGCTAGGCAATGTTTTGTTTCGTTTTCAAAATTTTGTAAACTCTGATCTTTTGTCGCCTAGAGGCGAGCAAGTGGCGGAATGGCCATGATTAATGACTGTATGTATATGCATTGTTTTATGTTTTTCAACCATGATATTGGTATCGTACTAATTACTTTATACCGTAAGCCCCGGCGTATTGAGTCTCGAACGTACTATTTTATGCTCTACGAATGATTCGTGGACGCTACACACTAAACGGTTATATTCAATTCGTTAAATTATTGTTGATCAGTCCGTGTTGCACTGAGACGTAAGATAGAGCGTAGCAGTCTTGACATAGTACCTATCTCAGAACGCCCCCCTCGAGAGCAGATTTTAAAATGTACGCACGAATCTCTCAGCCTAATAGGCTTTCCATCATTTTGAACATTTGCAACAACAATCTGCGCGGAACTCAAACCATATCGTCGAAAACAATTGCACGATCTGACCGAACCAATAGCATGTTTTTGTGGCGCATGGCGAGAATGTTGAGAACCATGAACTCGTGATATAATATTATAAACTGTACAATTGCATATATCATGAATTCTATTATATGTTAAATTTACCTTTAACATTCTTTATTATATTGTGCATTGTATATATTGAATGCAGGAACTTTGTGAATACCCCACCTTGTATATAATAATCTACCCTTTGAAAGCAATAAATATACTTGGTCGTTACGATACATATGGATACAAAATGTTGTCATAAAATACTATTTTTACTATGTTTGGTATACTTATCTAATCTATCACTGCCATTTTGTACTGCATGGAACGCATATGACCCATGCGCACGTTAACCATTTAATTTAAGTGTGTAGGTACAACTAAATAGGAATAAGACGTGACTTCATGTCGTGATGATATGATGCGTAAATTATTCTAATGGTATATATATATATATATATATATATATATATATATAGCGTCTAAAAAGCTTTCGGACTGATTTTTGTCTGCGGCTGACCCTAAGATGTGCCATCTAGCCATTCAGATGAACGACCGAACAGATGCAGTTGCGGCCGGGTTTTGCTTATGTGGCTTTGGTTAGTGCTTGCGCAGTGTGCAGATTTGGCTCAAATGCCGTGATTATGGATTTCAGTGAGAATCACTATGCGCAGTAGCGACGGTGAAGCAATTTTTGGTGGAAACATTTCTTTTTGAACCAGCTCTTTTACTCGCCTGACTTAGCACTTGCTATTTAAGTCTGCTCGCAGAATTTAAATCCAGGTTGAAGGTCGTTTTTTTGCGTTTTGGGGATGCAGGCATGCAGTAGCGATGAGTCCACTACAGATGACTCAAAAAGAGGACTTTCGACGAGCCATGCAGAGATTGCACGATTATGTAAACAAGTGGCGAGCTCAGGATGCACGTATACTGAGGTACTGAGTAAACAGAAAAATTGTTAAGTCTTGATCTCATAAATACAAATTATGACTACATCATTACACTGAAACAAAAATCTAGGACAAATGTAACTTTGAATTGTTTGTTTAAATGCAACATGTATGTAATTTAATTATGTATATTACCCCGCGTACCCTAGTAACAGCCGTCACACTAATTTGCATTGACCTGATCTAATTTTAATCCAGCATCACTTAATTGCTGTGAGATATTGTTCCACTCCTCGCGCGCGTAGTATTAATAAGCTCCGGAAGTGTCAGTGGAGTTGAAGTTTTGACCACAACTCGTCGTTCGCGCATCTTCCAGATATGTTCCAGGCAGGTAGGCCTAGTATTCGTGTTATGCAGTCTTCGCCTTACAGTTCGCGCACTACCAACTACTCAGGAAGCGCTGTTGGCCTAACTCAACAGCAGTATGTCGGAGATTTTCGCAAAAAAAAGTCAATAAAAGGAAGCAATTATTTTGAGTAGTAGATCGTTGTAGATCGAGCGGTGCCCGAATCCGTGCTCGGATGGAAGCTGCCCGTGATTAAATACCGTGGGTAGACTCTGTGAACGCTAGATTGGTTCACACGTACAATGTATTCAGTTGTCGAACTACTTAACGTTGACTACATCCAAGTTCATAAAAAGCAAAGATTTAGACGGGTCTTTATGCGTGTTTTTTTCTTCAAAACTTTATGGCGTGGGATCCACTTTTCAGGCAGTGACATTGCTCACGATTGAACGAACCAACACCGTGTTAGTTCGTTCGCTTACTGACAAGAACTACTTGATTAGACGATTAGAACGGAAGCGACCTAAACAAGCCAAGATTGCATATCCGAGCGATTTAATTGTCATTCAATTGTTTGTAGTCATTGTTCATATGGCGCTGCTATAATGAGTGCATATAAAAATGCCTATAGTGACTTGTAATTAATATTCGCAATAGTAACGCTTGTATTCGATCTGTTCATGGTGATCCTGCAGACATGCAGCGCGTTCGTGAGAGAGTCTTTGACGCTGAGGAGACGCTTCCACTTGTGAGCGACGGCGAGACTGACCAAGGTATTATTGAAACGAGCTCCAATGCGGTCAGACCGTCAGAGAGTCGCTCGTTTACGCAAACGTGTTCGAAGCGACAATTCAACCAACCCGGCATGTTAGCTTTTCTCTAATACTTTCTTTCCTCCTTCATTCAGTCCTGCTTGACAACAACGACTGCCTACTACTACTACTACTACTACGACTGCCTACTGGTGCTGCTATATTCTGCTCTTTTCACTGCCTTAACGAGATAGCCTAACATATGTGGCAGTACTGTAACTTTTCAAGCTTTGGGGTTGCTTGCATTCCTTGTGCACTGAGTGGGATGCGTTTTGAATGATGGTGATTGTGGTGGTGGTGGTGGTCATGTTGGTGCTATCTGTGTACTATATAATATTTACAGGATGTCCGAAACAAATTCGGCCAAGACTCTATGGAGATCGTAAAAGTCGTTCAAATAAAAACAAATCAGTGAATGGGGGCCGTAAATGCTTTGTTTAGAGGTCACAGTGAAATTAAAATGTTTGTTATACAGATGTGGCTGGCCGGACACACACATATATATATATATATATATATATATATATATAGGCGCATCTAGGTGACATGAGTGGCTGTTGACAACGCTTCGCGCTATCGAGCGTATTTTCAATCATCGGTGAAACTCAACGCTTCTTCCATCTGAGTCGTGATCACTGGGCTCGCCAGCTGTCGCTCTACGGCCGGGCCGTGAGCGGTGCTACGGAAGCTGGCTTGATATGATGCATATCGTCAAAAAGCTTGTATGTGGTCTGCCCGTCAATACTGTGACGCCAACTCCAATGGGCTCCAGAGTTCAGATAGAACAGAAATCGATGACTCACTACGTCCGTTGTGTTTCTTTTGGTAGAGTTACATGTGGCGACGAGCCGCCTGCAAGAGAGGCATGGCTGTGAGAAGCAAGGAATCCACATGATTGGCGCTGCGAATCTATCATTTAGCTATGCGGCTGGTACCTGAATGGACCCTGTTTGTACTGAATTAGCACGAATCTCTTGCCAGCGGACAGATGCGGGCCGTGAGAACATATTTTCTGCCTTTAATAGAGTCGCGTGCAATTATTCATTACGCCGCTTTCTTGCTGTCAACTTCAAATAATCGGCAGGACGTATCTATTTCATCAAAATTCCGTACAGTGTAAATGTTGGATGTGTGAAAAACACACTGCAAAAGTGATCATGTTTGCTGGGTAGCTGGATAGGCGGACGCCAAAACAGATTTTCAAACTTTGCATTTTAAACGTCAACAGTGATCGCGAGCCACGCAGAAGGGAAACATGACCTTCGTAATAAGAATAATGGGTTGATAAATCTTGTAAATCCTATGTACCGCAATTACCTTGAGTTGAGTGAATTAGCACCATGTATATAGATATATATATATATATTTATCAAGGCATCAATCAAGAGGGTCTTGACAGCTTTTTTATGAAGACCTCTGAGCTTGCGATCACAAGCTTATAGCATATAGTTAAGTGTTTTTAGTCAATTTTAGGTGGTCTAAATAAGACGTCGCGAAACGTCTATAGGTGTCCTGCCTCCAATTTACTTGCGCTGCAGTTTTCAACGTTTGGAAAAAAGCCGGTTTATTAGTCTTACGGATCGAAGGCCGATGTTTGCACTCCATTCAAAGTAACCCTGTATAAAACGGATGTCGGAGATGAAAAGCAAGTAGGTAATTAAGTTCCGGCTATTGGTGAAGTCGAGAAGGGTTATTTTCTACTTAGGTAACGATGGAAGCTGCTACTGCGAAGGAGCTGGAAACTTTCGTACAAGCGATACGCGTTATTGCTTGTCAAGCTTAGGCGTGTGCCACGCGTTGAGCTGCCTGGAGTTACCTCTGCAGTTATCATTCAATAACATTTGGTAGCACGTGACGTGTTTGTAGCCTGAATGGCTCGGGTCATATCTATTTCTGAACGCGTGGACTCCGGTGTCGTTAATTTGCGACGAGTTTTTATACCCCTTAATAATTTTGTTGAGACTTAGCTCATGCGCACGAAAGCCACACAGTCAGCCGACCGATCAAGGCCCTATCGTAACTAGTACGATACCCGTTATTCTAAGACGGTGGCGCCTTTCTTTAACTACTCGCTGGCCGGCTACTTAGAGGTGCGCTGATTCACCAGTTGGTTGAGTCAGGTTTTTATGGACGACAGTTTTCTTCGTTTTCTCTTCCTTGTGAGTTTACTCATTTTATCTGCATTCGTCGTCGTCGTCTGACGGAGATCCCTAGTCCGGCGACGGTCAAAAACGCTAGACCGGGTTCGTCGTCTGGGCGCGCTTCCTAGTTCCGACTAATGCCGACTGCTTCTGCCTAATTTCTGTGTGGTCGTCATCTTGTTTGGCACGATTCTCACCGGTCTCACCTGACAGTACCGTCAGAACCGCCCGAAACTCGAAGGGCTCAGTTTGAAAGTATATGGCTATTATTTGAAACGCCGTTCTCTTTTCTTCTCAGAACAGCAGCCATATTTGATTCGTGTTTCCCTGCCAGTGGTTTGCTATCGCCTGGTCACGGAACGACGGGTCAGCGTCGATCAATATATCGTACCAAAAGACGAATATCTACTGGCTTGACGACGGCTGTGCACCGAATCCTCTAAGCGTGACTCATCCACATCGTCTCTTTCTTTGTTTCACTTGTGCTCTCGTACCACCTTCCGGATTTCTTTCTGCGTTTGAAACGACTTAGTGCTTCTACTACAACTACTACTGACAAGCATATTTATAGGTTTCTATGCTTCAGTCGTTCTGCATTCTAAGTTTTTGTCGCTCTGTATTCTGTTTCTGTTGCTCTGTAATCTATGTTTCTGTCGCTCTGAATATATATATATATATATAATATATATATATATATATACATCATACTCGTATACTCATAAGCTACACAGTTTGTTAACATGTGCTGCTGTTGTGTTTATTGTTGTTGCTTCTTATCTGCTGGGGGACCTATTGCAGACGATCGTAGACGTCTCCTCGCCTCGGACGACTCAACGCTTTACTATCCTGCGGCTACGTCGAGCTTTGCGGCGCGTTGCCATAGAGTTGGTCCAGCCCTCGTTGGCGGTACTGGTGCACGTCCGGCTCGGGGTGTTGCTGCTAGTCGAGGCGTTGTGAGACGGCCGAACCTCCGCGACGCGGAGGGCCGTGAACCACCCCGGAAGGTTCCGGGATCAGCGGCACGTGGGTCTTCGTCGTTAGGGTCATCGCCTGCGTCGTCTGCGTCACCATCATCCGCTGCGCTTGGGGGTCGACGCTGTGGCATGTGGCTGTCGGCGACGTCTCGTTACGTGTCGCACCAGCTGGTGATGTCAGCCTGGCGCAGGAAGCCCGTCGTCCTGTTCACGATTCTTGCCGTCACTTTGCTTGTGCTGTTCGTGCAGTACTCGCAGGTGGGCGGCGAGCAGCGCGTGCCGAGGATCGGCGCGCCGCACCTCGCCGTTAGCGACATAAACGGCCAAGGCAGCAATGCCTTCAAGGTGAGTGAGCCAGTTGAAGAACGAGAGAACACGTGCAGGGTAACGGTAGTGGCACTAAGTGGTTGTGGTGATGGTGGTGATGATGATAATAATAATCATCATAATCACAATTCTTACAATTGTGTCGACTGAACGTCTTTACTGTTATAAGTAAACTTCATGTCAGCCCATGCGCCTATAATAGACATCACCCTCTCGTCGGTCGCCCACATTATCGTTCTTGCGATGTCCCTCAGAAACTTCGCGGTGCCCATACTTATATGACTCAGTGTATCCAAAGCAATATGCATGAATTGGTAGTTCCTTGACAATTCGAGACACTTTCTTCGATTGTCCGAATCTGCATGTTCTACAAAAACATATTTAGTTTGTTATTAAGTTATTACCAGCCGGTAAATGTAACATATGGAACTCCTTATATACAGGGTGTCTCCGCTAAATCCGTTTTGCAATTTATATGTAAATGAAAGCAGATATTTTGACGATATCTTTTACGTGCCGTTAGGGACACCCCTGAGGATTTTTTTTCAATGTAGCCACCATCAGCAGCAATTACGTTTTCCACTCTGGCGCGAAAGCGCCTACAGGCCTTCGTCAAAGTTAGCCGATTGAGATTCTTGAACGATTTGACAATGGCTCTGCGTAGCGCTTTTATGTTTGTATATTGAGATTGTTAGACTCTCGCTTAACGACGCGTCATACATAGAAGTCCAGGGGATTCAAGTCTGGACTGCTAGGAGGACCACATCATCTTGTCAGAATGCTGTCATGTTGTCCCGTAGCCAATCCTGGACGAGGTTGATGGTGTGGGCGGGAACATCGTCGTGTTGAAAGACATATTGTCTTCCATTGGACACTCTATTAATCCATGGTTTTACCACTCTTCGCAGAACACGTAAATACACCTCCTTTGTTACGGTTTCGTGTTTGTGAGTGTGGGGCTATCGCGTCTCCTTCATTCGACACAATTCTTAGGACGTGCACATTGGCAGGGTGTTTGGTTCTATGCACAATTGGTACATCCTCAGGGTCCCTTGCGAGCCACTGGATCATTTTTCGGGTTATGCTTTCGGTCAATGGTGAAGATTTTTTTGGCGGAGAAGAATCGAAGATGTCCCGCCGTTTCGTCTCTCAAAGACGAGAGGATGAGATGACAGCAAACCATCCTCTTGATTTTCGCGGCCTCAAATAACCTCTGTTTGGCTTTGAACGTGCAAGACTTGTTGCGCAGTTCTTCGTTGATAATCCGACGCATAGAACGGACACCCATATTAAATTTCATTGCTAAACGGCGCATCGATAGACTTGGATACTTAAAAACGCAGTTTTGCACTATTTTGATCAATTTTTGCTTCCTTCCAGGTGTTGCATCGCCTAGCCCTGTCTCTTCTGCATCTCTGTAGCGTTGGGAAATGTCGTAGATCGTTGCTCTTTTAAATCCAGTGATGTTGATGATTTCGGCTGGTCGATGTCCGGCACGAAGCAATGGAGCGCTATCTCTTTTTGTTTTCTACTTCTCGATGATCTGGCCAATGGTTCGCGTTATGGCCATGGCCTCCCGTCCCCCACAGGCCTGATGTCTCAATGATGAACAGGCAGATGGTACGTTTCATCGCTTTGTGCTTGGCGCCCGTATGGGTGAACAGCCCCTTTCTGGAGGGCGTTGGCACCATGGGCACTGGTGGAGACCTTGGGCCAAAGCAGCGGTGGGGCTTGCCACTTGGGCTAGTGATGGAGCGGGAGGGACTAATGAAGCCCACGCTTGCGGGGAGAGGTCGGGACTTCTAGAAAATTTTCCTGCTGGCTGGGCATCGTCACTTATTGCTTTTGTGAGGGGGACGGCACGGGTGCTCCCGCAGGACTGCAAGGCTTCGTGGTAGAGCACCGCGGCGTGCATAGGCAGTCCAGCACATGCATACCTGCTCCGGGATGGGCCACTTCCCGGCAAAAGTCAGAATGACACGATCCGTCTGCATCAAGGCTTCCAAGTGAGGGTCACGAGCTCCCACCCGGACTGCCTCTATGGCATCGACGTTGTACAGTGATTCAACGATGATGGCCTCGGGGATGGAGCGGCGAACTGCGTAAACGGTCCCCCATTGTGACGATGCGCGGTCTTACCTCGCGGGAAGAATCGGCGTTTCTCCGAGTGTCTTCAACAGCGAAAGAGCCGCCGCATTCTCGTCTTTCTTTACCTCTACTACAAACTAGCGTGTTATCCAGGTCTGAACGAACGGTTTCCTTCATCATTGTGGCCGCCGCTAGGGATGCCGCCGTTAAGTTGCGGATTTTGCCGCCGAAAATGATCGCCCTCAATAATAAATATAAAAATAATAATAATTTGTTGTCTGGTGCACTGGGCAGCACGGCCGGCCGGACTAGCGGACGCCATTGCTAAAGTGGTTGATGTACTCAGATGGGGCTCGCCCCCGTCTTGTTTTTGTTACCACTCATCTTCGGGGCAAGGATGTTTGCATAAAAAAAATGGCTCATTACGTCCGATCGCTTGTTCCTTAGAACAAATAGCGGAACAGATAGCGTGGAAAGTGCTAAATAGGCAACATCCGGAAAAATATATCTAATTAATTACCTAAGGTGTAGCGCAGGGGGGTCACCCGCCCACCGGAAGAGTTCGGCCGTGGCTGATTGTAAAGGATTTAGCACGTGTGCTGTTGCTGCTGTTGTCGACGCTATTCGGGAATATGTGCGAGTTGTTGTTATTGCTATTATGAGCTTTATTGGTGTCGCTATTAATTGTGCCTGTTATCTCGACCTATTGCTGCTGTTATTGCGGCACCAGTTGCTGCCAGAACCAATACCAATATAATTAACTAACACGTTACCAACGTGCTGTTTGTTCCCACAAACTCTCCAGACTCAATTGCAATTTAATAATAAACTAAAATGGGTGTTAATACTTTAATCAGTTGAGGCTGGACTACTGCTCTCACACTGACTCATATTAAAAACAGACGGCTTGACAAACGGACGAAACAGTGCCAAATCAGAAAACAAAATGCCTCTTTCATGTTTGAACCAGCTGGAATAGCACAAAGTAGCAGATAGTAGCAACAACAACAGCAACAAACGAATCGTAAGCTCTCCCTCTCTCTCTCTCTGTGTTTTTTGGACAACAAGTCGAATGGATAATTGTGCCGCCTTGAGCAGGTCGCTACTGCGGCTATTCGCACTCTCTCTCTCTCTTTCCCTTTTTTCTAAGTCTCTTAGAGGCTATAAACGATTTGTCGCTGCTCCTTCTCTGATTCGAAACGCAATTATGCGTTGTTATTCTTTCTCTCTTTAATTGATTTTATTTATTATGTATTATTATTGAGTTTATTATCATTTCTACTGAAACGATGGCAAATACGATAAATAGCCACAATTGCCGGACCGGAATCAGACCGAGAAGCCTGAGAAAGCACCCACCAACCCTTTCCGGATGATGTCGACGCTAAGTCAACTGGCATCCGCTTGTGAAACACTCCTGACGACCATAGTTAATATATATATATATATATATATATATTACGCCCGTAATGCACGCCCGTTGCCCGTAATGCAACGAGTAACAGTAGTCTTAGAGCATTAGGAGTAGTCGTGGTGGGTAGAATCGAGCGGACTGTGTGTTGCGTCGTGCGGCGGCCACGACGCTATTTTTAACAGCATGCGGCTGCTTCGTAGTGTGTTTGGGCACTCGCCGCGGGCGGCTGAGAGACGACTGGGAGACAGCCCGGGGCACGGCGAGGAGTTGGCACGTAGAGCATATAGTCAAGAGGCTGGATTAAATTAAAAAAGACCGCTGCCGGTCACCATGGCCTGCCTCGCACAGAAACCAGTGCGATCACCATCGCTGCCCGTAATCGCCGTTATGTATCATCATCATCATTCTCGTTCAACTTTCACTAGCACCCGGCGCTACAGAGCGAGCCACCATGGGGCCGCAGGGCGGCCGATCTGTTTAACTCACAGAATAGTGATTGCTGACTAAACGACGCTTCGTCCGAGTGTTTTTGCGATGACGACGACGACAACAACAACAGCAGTAGCAGCAGCAGCAACAACAAAAGCAACAAAGACGATGCTTGTCCTAACTACTACTACTACTACTACTACTACTACTACCATGGCCGTAATCGTGTGATTTTGAAGGAGGTGAACACCAGCACCAATAATGAGCCGGGCCGGGCCATACATGGCCCGTATACATATATATATGAATGTGTGCGCATGTGACGTAGTTTGCCTGTTCGTATTCGCACAAAACCTAATGGAGTACTACGCGTTTATCTAATATATCCAGTGAATAAAAGTTACCCACATGCAAGTATTGAGTTAACCCAAGTATATATTACGCGTAGAACCTGCCTTTCTGAAACCAGTTATAGGCTTACAAACTTCCGCATATTATCTTGCCTTATTTATTTGCTAGCCAAAATCGTTCGTGTGGAGCAATCTGAGGAAAAATGGCTCACATTAAAACACAGTTTTACAATTCAGGGGCAACGCTAAACTCGTAATGGAAGGGAATAAATAGGCGGGACGAATCGACATGTGAACATGCGTACGTTTTCAAGTAATTCGGATTTTACAATCCACTATATGGGACTGGGGCTTCCGCGGGCCAAGGGACACATCTACTTTTAAATATTGTGGGATGTTGTGTGCAAGGCATCCTAAGCACACCGTCGTTTTCGTAAGAAACGAATTCTGCTTCCTCTGAAGAACATATAACGTCGGCCAGAAGATGCGACATGGTCGTTCAGAACAGGATTCGCAAAAAAGGAAATATTTTTTAGCTTTCACACCAACTATCTCAAAATCAATACCTACGACCATTCTTAGCGTCCAAAACAAACTCATTCAACGGCACATTTCATGACGATTATGTTGGTACCAAACGTAATGCGAGCTGGTAGTTGCGGAGTGATTAAGATTCTTCGGAAGTTTGGTACCAAAATGATCGTCATGAAATGTGTAGTTGGCTGAGTGTGTTAGTTTTGAGCGCTGTGAGTGGTCGTTGGGTATTGATTTTGAGGCATTTGGTGTGAAAGCAGTTAAAAGAACTCCTTTTTTGCGAATTCTGTTCTAAACGACCATGCTGCATCTTCTGACCGGCGTTATATGCTCTTTGGAGGAAGCAGAACTTAGTTCAGCGACGTTTCGTAATTTTATCATCTTGGAAAATTAGGACGTCTCGAAGCAGGGGAAACTGCATATATATCTATATATATACATACATACATATGTTAAGAACCTTTGGTAAGGCATTAACAGATGGACAGATCCACACCACTCCGAGTTTTGCTCGTTGGCGTTTGGGGGGCTCCCTTGATTTAACGTAGATGCAAAAGTCTTAATCTTTCCACGAGAGACTCGAGAAAAATTGAGTTTTTTCGTTAGAGGCTGCCACTCGACATACCGCAGAGAAATGCAGCATCTGTTAGGGGGACGTTATTGAACTGGACTAACCCATAGTTAGAAAACATTTGCATAAACGTTCGCCAGGAAACAATTGTATGTTTTAAATACTAGTAAATATTTAGTACTATAATAATAAAACAAAATAATAATTGCAGTAAATTCTATCAACACATGCTGTATCGATGGATATAAAATTAATTATTGCGTGGAGTGGTTATATATCAGTTTTTGTCTAGCTTAATAAGGCTTAATGTTGCCTTTTGCATTTAAAGAAGACGCGCAATCCATTAAATATTATTGGCTGGTCACGCAGCATGACAGGACCGATCAATTGTCAGTTGAGAAAAAGTCAGTAGTGAAAGGTATCGCTGTTATATCTAATATTTAAACAACAGTACTGGATGGCTCATGATGTATTACGAGTAGCTGTATTACCAGGCTAGTTTAAAGCGTATTATATCCTCGGCTGATGATTGTATGCTTCATGAGCACTTCAACTAACTCTCTCAACTGCTCCATAATTTGTACATGACCAATATCTTAAAAAATACGTTGTCTTTGATAGTTGTGCGGCAAGATCGACCCCGAATATTATTAGAAAGGGATTCCAAATTTAGGCCTGTGGATTTGTGTATGTGTCTAGCGGTTTGATTGCGCCTATTTTTTGTTGATGCAGTTTGTAAGTAATTAATTTGTGGCCATTCGATACCGCAATCAATTGTTGTTTACGATCTTTATTGTACATTTAATTTTTTTTAATAATATACTTCATTAGTATCTAATAACAAGCTTTTTCAGCGTATGAGCAGAACCTGATTCAGATTTAGCATTGGTTTAATTATGATACTGTAGTTGACTACTAAAGTTTCTACTAAGGAGAAGTATATATATATATACATATATATATATATATATATATATATATATATATATATATATATATATATATATATATATGTATATATATATATATATATATATATATGTATACATTAGGACTAAGAATGTAGTAGCGTGATGTGTCGATCTCCTGGGTACTGCAGTTGACTGCTAAAGTTTCTACTAAGGAGAAGTATTATATATATATATATATATATATATATATATATATATATATTTATATATCTATATACATTAGGACGATTAGGGCTAAAAATGTAGTAGGCTGATGTGTCGATTTCCTGACGACGGCGGCAAGCGGAAGTCAAATCCTGGGAAGTGCAATCTGCTACATTTTCAACGCTAGTAGAGTGGCTTGCACGTTGTGTGATCTGTCCACTTCGAGTAGGTCAATCGTCCTTACGGCATATGGAAGGAACTGCTCTCGATGCATCATTTTGAACAACTCGTAGAAGCGGAGCAGTCGTCATGTAACCATAGCCCACAATGCAATTGCGCAAACATTATAGTATGGGTACCATGATATGAGCAAGCTTGTTTTCTACTTCGCTCTGCTTTCCTTGTGCCGTTACATTTTATTTTGAGTTCGAAACAAGGCTGGGGAGCGAGGAGCATATCCACACATTGCTAGCGGCTTTCCGGAGACGTTTCGCAACAACCTCATTATGCATTAATTAGAGTGAAAAGTTTAGAGGTGCTTAGGTAAGTGTCTAGTAAGCTAATAAGTTTGCCTACAACAGCTGAAACTTCTCCATTTGCTCATCGGCTCGTGTTACCCCCTTACGATGTCCGTCATTAGTCAGCCAGTTGTCGGCCTCACAATTGCCCGGCGGTCTACTATGAATCTTGTTTTCATTGACCTATTTCATTAAGATGAAATTGAGTTGCCTACTACTACTTACTAGTCCATGGTTTTCGTGCCCCTGTGGCAAAATGAAATAGGAGAGATGTAGATATACATATATATACCCAACGAACTCTGACATAGTGACAACCGCTGCCGTGCCAAGGGAAGCCGCTTGTGGTTAAATGCGTATATATATATATATATATATATATATATATAATCATTTTGTATTTTATATGCACGTACTTCTTCATTAACAGAATCCGGAACCGGCGGCGGAAACTCACGCTCGCATATTTAGCTTGAATGGCGGGCCAGGTGGGCATCAGGCACATCAAGGACAGCAACAGCCGCCCGTTCAAGCAGCGCTCCCAAGCAGCAACAACGAGCGCGAGCAAGGTGGCTCCAATGACGTCCAGGGAGATTCGCCCATTCGGCCAGGAGGCGGCGCCGCCGCTGCTTCCCAGAGCGACGTGGCCGCCCAACGACGCCAGTTGTACCCGTCCGGGCCGTTGGACGAACCACAGAGCGCCCTTCCGGGAGCACCACTTCACCGCATCGTCCACTTTGACCTAAAGGGCGCTCCGCCGAAAATCAGTTACATCAAGAAGGTGCTGCCGATCATCAAGGAGGCCGGAGCCACTGGTTCGTGTGTATAACGTGCTAGTATAACCTTACCTAAAATTACATTCGTTTCCCATAAACGGACCTAAATATTACTAAGTCCTATACATTTGTTTTTTTCTCACTATCAATTAGCATTTGTTTTTACAAGATGTTTATAAATCTGTTTTCTCTCCCTCTCTGTCTCTGAGAGGTCTACTTTTGGCTTAGAGGTTGTAGGATTTGCGATGTAACTAGACAGAAAAAGCGGCTGTAACAAACGTCTTAATGCTTCTTTGAATCCTCGTAATAGGTGTACTGCTCGAGTACGAAGATATGTTCCCATACAGCGGGCCGCTGGCGTTCATTCGAGCGGGCAATGCGTACGAACTGGCGGAATTGGAGGACCTTCTTCGATACATCACTGTTGATCTCAAATTGCACCTCATTCCATTAATACAGACGTTCGGACATCTTGAGTTTTTGCTGAAGTTTGAAAAGTATCGTCATCTTCGCGAAGTTGACGAATTTCCCGCGGTGATCTGTCCCTCGAAGAACGAGTCACTCAGCGTGATTAAGGAGATGGCTAGACAGGTAATGCAACCCAGCAGGTCTATTTCCCATCGTAACGTTATATGTTAGGTGCGCTGTTTGCTTTGGCATTGTGAATTGCGCTAGCTCTGTCGATTATGAGCATGCTTGTTATTCCAGCTCGGATATATTGGCGAGCAACATGTCAAAAACAGCAGAAATTACCTACGTACGGCAATTAAGATATTTGTAACTTGTTCTGTTTTCTCGAAGTTAAATTAGGGTTTAAAAAATAGATTAGGGTAACTGATCGGTTGAAAAATGTGAATTACTTATACGCGGACTTTAATTAACTAAGTAAAGCGAAGCTCACATATTGAGTGAAGTTAACTGTTCTTTCAGATGAATATATATTATATGAAAACTAATATTGGCACACACCCTTTTCCATTTATTTTATCTTTTTCTCTGCATATTCGATCAATTACGTCTCAAGGTGATGGCGGTTCACGCAAAATACCATGTGCGCTACCTGCATATAGGCTGCGACGAGGTGTTTCATCTGGGCGAATGCAATTTGTGCCAAATGAAGATTAAGGAAGAATTGCTTCTTGGGCACATGGCTAACGTTGCTGGTAAGCTCTTCTCCGCAATCTCCGTATTCTCCAGTCATTATTCTTATATACGTTAGGTTATATGATGTATGACTTCCCTAAAGAGTACATTATAACGTGTGCATTACATTATAAACATCTGCAGAGTTCGTGCGGAAGGAACTAAAGGTGATTCCGCTCGTCTGGGATGATATGATGCGCAATTATTCCCCTGAACAGCTAACCAGGTAAGAATTCTCCACAACTTGCTTTTACAGTCTGTCTTAAACAATGAATGGACAACATACATAGCTTTGTTAATGAGTACCTGCAAATACAATTTTCAGCATACAGCTTCTGTACGGCTGAGCTAGCCCAAGAGCTGTATAAACTGCTGTTTGTTACTCGAGCCTGTGATCCTAAGATTTTCTCTGATTGTGTTAGCTTACACTTTTCTTTCACGAATATTTAACGCTTGCAAGAAACCGTTTGAAAAGTGTACGCATTGGCTCATATATGATACGTCTGTTTATCACTTACAGGTTCCGCCTGCAACATCTTGTGGAGCCTATGGTGTGGACATATGTGAAAGACGTTTATCGTTTTATTCAGTATGCGACTTGGGCGAGCTTTGGAGAAGTGTTTCCAAACATCTGGGCCGCGTCCGCCTTTAAAGGTAGCTTGAACAGCTTAATTCTAAACAGCTTTTTTGATAGCTTGCTTTGTTTTGTAAACTATGGGAACGAAACCTGTGCCCCAGGTGGATTTTTCCGGTGTAGGATTGCATCAGCTGAGTTTTCTTTCAGAATTAGATATAGAGAGATAAAATATATAGCAAATTTTCCGATAGCGACAATAATTTGAGCACCTAATGAGGTGTTCACTAATGCGATTGAATGTTGATTGTTCCACTGTTAAAGGCGCATTTGGTGAAACGCTGACCGTCCCTTCAGCAAAAGGCCACTTGGAGAACAATGTTGCCTGGGTTCAGGTCATACAGGAACAGAAAAGCAAGTTCAAGCAGTTCCGCGGGCTCGTAATCACTGGCTGGCAACGGTACGACCACTTCGCCACATTGGCCGAGACGTTTCCCTGCCGGATTTCCTTCGCTCATTCTCAGCCTGCTCTCGGTAACGGCCGGCGGTTACGCCGGCAAGGAGACCACGATACGGCTGCAGATGTCCAAGGTATGTATATGTGCCTTCGCATGAGTCAGATTCATCAAGCTTTGTTGCAGAGATATCCAATCATACCGACTTGAGCATTTAAAGTAAGATATTCAAGACCCAGAAGTGCGAGAGTAGCACCTGAAGCTTTCTGTCTGAATTATAGTCCTAATAAGGTTCTGCTTCCTGCAGCACTGAATCACCTGAGTTATTTCTTTTTCGCACGCCGCCAGTCATTTTTGGGTGTGTATATGTTAGATGTGGTTCACTTAACACTCTATGCAACGCAGACAATAGGAGTCTTATTTTAGAGATATATTGTACTTAGTGCGGCACACAGATGCCGCACATTTGCAATAATAGTTCAAAAGGGGCAACAACAAAATATTGCGCAAAACCGTTTGGTTTATATATATATATATCTCGCATAACGCTCATGTGCATGCGTGTGTCTGTGGATGTGTTACAGTTGCTAAACTGTGCTGACTCGCTTCCTCGGCTGGACCTTGAAGCGGATGAGTACTTATGGAATTCTGCGGGGCGTTGCATGTTCCCTGGAGCGTCGGTCTTCCGTATGACGGAGAATCATCGGGATGTTATCAAGCACGCGAACGAGTACTATGATGGAGTAACTATTCATAAGGCGTGGCTAACCCCTTACAACGTGCGCAAAAACTTCACCTTCATTGACCGCATAGATCAGGTAAATAATGCTTTGACTGACAAAAATCTCCTTGGCCTTCGAATTTTACTTGGCCTACATTTCCTCCCCCATACGGAGGGTTGTTCACTACATCTTTGAGATTTTTTAAAAGCTGGTATCAGCAGGATTAGGCCGATATGTTGAGTGGACGAATTTCCTCTTGGCTCCTCTTCTTTCGTCTGCTACCGTGATGTTCGATATGCAAAGTGTTCGATCCCGTTTAATTCGAGAGAAACTGGTTATTTGTAGCCAGGGGTGTTCAACTGTGTCTCACGGAGGTGCCTCGAGCCCGGCTCACGAGGACACGCAGTGTATTCCGTGTGGATCTCGTGAATCACAGAAATTCAACTTGGTCCCGATAAAGGAACGTTTTGGGTGTAGTGCAGTGGAGTCTAGAAACTGTCGGCATCACACATGAAGCTCCTTCGAAGGGTATACGGTGATAAAACGGGTCCGCTACAACAACTGGCACACCCCGCCACAGCAATAAGGAAAAGCGGAGGGTGAGATATATCAACTAAACTGATCTGTGACAGTGCCACTGGAGGTGGCAAAGAGTAGCGAATATCTGGTGCAAAGCGCAGCGCTAGAGCAACTGAGATTAACAGCAGCGGCAGTAGTACCGGTGGCGGCAGCAACACCGCTACTCCGTTCGAAACACATGAGCCGATGGATGACACATGCCGACATGGCAAGGCAAGCGGCAACGGCATGGTACAACATGGTCAACAATGGAGACTACTGCAGAGGCGAGGGAAGACGAGGAGGACAACGCTGGCTTTGTCACCATTCAGCAAAGGAAGGAAGAGTGGCAAAACAAAGATTCGTATGCAGAGAGGCAACGCAGCTAATGGAGTAGGCAATGTCGAAGCACATTCTGGGCCACGTAGGTTCATCGCGCTAAGAGTAGCGCGGCTAGCGAGTGGCCAAAACGTCAGCTGTCGATTTACACGACTGGTTCGTCGACAGGAACATTTCTGTGAAAGCGGTATTCGAAATATATGCCGACGCAGGGTGATGATGACGTGGTCTATGTAGTGTTGGGTGGCGGCGACTACGCGAAGTGCAGCAAGAGTGAATTCTGACCAAGGGCGTGGTGACGCTCCGTACGAGAAAATGGCTATGGGAAGCTTTATAGTGCCGGCTATCCGGCTCTTCGTATGTAACTGAACAGATCTAAAAATGCTGACGCGGAGACTCCAGGCCTCTGTGCTGCTTCTTTGGAACTGTGAGAGGCTTAGAGATGCAATAGACCTAGCGCCAGTTGACACGCTTACGTCGGTGGACATTGCACTCCTTACGGAGACTTACCAGCGGGAGGAACTGTATGTTGATCATATGTGAGGGTTTGACCAGATGGCAGTTCTACCTGCGGGAGGCCGTGGTAGGCCAGTGGGTGGATTATCTGTCCCCACATAAATGTATACCGCCGGCGCAACGTGTGAGGAAGAACGATTTTTGTGCTCATCTTTGAGGGTGAACATAGTCGTCTTTTATCTGCCCCAAATCTTAATTTGGTAAAGGTTGCTAATACGGTGACCTGTAGTGTATAGGTTTAGACCTGCCTATGCCAATCATCGACGGTGGCGACTTAATTGAAAGTGCTCCATATAGATGGAGCACTTTGGTCTAAGATATATATATATATATATATATAGCAGACGCATACTTGACTACCTCAACAGTACAAATGATTACATAAATCTATGCTACAACCACACGCATGAATACTCTACGCAAGAGGAAGTCCGACTGTTCAAATGCCTACGTTGTGCGACCTCGTGGGGGGCGAACCATCTGCTCAGCGACGAACGGGTAACGAGTCACCTAACCGATCTTCTACATAACTGAGAGACGATACGCCTTGCTCCAATCATTGAGCGCCCGCTCACATTGGAACAGGATTCTGCCCTTTGAAGTAGAGGAACTAAGGTCCTGCGCTCGCTTCCAAGAGGAAAGAGTGCGGACCAGGCCAGGTGTACAATGAACATTCGGTGCAATCGGAGCCGCTCTTTGTAAACAATTTCTGCGGTTCTTTACCGATATAATAAAGACAGGACACATGCCCGGAGCCAGGCATAACGCTTTCTCTGCTATTTAACGGCAAGCATGGCGATGACAGACGATGCCCAAACTTATACCGCGGTATTGCGTCGGAGAGGTTGGGGAACGCTGTGATGCAATCTATATGCTTTAGTCAGAGATAGAACTGTGGCCCGGTGGCTAATTGTACGCAGTTTTTATAGACTGCGCCAAAGCCTTCGACAAAGCACCTGGAAATCTTTTGGTAAAGTCATTCCGACACGCAGAGGTTGGTGCTTCTTTTCTGAGCGTAATTGCCAGCTTTTTTGACGAGGACACCTTGCTGGTGCATGTGGAAATTGCTACGTCTATACCAGATACATAGTTTATGGCTATCATCACCTGGTCTATTCAAACACGAGCTTCCACGAGGAGTACACCGAGTGCATCTGTCGACTGTGCTCTCAGGCGTGTACGAATTTTCATGCGTCTGCCTGCCTGGCCCTTGCGAAGAGACCACTGCACTGCCTCTTCTCTTGAATAACATGCTGCGAGCAGTTGACTGAATAATTGTATAATCTGTATGATTATCTATGTTATATGCATACTCAATATGAGTGAAATAAATATGATGATGATGACACCTTGCTGGTAAGCATGATGTGTTGCGGGTAGCGCAAAATGCAGGCACTCTGTAAGCGACCCACTGAGTTGTGTCTCCGTCACTCTTTTGCTTACCGATTTTGTCGGCTATATTCGACAAAAGTACCGAAGGGTCATAGCTATGATGTATGCAGATGACATATTGGTCGTTCATAATAACCTGGGTGCCATCAAGCGCATCAATTATTTGTCAGAGGTGTTTGTTGTTTTAAGGGGGCTGAAAATAAGCGCTATGAAGACCAATGCTGTGAAATTTAGAGGATGGGGTTGATTGGCTGCCAAATACATTAGGTGTCGCGGCGGCCAATCCTTGGAATTCAGCAATGGTCTTTCAAACTGCCTTTGGTCATATCTGCCCTCCAGTGTCTATTGATGCAGCGAAAACAAAACAGGGCTACTTAAAAAGAACCTTTTTAGTTGTTCTTGGCAGCTCTAGAGGTATCAAGCGAAATTAGAATAACTAAAGCAATAATGGACGCATAGCCAATATGGGGTTGTTTGTCGGCGCACGTTTTAGCGCGAAGTCAAATAGTTATTTTCAATTGTGCGTGAACCGCGTCATGTACGAAGAGCAGCTTTCTTCCGGTTTCTGTGCCAATGCAACTACGCCGATTTAGCTGTATGCTCGTGAATCTAGGCGTTCTGGTTGCGTATCTGGTTGCCCGATATATAAAAAATGTAGAGTTTGTGTTGTATAGTATTGTATCATGACGTTTCGGCGTGACATTTTATGTTTTGTGTTTTATGTGGTGATATTATATTTCGCAGGGTCTCGAAGAATTTCCGTCAGTCTACTACACGTTAACGGCGTTGATCAGCCAGGCGAGGGATGCACTTCGCGAGGTGTTTGACGAATACACAGTTGCCGAGTGGATTGAGCAGAACATCTATCCCATGCTACTTAAGCTCGAAAAGCTGAAAGCGGATGCGGAATCAATGCGGTTCGTACAAGGCCACTTGCTTTTATGTTTACTGTATTTACTATGAGTAAAGACCATATATGTATGTGTGTGGGTGTTTGGCCTCTTATGGTTTCTGTAATTAAATACTTATAGTATTTTTGTTATTATTCTAATTCTCCTGCAATACAAATAAATAGAAGTAAGAATTATTTATATTACTCGTTTATGCCAAGATGGGTGTGTCAGGAGAAACAGTAGCATATAAAGCCATGCGACTAATTATTGCACATTTCCTTTTGGCAGGCGGGCGCGGACGTGGCCCAGGCGACCGCTACCGATGAACTCGAATCTTCAGCGATTTAACATCGGCCGACAAGAGCTGTGAGGACGAGGTCAGGCCGAGCTACCCTAACACACGGAAGCGCGTCAACAGTGCGCCGAAGGTAGAAAAAACGACGAAGCAAGAATGGTGGTAGTGCAGCGTTTGTAAGTTCGACCTTTTCATCAGCGATCTCGTGGAAATGGAATTAATCATTTGTGATCGACGTCCTGAAGGCTGGCGGTGATTATCTGCCATGTATCGACCGTGCTGATTCGCTGACAGTCGGGAGGCTGGCCCGTTGACCATGACGACCACTCCGTTGCGCTGGCGTTGTTGATGTGGTTGTTGTTGTTGTGCGTATTTTTGATTCGAAGAACAATGGCCACCAAACTCAAGTGCTCAAACGAAACTGTTGGCAGCTGGCAGACGTACGCTCATATATGCGCAAGACCGCACGAACAAAATCGATCTTCGCAACCGTCGCACCGTACGCAAGACCGGAACATTATATATATATACACATACATAGCACATCCAAACGAACATGCACGCTCATTTTAGTCGAACGGCTGTGCCCATGGGGCTCCCCTGTTCGGCCCCTTCGTTGATTTGTGTGCTAACAAGATTCGACGGCAACATGTGTTCTGTCATCGCCTATGGGCCTCATACGGTACCTCGTGTCTCATACGAGCCTCCAGATGCCAGAGGTTAATATCGCTGGGGCCAATAGAAGGGTTGCCACGTGACGTGTTACGTGAGTGAGGTACGTCACCTCTTATGCCCCCGCATGAATCGCCAAAAACTTGAGAATGGGGCTTCGGGCACGTCCTCTTCAGGGCTGACTCTTTTAGCGAGCAGTCGCCAGGAATAGTCGCCTAGAAAGTTGCCGTTTGTTTCTACGTCGTTGTTGTCCCCTGGATATCAAATTATTCGACGTTTCTGGAACGCCCCCATTACTATGCAGCATGCCGGCACGAATTCCTGCACGTGTGACCCTATATGTATCTAGATATATTTATATATCCACCGCACATCCATCACACAATGCACATTCATTCATGCATACAAGTGTACAGGCAGGTTTGCTCTGTGTACTCTGGATGGTTTGGATAGGAGTCATATGAAAACGCGTTCGGGTACAGGCTCGGCGCACAGATGTAAGCACGCATGCATACATCTCTCTATCTCTCTTATATATATATATATATATATATATATATATATATATATATATATGGCCAGGTTTGCAGAAGCGTAGAAGTGTACATATGTAAATACAGACCGACTAACGATAGTAGAGAGGTATGGTCCTGTGAGGGCGGCCAAACAGGATAGTGGCCCCGGCGCGGAGGTAATACAAGCAAGCACGATGGGAAAACGCCTGGAATCATCGAAGGCCGGAGCATCTGGGCGCCTAAAGTTGTATCGAACAAGACGTTCAAATAATCGTTTTGTACTGAATCGATGATGTGGTCTAGCAATGTTACGTGCACATGTACACATAGAAACTATGATCGTTTGGTAATTTAATCCGTGATTTCTGACTATTCAAAGTGGAGTAACTGATGTGTTTCTTGTTGGCAGTTACGATGCCGCTAATAGCGCGTAACTGTATGAGAGACGATTTTTCAGTTAGTTTTCTTTGTAATCGCTGCCGTTGGTTCTCTGTATGTATTCGTCCTTCTGGATGATATCTCTCCCACCGCCAGGACAATCGGTTGCTAACGAACGCCAGCACGACGGCAAATGACAACTTATAGCAGGGTTAATAAACACCGAGCATGGACTATAGAGTTTGTGGCCACAACAACAACTACGTAACAAGCAACACTCAAATGACAAGGACAGCAACATTAACAACAATCTCAAGAGCGCAATTATATTAGGACTGAAATTAGTCATTAAGTATCATTCATCATCGATATTACTTTTGCATACTACTAAGGCAAATAGTTGTAATACTATCGATGGTTCATAACAAAACACATGGTTACATTCACAACCACGGGTATTGACCAACAACTATTCTATAGAAATTATTTGCGTACGCGAGGTCGATCATTCACTTGGCCAGCCTTCGCTAGTGGATAAACTCGACTTATACTCACAGAGTCACCCATCAAATGCCGAATAGGAAAGCTAACCTTATGGGTTATAGTAAAGATCATTTTCTACTCGTACTTCGCTACGTACTAGATCGTCACCCGTATATATATATATATATATATATATATATATACATACACATGCACACATTCATGTGCATATTGTGCAAGGGTATGCAGAACTTTCTTCGTCAGCACCTCTATAATGGACTGTTGTGAGCGGCAAAGTGCTTGTAGGCCGTATTTGTGTTTGTAGTACGTCACGGCTTAACTTTTATATATATAGCCCTCTAATCTTGCTTTTGCTCTTAAATTAGTGGTACCGGTTAGTATCCTCAGTGTTTAGTTGCTCAATTGTAAATGCAATGACGGTGCAGGATTCGCGAACATATGCGAAGAAGACATAAATTTGCGGCTGATCGTGTGTATGAGCGTATGTATGATTTTGTATATGTATATGCATGTGACGAAAAACAAACAAATTAATCGTAATGAAGTCGGGTACTGTAGTAGCCGATGTGTTCATATTTTCCTATGGGCGGTTGTAGCTGAAACGGAACATGCTCAAGCAGGCTCCTTAAACTCATTCAATAGTAGAACATGCGTTGGTGCGGGGATATCGCCCGCCTAGCAGTCACCCTGGCTTATTGTTGGCTTTCTGAAGATACTAGACTCATTTATACATTATATACGCCTATATATATATATATATTATATATATATATATATATAGATATATATATATATATATATATATATATATATATATATATATATAATATATATATATATACGCCGATGGCATGTTGATATTCAATACAGCTATCGAGGGTTTGATTCTGAATTTCCCCTCGGTACCCGGTAATATCGGTACCCTCATTGCCGTTGGTGCTGCATTGTGTATAGTTTGCAAGTCTGTTGTACTTGTTTCAGAAGCTGCGTCGATGAACGTGTTGTCGGTGAGTGAAAGCTCTCGTAAGATAATCTGATATATAGTAGCTCGAGGGACAGGTGGGCTTTTGTGACGGACTGTTTCTTCCTATCCGATTTCTTGCCGAGCATATATATATATATATATATATATATATATATAATGACACATGTTATGAGCTAGAATGGGCTTGTTGTGTCCATGCACCGTGTGGCTCCACATATTTGTTTCTTAATTTATATGACAGGAATACGAGACTGCGTTATAAATGCATAAAACCTGTAGCCGTTCTGTCGGAGACATGGCCTATTGGAAGACACTGCGACCAACTCTTTGTAGGTCGTCGCGGGCAAAGTCGTCGACATGTTAGGCAGCAAGATAAGTAAATGGGACAACACGTTTCATTCGTTGACAGTGACTTAAGCGTAAAAGCTGTAACGGAAAGATTTCGTGAGAAAGCCTATTGAGGTTAGGCGTCTTCACGCGCGGCAAGAAGCGACAGGACGTGACTCTATTAGATGCATTGTCTTTAGAGATCGAACTATCAAATTATGTGTACAAAATATTTTGACCGTAGCGATTGTGTACTACCTATTATTATTATTATTATTATTATTATTATTATTATTATTATTATTATTATTATTATTATTATTATTATTATTATTATTATTATCATATTATTATTATTATTATTATTATTCATGACATGAACAACATTAATTATATATAGTCCTACTAGATACATACAGAAGTATCAAATGCAATGAGCAAGAGAAGGATGATGTTCAACTGTTCATCGCACCAAAGGCGCCAGTCGCCAATCCAGTGTCAGACACTGGGCAGTAAGAGCACCCTTCCTTAGGAGTTTGATTTAGGTATGACTTGGACTGGTGTAGGAAGTAATGTGAAGGATAAAAAGAATGTCATAAAGCGAAATCTCAAACACAAAGGAAGAACTGGATGACTATGAAGGTGGGGAAAATCTTCGATCTTCTGAAAAATAAGAAACATAAGAAAATAGTCAAACGAACTGCGATGTGGACATGAAGGAAAGGACGATGAGGAACGAATAAATGTTGATTTGCCAAAACACGAAGACGGCGGGAAATATTCCTTGGAATCTGCTGAATCCAACAAAATGCTTTATTTCAGGGCACAAGGCTGGTAATTCTTTAGTTAGCGTGAGGTACTAATCGTCTCTTTTTCCGTGAGCGTGCAATGTCCACGATTGGGCGAATGGTCCCAGTTTGTGTAGACATATCCGTTTATGACGACCGTTAGAGAACCAGCGCACCTAAACGTCTACATAGTCGACTCGCAAAAAAGGCGGGAGAAGCAATGCAGAGTTAGCGAATTGAATGAACATCTAGAGAGAGGACGCTTTAATGAGTGTGCATAGAATAAATACATCCTACCATAACAGTAACAGCGGCTTTTAAAGGTTGTTTATAACTATGCTGTTATATAATACAAGAGAGAGAGAGAGAGGGAGAGAGAGATTAGTACCGACTTAGAAACATATGCCTTATTCCTTAGCGTTTATATAAATTACGGTGTGGCTTGTGTGTAGCTGATGAATTAATGAATGTATTGGTTATTAGACAATATTTGGTTTATGCACATATGTGCTACAGCTCTCCTATATTACTTTCATCAGCGATACTGCTTTTGCACACATATCACACGATTTTCCGCATAGCTTGCATTCACACTCGGTCGATATTTCATGCAACCCATTTCGTTTACATATCTTCATATAATATCCATGTATTGCAAACCCAGTAACGAAGTACCTGTTTTTACAACATGGGCCCTTCCAGTAGTTAGTTGTCATCGTTTTAGTCTCATAAAAACCCCAGTCAACATCCGCAAATTTATATCCCTATTCAGCAAGTTGATTCTCGAAGACCTCCGTTCTCGGTAAAGCACAAGCTGCTCTGAGATCCTCCACAAAGAGTGGTATCGAGGCCAACAGATAGACAAGCCGATTGCGGCTAATGCGGTGGGCTACTAGCACTCTTTTTAGAAAGCTGGCTTTAATTTTAATAATCTAGTATTTCCAGATTCACTTTCGGTAGGCGGGGCCATATGACCTGTTATCCCATAAGCAGTGGTCGGTGCAATCTTTAGATTAAAAAGGTTGAGAGCGACATCCAGCGACAACCGTTCAGACTCTGGTACATTATGAAACGATAAAATGCCCTTGCGAGCTCTTACCTCGATATGTTTAGTAAAATGTTCATGCATCTTTTTCGGCGAGCCTACCTACGCGACGAAACTCTATCGCTTTAGTTTTTGCTACATTTATCACTGGAGCGTTTAGGTCAACAAACTTTTGTAGTGAAGTAAGCCATTGCTGCAGATGAAATCGACTTCGGGAATGTAACTGATGAATGACGCTTTTAAGCAAAACCGCCAAAAAAAAATACCTTGTGATTTCGGTTCGATCGAAAAAATGAAGTACTAAAACTTGCCGTTCTGACCTCGTTAAATAAACATATATATATATATATATATATATATATATATATATATATATATATATATATATATATATATATATATATATATATATATATATATATATATATATATATATATATGACAGTTAGTTGAAGAATGTGCTTGAGCTAGGAGAACCTTCTATTGACCATCGAGGCTTTCTGCGTGGCTCTTCTACCATGTAAATTTACCTAGCGAAGGCATAATAACGGGTACCACACATTCCTGCGATTCTCGTGGCTTGACCATCAGCCAAGATTGCCAAAGGTTACAAGTAATGAAAGCTCTTCGCTCAAAGACCAAAGACAAGTAAGGCAACCTGGAATTCCTACCTTGATAAATATGAAGGTATAGATAGAGTATGATTGTGGGTGTAGTAATTAGGATAAACGTAAATCACGTCATAGCACAGCAGCGGTTACGCCTAAAATGCACGCATTTTCTTACTCTTCTACTCTCTTCCCTTTTCTCGAACACTCTTAGATAAACGTTTTTTTTAGATAATTTATTTTACTTTATGGTGTTTTTTTTATACTTAAACAATATATAAATTGTGAACAAGCTCATTATACAACTAGTCACATTCGCTAAGAGTCGAATACTGGATATTGGTTTGTCACCAGCTTTGTCAGCAACATCATCACCTTGCAGTTGTCTCCATTGAAGCGGGGACATTCTTAAACAAAATAATAGAAATTCAGTTATTTGAGGCTTTGAGATACCCTAAAAATCTACAAAGAGTATGAAACCATAAATTTGCAAGCTGGGTCACTATGTGTTAGTTCGATTTAGCTAAACCTTTTTTATTTGTGGCGACAAAGTCAGGATTGATTCCCCACCAGTAATATGTGCCCTTTGTGGCAAAAAGTCTGGATTGATTCCCCACCAGTAATATGTGCCCTTTGTGGCAAAAAGTCTGGATTGATTCCCCACCAGTAATATAGGACCTTTGTGTCACCCACTCTTGGACGGAAGCAGGTCGAAAGCGAACTGCAAAAGGCCTTGCAGCTTCCTGCCGGCGCCAAGATCACAGCTACCGAGCCAAGGCTCGGAAGAGCTGAGGTTTGGTACGCACTGGTTACGGCGTCCCCGGCGGCGGCAAGAGCCATATGCTCCCGCAAGACCCTTAAGCTGGGCTCGAGGTGATGCAGACCTAAGGAGTGGATTAGGCTCCCCAACTGCTACAAGTGTCATAGGCCGGGCCATAAGGCCCAAGACTGCAAAGCAGAGAGCCAGGTGCCTCGGGTATGCCACAAATGTGGTGAACCTGACCACCTGGTAGCCAATTGCAAAGCAATGACACCAAAGTGTCTGGTCTGCGGAATAGAGGGGCACCGAGCGGATAGGATGTCTTGCCCGGCCTATAGGGAGCAAGTCGAGCAGCGGCGGGAGGCCCGAAGGGGCGTCGCCAAGGGACAGGTAGATGGCAAGGAGACCCAAGTAGAAGCCCAAATAACCAAGAAGAGCAATAAAAAGGGGAATAAAGACAAGGGGGCTAAGAATAAGAAGACAACCGTTATCCCAGCAGAGGACGGAAAGGGTGATTGGAACTTAGTAGGTAGGGGCCCTTTATCCGACCAATGTTAAAGATAGTTCAGGTAAACCTTAACCGCTGCAGGGCGGCGCATGACATGCTCGATGAGATAGTACGCAGAGAGTCCATAGGCCTCTCCCTGCTCTCCGAGCCGAACATAGCGATCACCAAGCACCAAGGCAGACTGGGTATCTGACGCAGAGGCGGATACCGCAATCTGGTGGATGGGCTCCGAGAGAAACCTCGCGATTAGGGGCGGGGGGTCGGGGAGGGGGTTCTCCTGGCTGGAGATTGACCGGGTAGGGGTCATCTATAGCTGCTACTTCTGTCCCAACAGGGAGGAGGAGGAATTCGAGGAATTTCTCGAGGAACTTGCCCAGAGCGCGGGAGCACATGCAGGTAAGAGGGTAGTGATCACCGGGGATTTTAACGCAGCCAGCATAGCATGGGGTAGCCGAACCACAACTAGACGGGCCCAAACTCTACAGGAGTGGATGGCTGAAAAAAGTCTAATGGTTCTTAATGACGGAAGGGTCCCCACCTTTTCCAGAGGGAGCCAGACGGCCTTCATTGACCTAACAATGGTCAATGAGGCGGCCTTTCCACTGGTGGTAGAGTGGAGGGTGCGGGAGACGGAGGAGACCATGAGTGACCACAGATACATCTGTTTCACCATCAGTACCCCCGAGGTGGCCCTCGCCTCGCCCCCTAGTAAGAGATGGCAGATGCGGAAACTCGACGCCAAGATTCTAGTGGCTGAAATAGACGAGGGTTGCAAACGACTGGGAGACACGGTGGGGGATGAATATCAAATAATTAGCATACTCTCTACAGCATGCGAGAAAGCTGCTCCCTCACAACACCACGGGAGCCGCCACCCTCCCAACTACTGGTGGAGCAAAGGGATTGCAGCTGCCCGCAGGGCTTGCATTAGGCTAAATAGGATTTTCACGAGAACACGCAGCTGGTTAACGCAAAGAAAACGACGGGTGGGATTTTACGGGGAGCGAGAGACCGCAAGAGCTAAATCCCAATTGACGGAGTACAAGGCTTCTGAGAGAGGGGAGATTCCCGAGGCTGTGGAAAAGGGCAAGCCTGGTTCTGATCCCCAAACCCGGGAGAAAGACGGGGCCTTCGGCTTACCGGCCCATATGCCTCATTGACGCCATGGGTAAGCCCCTGGAGAACGTTATAGTCAAGAGACTAAACGACGAGATTCAGGAAAAGAACGCCCTATCAAATGCCCAGTACGGCTTCCGGCAGGGCAGATCCGCATTAGGGGCTCTAAAGAAGGTTCTGAAACGGGCGGGTGAGGAGACTATGAAGACCCCTAAAACAAGGGGATTCGTGCTCCTGATCCTCCTGGATGTCAAAAATGCCTTCAATACAATGAATTGGAAAGTAATTGTGGAGGCGATGAAGAGGAAGGGCTTTTCCCTCTACCTCCGTCGAATGATTTCATTCTACCTGGATGACAGAGGCTTGGTTGCAGGGGGGCAGGAGTACGAGGTTACTGCCGGAGTCCCACAGGGCTCGATTCTAGGACCCGTGCTCTGGAACATAGCTTACGACGGGGTGCTCGAGATCCCAGGTCTCCCGTATGGGGTGGAGACGTTGGCGTACGCCGATGACCTTGCACTCATGATAACGGCCAGGACTGAAAGAGCCCTGGAGAGCGCCGCCAATGAGGCCTTGTCAATGGTGTCCGAGTGGATGGAGTCCCATCACTTGAAACTGGCACCCGACAAGACGGAGGCGATGTACCTAACAGGCAGAAAGAGGACGACCGGCATTAACCTCGTGATGGCGGGCCACCCGATAGAAATCAGAAAGAAGGTAAAGTACCTTAGGGTCATGCTAGACACTGGACTGACCGGATCGGCACACGTTAAGTACGTGGTCAAAAAGGCCCAAAGGGTCTCCCTGAACCTGGCGCGGATCATGCCTAGGGTCGGTGGGGTGGCTGAGGTGAAAAGAAGGCTCCTGGCCTCGGTGGCCGAATCAACGGCGCTATACGCAGCCCCAGTCTGGGGGGACATGGCAATGCGGACGGCGAAAAATAGGGGGGCACTAAGGTCGACCCAACGAACGCTGGCAATTAGGGTAAGCCGGGCGTATCGAACAGTCTCGACCGAAGCTCTCCTGGTCCTAGCCAAAATGCTACCATGAGACCTCCTAGTGGCTGAACGAAGTAAAATGTATCTAGACGAAGTTCTGGATCTCACCAGGGCCAGGAGTGCCACCATATCGGCCTAGCATGAGGAATGGGCGCAGGTAAGACCCGGGGTGACCACAGGGAGCTGGACCTAAAGTCTGATACCGGACCTCAGGGCATGGTATGACTGCCGACACAGGGAGCTTTCCTACTGGACGACTCAGGTTCTGACCGGACACGGCCAGTTCCAGAGCTACCTGTCAAGGATCAAGAAGGCCATCAGCGATATCTGCGTACTGTGCGACTCTGGAGAAACGGACAACGTAGAGCATACTGTTCTGCGGTGTGATACTCTCAGGGAAGCACGGGACGCAGCACCAACCGCTGTGAGAGGCCGACCCATCAAGGAGGTGGTCTCCCATATGATGACTTCGGCGGAGGCATGGAGGGAGGCGACGAACTTGTTCGACGCTGTTTTGACACTCAAGACAGCCAAGGAAACGGCCAGGCGGGAGAGGTTTGAGCGGGTCTCTTGGGAGAGTGGTCGAGACGAGGAGCCGAGGGAGGGGGGAGGGGGTGGGGAGCAGCCAGGCCCTCATGGTTTCGACGCACCCTCACAGGACGGATTACAAAATGGCATCCCCCTATCCAACCGCAGGTAGACATGCAGGATGATAGTCAGGGATAGAGCTGATTAAAGGAGAACGACAGAGACGCCTCTCCCACGGTTTCGATGTAATGCCAAAGTAATACCGAGCCTAGGGGGGGGTGGGGAGGAATCCGGGTTTAGTGGGTTTGCGAGTCTCACACTATTCACGCAGGCTGCTAGAGGCGCATGTGCATCATGCATTCCCGAAACCTCCCAGAACAAAAAAAAGGACCTTTGTGTCAAAAAGTCAGAATTGATACTGTTCATCGTGTCATCATAAGATCATATAAACAGTTTTCTTTACGTATAGTTGATAAATTCAATACTTGTATAAATAGTGAGTTAAATTAATTAACTTAAATATTTTGTGGAGCATATGACAACTAATTAATTTTGTCCTGTATATGAAAGATAGTTAAGTAGGGTAGTTATTTGGTGGGTTCGTTAAAGGCTGCTTATCAATAGGCTATTTTTGACTTCCTATCTTATACCGATAGAGTACAAATATACATTAGAGGATGGAATTCCTTGTAGTACTGCTGCTCGCAAGCACGCCATAATTGGATCTTCGTAAATTTTTGGACTGGCATAGTTATACCCGGCATCCGGCATAGTGGCATAGCTTTTACACCCGGCTTTATAGTGTTACAAACCTCACAACCTTTGTTTCTGTGTGTCTTCCCTCGGGACCATAATTTCTTTAAAGTTCGACAAGGGGGGATTCTTCCATCACTTCACCTCTACGTTTACCCAGGGCATATCGTGCTCATCTCAGACTGGACTTTCATAGGCCTTCTTCAGCACAATCGTATTGCAGCAGAACAATACTTACCCAGATTCACATTCAACAAAGAACGATCTGACCAGTTTTCGGTCCTACGCATTCGAACGTTCCAGTTTATAGAAGGATGCGTTAGACACGTGAGCCACCACTGCTACTGGGCCAGCTTAGCGAACAAAAATCTTATTCATCTACTTCTTGACAGATAAAAATGAAGAAAATATACTGTACATCTGAGCTAACCAAACTGTTGGTAGACATTCCAGAAAGTATTCGCTCGTATATGTGATTTCAACGCAATGGAGCACCAGCATCAACTAGACCTTACCTTTGGGGACCAGTGAATTGGTCGAGACTTGCCTAATGCTTGCCCGCTTCAATCATCCCACTTATCGAGTCTCTTCTGAGAGAAAATGCGTTACGATTTTAGTCATTTCGCCAGCAAACTTCGTTTGCTCTCTCAGAAGAAAAACACACGAACCTCTTTGTGATATCTACGTGGTAGACAGTCAAGACACTAACCGTCTCGAGTAACCGGCACAACCAACACCGACGCCAAAGAGACTCTCTGGTTTATTTCCAACCAATTTATATGGCATTAATTGCGCCCCCTGGTGGCAGGTAATCCCCCACCCCGGGCGGTCGCTTCCATCAATCATTATCATCATACTCATCAATTTATCTCATACACTACACTCTCCCCCTTCACTTTTTTAGCGTTATCTACTACCTATACTATTTCACATAATCATCTAAATATTTCGGTGTTGCTTTTGTCCTTTTAAACCGTCTCAACTCCGGTTGCTCGGTGTCACTTTCTTCTGCTGAAATGTATTCTTCCGGTTCCGACGATTGTTCTTCATCCGATTCTTCCTCCCCTCCTACAGGAACCGCCGGTCCACCTTGTGCGCCAGTCAGTGAGCGGCCTTTGTCTGTGCCGGTTGCTTTGCCGACACAAGTCTGTTCCGGTTCCATAATCTCCCGTCGGCCAACAAGTATGTATCAGCCCCTTTACGTGCCATTACTTGGATAGGTGAGCTGTACTTCTTTTCTCTTTTCCTTACTGTTGGCCGTCTAATGCGCACCCATTGCACAGTCACAGGAAGTGCTGTTTTGTCATGTAGAGCACACAATCCACAATTGCGAACAGCTTCTTCCGCGAATTTATCCATCTCTGGCCACCAAAATCGCTCCCGTAGTCGCTGTTTCGTTCAGACAATTCCTTGATGTGCATCGTCGTGTGCCAACTTGAACGCCTGTAACCTGCACGCCAACGGTGACACAATCTTGGCCCCGCGCATTAGTACTCCTTGAACTTCTGACAATTCATGTATTACTGAGGCCCACACTCTATCTGTCGACCAGGGCTTCCTGTGCCGCATCCATCCCCGTACCTGTGTTAGCTCGGAATCTTCCCTAGACATTCGTGCAATTTCTTCCCAGCTTAATGGTTTTACCTCTTCGGTCAAATATGATACTACTAACTCAGTTGCATCATTCGCTTCGAACTCATCAGCACTTGGTAATCGTGACAACATATCCGGAATATGGTTAGACGCTCCCGCGCAGTATTCAATGGAAAAATTATATCCCCTCAATCGCTCTACCCAGCGCCCTCGTATACGCATTGGTGCTCTTCTCGTTCCCCTTGCTCCCAACAACGTAACTAGCGCTGAGTGATCTGTACGAAGTCGAAGTCGTCGTCCAAATAAATATACATGCCACCGTTCTATTGCAAAAAGACATAATATTTTGCTGCGCTTCCGTTAATGTACAAGAATCATAAGCTACCGGCTTTTCGTCTTCTGTGCCTTTTTGCAATAACACTCCCCCAAGCCAATATTGCTCGCATCGGTTTCCACGATTACGTCGTACTCCGTGTTAAATATTGCTAGTGGTTTCGCTTGTATAATACTTCGTCTCATCTCTTCGAAGGCTTCCCGCTGTTCAAGTCCCCATACAAATTTCGACTCTCTTTCAATAATCGTCTTAACGATTCCGTCATTTCGAAAAATCGCGGAACGCTTCTCATATAAAAACTCGCTGCCCCCAACACTGATCTCACTTGTACTGCATTCTTTGGTGCCGCTAATTCACTGATTGCCTTGATATTATCCATTCAGTCATCAATATGGCGGCGACCGTGCGGACGCGCTTCGTGTGTGTTCTATTAGCGAGCCACATTTTAAATGAAAATACAACTGTTAGCAAAGAGTGCGTGACATTGTTTTACGATAACGGACTCTACGGCCTACCAATACACTCACGGCTGACGGATCTCCAAGATAACCTCCTCAATGAGAAGAGTTTGTTTATGCGGCCACCTCAACGCTGCTTTACAAAACACCAACTGTTAAGAACAACTGCACTATTGCTTGCACTCTTGCTCCTGTGCGGCGATGTCGAGGTTAATCCAGGGCCACCATGCGTAACTTGTGCAGGACAAATGCTTCAAGTAAAAGAGCGCACAGTTTGCGAAGGATGCAGCAAACCCGCACACAGCCACTGCACTTTCCAAATACCAGACAAAAATAATTTGTACTGTAAGTCGTGCTTTTGGAGAGAGGTGTCAATAGATGTTTCAAGAAATACAGCCCTGGTCAACCCGGCATCCTGTGATTGTACTGCAAAATTTGAAGCCCTCAAAAAACAAAGTGAAGATCTAACAAAGAAAATGGTTAGCAAGAATGGCCCGACTCCCAAATCAGCTGATCACCGAACCATACAACGGCCCACTGGTAAACAACAGCAACATCAACAATGCCAAAACACAAACCTGCCTTCAAATCGTAACGTCCCCACACCACGTCACCTTCACTTCAACACTAGCCAACAACGCAACGTCGTAAGTGCACCCGGTAGGAAAAACACGGCACGTGACAATTCTTGGCGCACAGTTGGAAGATGAGGACGTATCGTGCACGTAACGCCAGGAATTAATAAAATGACTCAGCTAAAAACTGTAGGGCACGCAATATGAACGTCCAAAACGTCAGAGCTCTTTTTGTCAGCAGATTGGAGTTATCGCAGTCTGCAGACGCCCTCAAGGAGTACGTCAGCCGCATTGTTGGATCCGACACAAGCGTGGACGTGACGAAGCTCGTCGGCATGAATCAAACATATTACAACAGCTACCACGTTCACTGGACGCTGGTAAGTTTAATGCGCTACTGGACCCGTCAGTGTGGCCAGAGGGTATACATTTTAGACCGTACCGCAGACAGCTAAAACCGTATAGAGTATATAATGCAGCAAACGATACGGGAGCTAGCATTGGCGCCAAGCGCTGCAGGGCAGACGATTACAACAATAATAACAATAACGAAATGGAAACATACAAGTGACTCGATATTACGTCCGGAAATCGGAACTCAATGACACTGTCATCAGAATGTCTTTTGTGGAATGTAGAATCCCTAAATAGTTGGTACCGAACGTCAGGAGAGAGTATGTTTAGTGAATATGACATATTATTTGTATGCTGTCCTACTCCTTCTGCCACCGATCGAGTGTCAACTCGCGTTCTTGTACGAACTTCCTATCTGGGTTAACCCACAGGCGCCGACGTTCGGCTGCCTTTAGGTCCCACGGCACTGTCTCCGCCAGCACGAACGAGGTCGCCGTGCTAATGGTGAGATACCCCCGAATGATACGTAGGGCTCCGATCCGCTGGACCTTCCTCAGGATCTTTTTAGTAGCGTCTGTGTCCATTGTAGGCGACATCCAAACGGGCTCCCGTTCTCAGGTAGTCGGAAACCAACCGCAACAGATATGGTGGAGCATTCTTTCGCCAGAGCGTCTCGAGAACCACTTTCCACGGGATACTGTTAAACGCATTTTTTACATCCAGCAACACCACTAGGAACAAATCCCTGGTTTTCCGAGTAGATTTCTTGATAGGTTCGGCCTTTGCTACCACTTTGTGGATGGCCGACAGAACAGACCTATGCTTTCGGAATCCGAACTGCATTGTTGATTACTGCCTTTCTACAATTGCACCATACCTGACTGTCAGCCATTTAAAAGTATAGACAAGCTAAAGGCCAGATATGTTAAGCGTGTTTTGGGGCTTCCAAAGTGCGCGTCGGCAACACTTGCCTTAGAGATGTGCGGAGAGAGAACACTTATTGAAGATCTAGCACTAAGTAACACACCATTCACGGCGCATATTTTAGACTGATGTCTAGCCTACAGAAAAAACTGAAATTTAAAATTTTGTAGCTGGGAATTATACTGATGGCCCGGCCTTTTGTTCACGTTGATGGAAAGGAGCCATGCCAAGAAACCGCTCGTTAATCTACGGAATAACCTGGCGCGGGTACCACCATTACATATGCATGTTTGTAGCTTTTGCGGAGAGTTTGATATTGGACGCTATCATATACTTGTGTGCCCAGAACTTTGCGGAACGTCCTTATAATCCAAAGTTAAATATATATTGTAAGACCAAAAAGTCACATTGTGACACCTTGTAAAAATGTAATGAACTGTCTACCAATTTTGTGGTGAAATAAATGCTGAATTGAATAATTCAGGTATGGATCTGATTATCCATACATGACGTAACCCCATCCCGACTTATGCTGAACCCCACAAAATCCACTTTTTCCACTCCAATAACGCACTTTGAATTTAATGTCATTCCCGACTCCGATATCTTGCGTAATACCTTCTTAAGTCTACCATCATGTTGTTCTCTAAATTCTCCATAAATTAGAATATCGTCTAAGTACACCAGCACTCCTTCTAGTCCTTCCAGCATGTCCTTCATCATTTTCTGAAATGCTGCTGGTGCCGATGCCAACCCAAAGCACACCCGTTCATAGTGGAACAACCCCCACGGCGTAATAAATGCCGTCAGATCTCTCGATTCCTCCGCTAGTTCAACCTGATGATACGCTGACATCGCATCTAGTTTAGAAAACCACTTTGCTCCGTTTAATTCTGCTAATAAATCCTCTAAATGCGGTACCGGAAACACCTGGTGTATTATAGCCTCGTTCACCTGCCGTAAATCTACGCACACTCTTACTCCACCTCCTTTCTTTGCCACTACCACCATAGCTAATATTCACTCCGATGCATCTATTGGTTCAATCACCCCCAATTCCATCTGTCGATCAATTTCCTCCTTAATTGCATCCACTGTTGCTAACGGAAGTCATCTTAATTTTTGTTGAATTGGCCTAACCCCCTGTTTCACTTTCACACGATGCCTATACCCCCTTACTAGTCCCAGTTGTCCTGAAAACAACTCCCTATACTCCTCCACTGTCCCCGATTTGTCTACTGAAGCTATCACCCTTCCATCCACTGCACATTTCTGGCCCTTACAATCCACACACACTCCTAACTGAGCTAAGGCGTCGCGCCCTAATACTGATTTCCCCCACTGTACCACAAATACCATCATTGTCACAGATTTCTTTCTTAATTCAATTGTACATTCCACTACCCCTAATACATCGATCACTTCTCCACTATATGTCTTAAGTACCACTTTCGTTTCATTTACCTTCCGCACTTTTCCACTTAATACTCTACTTACATCTTTCCAGTTCACTATTGTCACTGCACTCCCCGTATCTACCAAATTTTTACTCGTGCATTTATAATAATTTCCGAGCTAACACACAGGGTATAGATTTGCACAATTTGATTCTGCTGACTCGCCTGGTCTTCCTCCGGCCATGCGCCGGCCCTACGTGCTTCGTCATTCTCTCTCTCTCTCCACCGCCCGTACTACTGTCCGCGTGCCTCCCGCCGCTACACATGTCCTCTCGAAGTGGCCGATCCAATGGCACTTGAAACACGTCGCTCTTCTAGCCGGGCACTTGGAGTACCCAGCCAGGTGCTTATCACTACTCACTACCACAGGCCGCGCATGGCTTCCTCGCATCCTCCTCCGCTGCCACCACGTGCTCTTCTCGCTCTAACTGCTTCGCCTCCGCCGCCATATTACGCTCGAGAGACGAATACCTACCTATCTCTCGCGCCTGGGCGGCCAACTTCAGGTCGTCGTCCTCCAACAACTTTGTTGTTCTCGCAGTCTCGGGATCGACGTCCCTATCGTCAGTTGCGTCTTTATTTGTGGCCTCTTCTTCTCGTGAGAACTGCTCTAATTTACACTTCGCTACCATTCGCGTTAATTCGGCCGTACGTACTCCTCGAAGGACTCCGATGGCCGCTGCCGCCGTCTGCGAAACTCGTTCCGGGCCGCCGCCAGCCCCTTCCGCTTCGCGAACCGCTTCACCAGCTCCACCGCCCGCATCTCTTCATACTCGTCTCGCTCTACCTCGGCCGCCACTGGCCGCCTATCCTTGTCCGTCTCGAGCGTAATATGGTTGATTAAAAATGTGTGCGTTATGGCTATGTATGAGTTATAATATAGTCAAATGGCTATGAAGCAAACGTAATGAACGTTCAATTATGCCCAGTAGATAATTTAAAACTTATTGCATGTCGGTCGCCTATACAGTGCTGTATATCATCTAATTATAATCCAGAACTGCAGGCATATGCTGTACATAAAGCACTATACCTACATAAAATAGTGAATTATGTTATGAACGACGACTAAAATAAGTATGTACATATAAAATAGTTATATATACATATTTAAAGTGAAGAATGACTAACATCTGTTTACTACAGCCTCGGTGCCTGCATAGACATATATACGATGGCTTTGCAGGACACGAACATGCGTTTAGCGCAGTATGTAACATGGGACAGTATGTAAACAATGGCTTATAAAATCTTATAGGCTTATAAAATCGTGAATATCACAGTAAGTACTGGGATATTCACTATAAACCCACACCTTTTTGCAATTGTCATTAAAAACTCTACCTACTGGGCACTCTTCCACAACCAATAACTAAAAACTCACTGTGTTGTTGTTGAAACACAAGCAGTGTACGCGTAATGGTAGACTGCCACCAATTCGAATTCAACACACACACACAGTTTACAATAAAATTTTGCTAAAAACTTGCAAAATTTGTTACACTGTCGGTTGGTTTTCGGCAGGTAGGTCGCACTGGGTTTCACGGTGGTCTGTGGCGAATCCCGGGCCAATTTACTCAAAATACGCGAGTTGGTTCACAAATTGGCCGGAGCTCGACGTGAATAAAAGGGGGAGAGAGAGAGTTGATGCGTTTGTACTGCATCATCCCCTCGAGTCCAAGCGCGTTTTTGAGGAGCGCGCACTTTCTCTTTGCGTCGAATTTCTCCGCGCTCGGATGTGCCTCCAAATACGCGTCAAACGCCTCGAGCCAGTCTTCTACGGCCGCCACCTGCATCAACTGCGGCGGCGGCGGCGCTGGTCCGTATGTCGTTATTTCTCTTTTGCTGTCCGTTCCTCCACACCGACCGCGCGCCTACACGTCGCCTCGTCTGCTTCCACACCACCGCTCTTGTTACTCTGTACCACCGTGCGCTGTCGTCACCGTCCACTGCTGACCCACTGACCGCCAGGCCTAATTACAGTCGACTGCGCCAATGTAATATCTACGTAGTAGACAGTAAAGACACTCACCGTCTCGAGTAACCGGCACAATCAACGCCGACGCAAAAGAGACTCTCTGGTTTATTTCAGACGCATTTATTATGCATTCATTGCGCCCCCTGGTGACAGGTAATCCCCCACCACCCCGGGCGGTGCGCTTCCATCAATCATTATCATCATAAATCATCATACCCATCAATCTATCTCATACACTACACTCTCCTCTTAAAGATAGTAGAATTATATGTTCTCATTCAAATTGTAAGGGATACAATGTAAGAAAGAATCGTAACGTGCACGATTAAAAACCGCATTATACCGCCACGAAATTAAGAGGTCTGGGAAAACTGCTGTCAAATCTGAAAGGTAATATGAATCATGAGCCGAGCTAACAGGGATCGTTACGAACACTAGAGAAACGACGCGTACGCGGATACTACGGATCACTGTGTCAAGCATGAGATTCAGTATCGCCAATATTGTCTAGTTTTAGGCGTGATGATAAACAGGTAGCAACTAATCGTGAAACTGAAGCAAACCTACGGGCATCCTATCTAGCACAGGGAACCAAAACAAGTTTCCGGGAGATCATGCTGCGCAGCGGCTGAAGTTGTTTTTGTGTAGGTGAGACATTATGATGTAACCAAGAGCCATGTTTTGCTCATTTATATACCTTTCGGCTAGAAGTCAGTATTTAAGAACAAAAAAGAAGTTAGACAAACAATTAGGAAAGTAAAAAGAAGGCAAGCAAACAAATCAACAAGATACAGGTGTACACACTAAGTAAATAGATTGAACGTTGACTCTCAAAAGGAGCTACAACCCATGGGTACTAAAACAACCGAGTTATCTGCGCACTTCCGACGTATACCTTCTGGCAGAGCTACAATTGGAAACTATAACAAAGTAATAAACCTTACAGAGTAATCCCTTCTGTGGTCGGTGCAGGTGCGGACCGAGCAGGTCATGCTTTCAAGTTAACAAATACAGAAATACTCTACGGTTGATTATCCGCACGAATGCTGTCCGTTGCTGTTTGAAACTATGGGAGCAGCTGCAGGCCGCCTTACACTCAAGTTGACTTCGACGGGAGGCTCAGGAGCATTCGAATTCTTGCTGTCGCTCGACGTACAATGAGGAAATGCAGCGTCTTTCGGGGCACATTGTTGAGCTGGGCTAGCGCTGGGTTAGAGAACCCTTGACCACACATTCGCGCGGAGATAATTGTCCACTACAGTCTGCTAGCATAGCAAAGCTATATAAATGAAACAGAACAAAACTTGATCACAGATTGAAGTTGTCCGTTGATTATGGTATTTCTATATACGAGTGCTTTATTTATTTTTATAAACATGGAACGACGTATAAACATGTTGTTCAGGCTTTCATCGAAGCGCTAGCGTAGCGTGAGGTTCAAATTTACCTTTGTACTTCTCGAAGAGATCTACTAACGCAGTAATGTACTTATCGTGCATAGCGTCGATTTCTTCCCGACTAGGGACTGCATTCCGAGTCACAGGTATAGGCGCACCAACTAAAACACATACGAAAATTGGCTAAATGTTACACCTGGTTTGGTGATGACTTATCTTACCGTATAAATTTGCGCCGACACAACGGTGTCCAGACGCGAAATGGTTATATGTATATATAACCATTTCGCGTATATATATATATATATATATATATATATACATACATACATACATATTTTACGCTGCTTGCTGTTTTGCTAAGCGTATTAGCGCTACCGGTCATGCCAGCGGCGGTGTTACTGTTTTCTACAACCGCCGCCATGGGTGCGGGTATGAGAACGATTCTGATGGAGGATAATTGTGTCTTCATTAAAGGGGAAGAGATAAATATCAGCTATTCAGATATATTCAGATATTCAGCCACCCTGTCAATAAAAAGTCTTCTGTAGTTGCTGGTGATTTAAACGCCAGTATTGATCAACCCAAGCAACGGCGCACGATCGCATGTCTGGAGATCCTTGAAGAATTCAGCCTGTGGATGGTCACTGATCAGAGAAATCCAATTTTCGTGGGACCCATGGGTGCCTCAGTGATTGAAATGTTTGCCATTTTTGAAAAAATGAGGAAGAGGTACGTTACGTTGGCCCGCAAAATTATTTAAAAGAGGGTCATCTGTTGAAGGGGCACAATCCCGTGTGCGTTGAAATAACCCTCCCCGCAAGTGACAATCTGAAAGCAGACAACTAGACCCCGGAAAGCTGCAGAAGACAGTGAGTGTCATTTACCGGTACCCAGAAAACCCCAGGTCGATCCCTAATGATGTTGGTTACTGATGATGGCACTGAGTTAGTGTGCTATTCCTAAGCGACCACTCCCTCCAGACTTTTGTGGTCACGAAAGTGCTCGAGATCAGAACACATCTCCCTTCAAGCCCGAAAATCAAACTTTACGAGACTGAAACGAGGCTGTCTTAAGAACGCGAAGTTGAAGTTTGAAGAAAAATGCGAAGTCAAACTACTTGAACAAGCCTCACAATCTACGTACGTATGGCCGTGCGTATGGTTCCGATACTCTAGAGTCGTCCGCCCCTCCTGTTTGGTAGAGCCTGATAAACTCCAAGCTCATTTCCATGAAAATTCCTGAGCTCGAGCAGTACAATCCCGAACGAAGTCCCTTGTCTGCACTCGTGTTAGCTGCCCAAGGACGCTTATAGAGATTCTGAGGAAAATTCAAGATTCAGAACGTAACGAATAGTATTTGGAGATTGCTTAACGATAAAGCTTGTGAACACGATGGAATCTACAATGATCATAAAAATGATGCGGTCGCCTTCATACCTGTTGGACGAGACCGTTTAGCGCTTGCGTGGACTCGGATCATATTCCTGGAGCATGGAAAGAGTGTATAATGGTAGTCATTCCCAAGGGTAAGGTGGGCCCCCACGACCCAAAGGCTTGGAGGGGAATCGCGAAAAAGAACTGCATATACAAGCTTTTGTCTATCATCCTCATACGGCGCCTAAGCTTCTACCTTCAGTGCCGTAAGGCGTTCCCGGATGAACAACACAGGTTTCAAGTTGGAAGGTCGACGATGACGGTTTACAAGCTGCTGATAGACGATATCGCAAAAACACTCACACCACCGAAACGGTACATCTACGCCATCTTTGTTGACTTTAAAGCCGCATTTGATTCCAGGTCACGAGAGATCATACTGACAAAACGGGCGCTTTAAGCGGTACCGCATAATATACTAGGCTTCCTGAAAGATATCTTGCAGAAGAACTCGATAATCATGGATGATAGAGTCACGGAAGGGGAGGAAGTCGAACAGGCTACGGGATTTGCTCAAGGACACAATTTAAGACCCCTGCTATTTTACAGTATCTCCTCATAAATGACCTCCCCTCGCGCAATTAAACAACGACATCAATTGATGAACCTGATTCTGTATGCGGACGACCTTGTAATGCATAGTGAAAGCAGACTTCACTTACAACAAGCTCTTGCAACTATGTTACCAAGGTCGGACTTGAAAGCGACATGTCTAAAACGGAAGCCATGAAGTTTCGAAACTGGGGCAGACTCTATCGGGCCGACGCGTTGTGCTTAGATGGTGAAAACCTGCAGGTGGTTTTTTTTTACTTATCTCGGACCAATAATTTCAACCACTGGAACATCATTTTCTGTGCATATCGAGAAAAGAGCTAGGAAGGCAACCGTCGCAGCCACTACAATCGAAAATTTGCAGAGGTAATCAGTGGAGATAGCTTTCAAACCCTTCAACCTGAAGATTGCACCGTCAGTTTCTTACGGGATCCAAATAATCTGGGAGGAGGTCTCTTCTCGGGACATGGCTACAATCGATAGAGTCAAACCGGTATTTGTTGAGTTGATTCTGGGCCATTATACGTCGACCCACAACCGTCTCGTATACACATTGTGCCTCCCTTTGTTGAGGAGATCCGCCGAATCTTTGGCCTTACAGAAACTAAGTCCCCCTGCGAGTTCAATTTTACCCATAAAACGAAACTTAAGAAAGCCCACCCGCTTTTCTTCACAAGCCCAGCCATGGCCAACACCAGTTGGAAACTTAGTGATAGATCAAAAATACATGTTATCACTATGTTTGCGGTTCATGCGTATCATCATGTTCTTTGCGAGGCACAGGGATTTCACAAACCGGACGTAAATTGTATTTGTAAACTATGTAAGGCTGCGTGTGATAGATATCATGACGGCCAGCGTGCCGAGATTGATTCAGTTCGCCAATTCCTAAACTCAAATGTGTAGCTAGGTGACAAATTGACATATGTGATATATATTCTTAGCAAGATGCAGACATTTCTTCTGTAGATATATAGATATTTTTACACGAAAGGTGTGAAATAAATCGAAATATGTATATATATAGATATATATACAGAACAGTACGTACTGACAACGTCGATCTTGTGACGGTGCGGGATGACACCGAAAGAATACTGGAAGATGCCGCGCCCTCGTATGAAGGGTAAGGTGATGCTAAAGATTCTTTTGAAGGCATCCTGTACGCGACGACCCCAACTGCCAGGTCGTTGATGAACCAGTGGAAAGCAAAAATTTTCGCCAAAGCTGAATATTGGCACCAGATCAGACCTAGAGACACAAAGTGGCCATGTGGGTGTTGCATTACTTTGCACTTCAAGAAAGATAATTTAGTGCATCCTAAGTAAGTGTCAATTTGTTGTTTCTATATATTGTCATTTTAAAGATATGCTTATATAGACGCCAGAATAGATTCTTAATTTATTACTCTCATTTTTGCCTGTCCTCTCTGTTTGCTGGCTTTTGTTGGACTTCCAGCAGGATCGTTGTAAGTCACCACCACTGGGTCACCATGCACCACCGGACTTAGCCCAAGGTCCAGCGGGTTACGGGTTACGAAGTTACGACCATTTCTCTTAAACTATTACTCTCCCATGGCCTTTTTTTATATTTTAAGATGCCCTTGATGCGCAACGTTATTAGGGTAGCAAATAAACGAAATACAATCGCATACCTACACTGTTTTTGTAAAATTTAGCCAAATCATTACAGTTTAATTGAAACACCCTGTAGGATGCTTTGATTGGATCGAGGTCATGGCGCTCACGTGTTTTCCATATTTGTGAGTCGCCTGGCACAGTCATACTATGCTGCAAAACTTATATTGCATAGGGCTAGTCCAGGAAGCAATTACTTTAAAATGTTAAGCATATTATGAATGCAATATACGTTCACCAACAAAATAATAAAAGTTATATAAGCCGAAATGCAGTATGCATACCCGGAGATTATAGCTTCGCGAATAAAACCTTTACGATTTTTCACAATAAGCGAATAGTGGCCTGGGTCCCCCTCGAGTGATTCGGTAGCTCCGCCAATAACAATCACGACGAAGTTTCCTGCCACCGGAAGTAGATTGCGAAGCGCTGTTCGGTGCACAGTCCGAACGCCTGCGTGGGGAAAGCAGAATAACCGTAACCGCACGACTGCTATGAAAAATAAGCTTCACTTGCAAAACACGCCTTCAAAACTTTATGACTATCGACATGAGCCGGTCCCCGATCATCATGAACCCAATGTTTAGTTTACGTCTGAGTGTTCGACATTGCGTTCCTGCAACCGTCTACTCATGTTACAACCATGCTATTCAGGACAAGCTGAAAGGGCAGTCTAGACTCTATTAAATTAAAACCGTGGCGAGATCGCCTTGCGCAATTAAAAGAATCGAATACAGTCCGTTGCTCGGCTGATTTCTTTATAGAAAGCTTTTAATTCCGTGTGGGGCGTGAGCATGCCGTGCTGCCGTTCGTGTCTACAATAAGCAAATTAACTGCATCACAGATCATGTCGAGAAAATACTAAAAGCAGGGCATTGCTTAGTTAATATGGTTCATAATGGAGGGCTAATTATAGGTAGTACTTTAACCAGCTGCGAAAAACAACTGCTAAGGGGACGTTCTGCTGGGAGCACGCCGTAAAGAAAATTAAATTGTACACAATTATACAAGAATTGTGTAATTACGTATATCTTCCCGTTTAGCCAACCACGTTCCAACTCCGTGTCGAGAAAGCTATACTCTCAATAGGAAAGAGCCAAAGTGAACGCCACTGCACCATTCTACGCCAATCAATTGGCATGCGACTAATATATTAATAGAAAAATTAATTAGGAGACGCTGCCACCTCAGTAGCGAATACGCAGGAAGTCACTAAGTGCGCGGGCAATCTGTGATACATAAGGAGGCATGAAAATAAATGAGTTAGTAGTTTTTGGTATAAAACAAGCAGAAGATGTCTGTAGTTTGAGCAAGAGATTAGCGAACTTGTAACGGTCGCCGGCCAGTCATAGTGGACACTACACTCATGTTATAATTTAGAGTATTTGTGTATTTAAAGTGCACCCGATTGGTTAAATTGATGCAAGCGCTTAGTATCAATTTAATTATCACGTAGGTTACAAATATCACACTGACAAATATTACACTCTGTTTCTAGCCTAACGCATTATTATTATTATTATTATTATTACGGCTATGTCAACGACTCATCGCGCCGACAATGAAATATGCCTTTTCCGCTGGAGCGGCAAGGCATGGGAAGTTAACAGCCACACTAAAGCCAGCGACTCCTCTGTCTCACAGGAGAAGCAGCAGCAACAATCGCCCCCAAAAGTCCTCCACGTCGACAAAGAAACTTAGCGAGGCCATAGCGTAACCAGCGTCGTCAGGGAAAAGATGGTCCTTTGCGAAGATGCCGCTCTTCACCCGCGTGGAGGCCGAAAATCAAGGGAACGTGTAGTGACGGATAAAGCCCGGACTCAGATCGCTGCTCACAAGCTCTCCGTAGATTTGAATGTGCGCAACGCCATTGAAATATTGCCCTCCAATGACACGATTGCGGCCCGTAAGGGACGATTGGTGAAATGATGGCGGATCAGCCCCGTGCTCTTGCAGGAGACGTAGTGCCACCATCCCCAATCGGCTTGCCAGCGGTCGGGTCGTGCTCGAGCGAGTGTGTCGCCAAGGCACTTCGCACCCTTTTCATTTGGTACGGCTACCGTGGTACACGGGAGACTGCTGGACTGCAGAAGGACGACAGGCGTCGATCGGATGGCCTTACCAGCCGGGACTGGGATCACAATCGGCCGCTGACGTGGGACGCCACTGTCTCCGACACATATGCCCTCGATTATCGAGCACTAGCCAGCGCGGGCGTCAGCCACATCATACACCAATGGGAGTTCTACAAACGGCGCCTCTCGCCCTTTTCGCGCATATTCTTAAAGAAACACGTTGCAATGGCGTTTGGTCTCGAGTCATTTTGCGTTTGGGGCAAAGATGAACTGAAACTTACAAAAGAGCTGACAAGAAGCTCTTTGAGGCCACAGCGGAGTTTCTTTTTGTGACTCTCCTGTTGTTTTATCAATTTTGCCCTCATATCATCACATTTTGCCTCATTCAATACAAGTTTTCTCAAGTATTGCACCTTATACTATACCACCATCAACTAGTCGCCTGGTCCGCTCAGTAGCGTGTTATATGCAGAGCAGAACGATGTGTTCTACGTCGTCCGGCTCATCAGAGCCGCACGTCACACAGATGTCACTGTTCGTATCTTTAATCCTCATCATGAACTTTTAGAAGTGACCGTGTCCACTCAGCACTTGCGTCATACAGTAGGATAGCTCGGCATGTTGGCAGTCGTACCACACTCCGAGTTCTGGTATCAGACTCTTGGTCCAGGGCTGATCTTAGTCCCTATTTTTGCCGTCCGCATTGCCATGTCCGCCCAGACCGGGTCCGCGTACAGCGCCGTTGATTCGGCCACTATCGCTAAGAATCTCCTCTTGGCTTCTGACACTCCGCCGATTCTCGGCAGAATACGCGCTAGGTTCATGGAGACCCTTCACAATTACTTTCCAGTTCATTGTGTTGAAGGTATTTCCGACACCCAGAAAATTAAGGAGCACGAAACGTCCAGAAGGCTGATAGATCGAAACGCCGACGCCACCCTCTTCTAGGCTCTTCCCCGGCTTTGGGACCAGCAAAAGATTTTCCCTTTTCCAGGTCTTTGCAAATCTTCCCTCCCTCTGAAGTGTAGTTATAAAGTTTTTAAAAACTATTGGCCACATTCCGACGAACTTCTTTCCGGACGCTAGCTTTTCCCGGGCCCGTTCGACCTCCTCCAGCGTGATTTCCAGGATGTCACCTACGTCAAAATCCTCCTGGCTCTTCTTCAGCTGCGCCGGAAAGAAAGTTTTGACAATCTCCCGCAACACGTCGGGGAGGAACCTGGGCGGAGATTCCCGGAGCCTCGACATAATAATGAGCTCCTGCCATGCTCGGACCTTACTCTTGACGATGAGCCCTCGAAGTCTCGTTCGAGGGGCCTTGTACTCAGCAAGTACCGAGTAAGATGGCTTAGTGGAAAAGCCTTTGCCTTGCATTCGGAAGGACTGGGTTCGAGACCCAGACCGGCCACTCTTAAGGTTTCCACGTTAGACAAGGTAAATGCCAGAGTGGATTAAAATGAGCCATGACATGAAAACACCGTACACGGGCAATAGCCTTACGGAAAATCTAAAAAAAAAAATTATATTCGGCTCGAGCAATAGCTTCTCTCATTATTTTCTCGTCCTCCCCCTGTCTTGTCTTTTGGCTAACCAACTATGAGCCTTTGTGTATGCTCGGTTGGTGTCCATTGAACCTCCGTTTGTAAGCGTCCTCAGGATTCTCTACAAACAATAGTCGGAAGTGACGGCCTAGATCCAGAGACAATATCGAGCGGTAGTAGCATACTTGTCTTTCTGACGACTAACTTTAATCATGTTGCGTGCCTATCGTCCGTTTCTGAAGACTCTCCTACAGAAATATGCTCTCTGAGCAACGTTGTGGATACGGTCAAAAACGGACAAAGTACGCGTTTTTAATGTCAATTTACGAAAGAGCGTAAATTCTGCTATTACCGTGTATTCACGCACGTAGTTGTGAAATGAACTATCGCTGAACATCAGATATACAAGGTTGCATATACATTGCCTTATTTCAAAGGAAGAGAAGCGTAATTTGTTGGACAGATAAATTTCACATTTAATGGTTCAACGCGATATGATTAAATATTGTCTTTAGGCGGGCAGATGTCTAGGGTAAGCGTTACTCTGCACTTGGAAACAGGAAAATACGTTTTCAAAGAGGCTGCAAAAGCTTTAGATAATTTTGCATTAATTTACTTCGTTCGGGAGCCGATCATCATATATTGTAGTATTGCATAACTTCAATGTTGTATAAGTAGCCTATCAAATGGTAAATATAACCCTCGTCGATTAGGTGGTAAAGTAATACCGAGGTTCCGTTTTATGACTACTGATAGCTAATTTGGGATTAATATTGTTACGGCTAACCGACCAGTTTCCTTACGATTTGTAGGATGCGGTAGACTTACCATTTAAAAGTACAATTTCCCTGTATAGGGGCATCCAAAACATAAAATCCAGAGCACACAGAACTGGCGTAAGCCCAGGAAAAGTCTGAAACAGAAAAGAAGAAATCAGCCACAACTATTGGAATAAAATACATACAATAAATATAGCTGTACGTACATAGAGATACAGACATATAGCTTGAATGCATCATGAGAAGGGTGAGGAAATGTGCATTGGTTGTCATCAACAAATGTCTAATTATGAGGGACATGAGCAACACTTCATAGTCTAACCGGTAGCTTTTTGTTGGAAGTAATGTGGATACATACAGCACATTTTTGAAATATTTTGTAAGAGACGAGTAGCCGAGATGAAGGCGCGAATAACAGAAGTGTTCTTACTTAGACCATTAGGGTTCACCGGGGAAACGCCACGGCGGTCATGGGATCTTAATCCATGGGTGGCATTTTAGCACGCAAGGTGGAGCCCTTTGGCTCGCTAAGCTCCTTACGTGTGCAATAAATTTCGTGACTAGATAATTATCTAAAAATGAAACGAGCATTAAACATTCATCTCGCAACGCAGGGTTAAATACAATTTTTATTTTTAGAATGACTGGGTTCAAACGCGTGACTATTTACTGCTTGGTAATTGCACGGAATATTAGGTTATATAGCCGGGAAGCCGAGCTTGCAGATTTTGCGTTAGAACTTTTGATGTTTGTCAATCAACTTACTTTTTAAAGCTGTCTAATTCGATTTAACTATTATTTGTTGATTATCAATTGTTAAAAATGCGCTTCAAGCGGCCAAACTATTAATATCAAATGTTTTAAACGTTTAAATTTAATACCCGTTAAACGTTAGGTACATGTCTCTGGGCACGACACCCTGGAGGAAGTCATCCCTTTTATTGGCCAACTTGGACAATAGCTTGCTTGGACAGCTTACTAAAACGCACTTATTGTATTCCGATGTATACATTTATTGAAATACGGTATAGCGCCTGTCCAATTTTAATATAACTCATATCTGTAATTTGCCCTTAACATATGATAGTTATGTCCGGTTTTACAAATTTTCGACAGGTCGAAAAAGCAGGCTTGCAAAAAAACTGTGTGAAAACTGATGATGTTTCAACATCATATCGCGGAATCAACAATCTCGGTTTTCCGGCTTTACACCCAAATTCGTCGTGCAACTATCACGCATACCATAAATACTGCAAAGTCTCGATAATGTCATAGTTATTTATAATTAAACCTAATGGGCACGCGTGCAGACCTGTACAGTAATACACTGCATCACAGGTCCTTAGGTAAAGTACATTGACTTAACATACATGTACGTATATTATTCGTGTCATATGCTAGATGGTGTATGGCGACTGTCACTATATATAGATATATATATGTGAGTGCAGGATACATTTGTCAAACGAGTCGCATGGCGCTGCAATGTAAGACGCGAGAGTCTCGTACTCCCAACCGTGAGCGAGTACCAAATGCAAGTTGACGTGAGACTTTTTAAACAACTAATCCGGAGTAGTCCTTTAGTACCTTTTTCACATTACGTCCAAATAATCTTCGTAGTGGTGTGTCATTTACTCCGTTCTCATTTATTTAATGTTGAAGTGGTGAATAATGCGTTCGCATAGAGAGTTTCGCGACGTGCCCATGAATGCAAAAGACTACAATGTGATTTTACCACCCCTTTTTCAATAAAGGAGACTTTGTATATGCAAATGTATATATATATATATATATATATATATATACAGGGTGTGACTGAAACATCTGAAGCGCGATATGCGGAATTGTAGAGCTCGTTAAAGCAAATGTTTTTTCCAATGGAACATGGTCTCTGAGAAGTCTTGTTTTGGAGTGAGAGTGAAATTACTACAATTTGTAACACTGGTGTTTTTGCCCAACATAGGAGCACAAAATGTCCTCCTAGACAGAAACTAAGCACACCTTCGTATTCGTGATAAAATGCTGCTTCATCTGAAGAATATGCAAGGCCGGTCAGAAGACGCGACATGGTCGCTTAGAAGAGAATTCGCCAAAACTGAAGTTGTTTATTAGCGTTCACGCTAAATACTTCAGAATCATAACTCTACAACCACTCACAGCGCTCAAAACGGACATATTCAGCCAATGCGCTATTCATGGCGATCATTTTGGTACCAAACATATGTCAATGCGAGCTGTGGTTGCGAAGTAATTACGATTTTTCAGAGGGCATGTCCAGATTAAGTGCATATACTCGTAAAATGACTGTGTGGCGACGTTCACTACCGCCGACGTGTCGCGCGACAGCCGCAGCGCGTCATTTTTCATGCACTTAATCTGGACATCCCACCGAAAAATCGTAATTACTCCGCAACCACAGCTCGCATGGAGATATGTTTGGTACCAAAATGATCGCCATGAATTTGGCATTGGCTGAATATGTCCGTTTTGAGCGCTGTGAGTGGTTGTAGGGTTATGATTTTGAAGTATTTGGCGCGAACGCTAATGAACAACTACATTTTTGGTGAATTCTCTTCTAGGCGACCATGGGGCGGTTTCTGACCGACCTTGTATATTCTTCAGATGGAGCAGAATTTTATTCGAACACGAAGGTGTGCTTAGTTTCTGTCTAGGAGGACTGGTTGTCTCGCAACAGCACATTTTGTGCTCCTATGTTAGGCAAAAACACCAGTGTTACAAATTGTAGTAATTTCACTCTCACTCCAAAACAAGACTTCTCAGAGACCATGTTCCATTGGAAAAAACATTTGCTTTAACGAGCTCTACAATTCCACATATCGCGCTTCAAATTTTTCTGTCACACCCTGCATATATATATATATATATATATATATATATATATAGGGCTGGAAATGCATAGATCCTTGTTCTAAGTGTAAACATTTTTTTCGTTCCCAATGCATGATCGCTGCTAGAATTTACGGAACAGCGGACACTGCAATGAGGTCGCTGCAACTGATGACTGCATGCTTCAAACGGGTGCTGTCCGTATGTTTGTGGTACGGGCCGACGAACGACAGCAGGCATAGCCTAAGCTTACCTTGACGAAGATGCTCGTATTGGAGGCGATTGTCAATACCGCTCCGTTAGGCATAACCCCGTGCGGATGAAAGCCGGCCAAGTAGCTTCGCTTCGGGTCGAGCTCGCACGTCTTGTGAAGCTTGACGGGAAAATAGTCGTAAGCAAGCCGATACACCATCCAGTTTCGCACCCACTCCGAACGTATCTGGGAATCTGCACCAACGATCAAATAAGCAAACATACTTGTACATTTGCTAAATATGAAACCCAAACAAACGCACTTTGTTAAGGTGCTCCTTCCTGTGTCCACCTTTTTGGCAGTAGATATATATATATATATATATATATATATATATATATATATAATATATTAGCCGTTCTGCTAGAGCTAGGTTACATATAAAGCGGATTCAATTAGCAAATATTGTTTTAATATAATGTCTGATACGTATTCGGTCAATCAGTTTAATTGCGGAGCGAGCTTGCCGTTAACATCACACCAATATATATATATATATATATATTGGTCTGAGCGACATGAGCCAACATCTCAGGCGCATGACACCCGTGTCTACAACGTTATATATATATATATATTTTTTTTTTTTTGGATTACTCAAATTTCTCAAACCGTTTTGAGGCGTGTCCATGTGCGGTTGCTGCGCTAGTGTTTTTAGTTTTATCAACTGTTATATGCAACTAAAGCATGTGCATATTTCAAATACTATATATAGTCTTCTTTTTGAGCCAAAATTAAATTGCATTTACAATCATATTCGATTTGGGTTAAGTTTTGACCCCCTGCAGACACCACTTATACGCATCTACATCTATGTATATATTTTAATATGTACTTAGATACAAATGATGCCTGCGTTAAGTTTAGACGCAAATTGAGTTGAATCAGATGTCTTCAACATAGATTCTAGTGAGGGGCCACGAATGGCGATAAAACTTCGAAGCCGTTTTTGACAAAAGTGTGTCTGTTTTGGACAACGTTTTTTGTTCGCTCGATGTAGTACCAACATACTATTATGTTTAAAACATTTAATTCAATAAAATCAGTTGTTTTTCAACTCGGTTCAAGGTATTCAGCGACGCGTGTGTTGAAAACGTGTTTTTTTTTTAATCAAGTATTTGTCTTAATTTAGGATCACTGGTTTACAGAAGAAGAAACAAGTTCTTGGCAAAGTCTTTTATCCATTGTGCGTTAAATATTTGTTTAATGATAGCCAGCGGAGATAGGCGAGCGGGCAATTTCCTCAGACGGCGCCTATGGCTGGATGTACAACGGGGTAATGCGGCCTCGGTTCGTGGAACCCTCCAGAGATGGCTGGTCCCTATCCTGGACCTCCGTAACGATGCAAACATTCGCAGAAACCCAAATGTCACGTTTCCGCCGTTACTGAATCTGTTTATTGACATTTCTTATAAGATAATTGCACACGTTAATTTCAAGCCCCATTAGACGCGTAGCTTGTTCGGAGCCCTTTTATGCGATTACAATGTATAATTTATATTTACCGTTTTCACCTACTTATATTTGTATTACTTATACCTTTACCAGAAACCAGAGTTTCAAGGTAGTGCTCCCTGAGGTCGCATTTGAATTTTACCAGAGACTTTGTTTGCCTGACGGAGGCCGGTACTTTGTTCCAGTGGGAGACTCCGATGTTTCTGATCGATGGCTTTTACTGCTTGAAGTTGGCATGTGACACAGCAAGCAAGTTCGATCTGTTACCCGTTGTAATTATGGGTGTTGCTGATGTTGCAGAACAACGTACGTTTGGATGCACTCCAAGGGGTATACGCTTAATATCAACTACGAGGGAGTATTGAATAAGTTTCGAAAACGGCAGAATGCTTATATTTTTGTAGTGCGGTTGCATTGAGGCTCAGAATTGTTTTCAGGGCTCGTTTTTGGATTCGGTAAAGCGACCCGACAAGACGCATCTGTGACGGGCCAGCAACTTCTACTGCGTAAGTCAGGTGACTATGGACTTAAGTGAAATATGTCGCCATTAGTAGTTCTGGGGGAAAAAATCGTCGTGCTCTGTATAGAGCTGGCTGCATTACTGCCAGATATTTATTACGTATACGCGTAGCATGCGCTTAAAATATCAGCTTCTCGTTCAACGTAACGCCTAGAAACTTTACACCGCGAAAAAATTATAATGCCACTAGCAAGATACATGTCTTAACAAGTGATTTAAGCGGATTAACGGCATTTAAGATTTCACGGCAGCCAGCAACTATACTTAATACTCAATGAATTTCCCGTTAGTGGTATAGTGTTGGACAAATTTTGGATGACGTCCTGCAAGAGCTTGTCCCAAGCCTCCAGAATCGTTTTTCGTTAGTGTAAATTTATCGTGCGGGCCAGCTCCACACATTCTGGATGATATTAAAATCAGGTGAGACTGCAAGCCAGCGTAGGACCTCAATGTGGCGTTGGTCGAACCAGCTTCCGATCAGCCTGGCGGTGTGAATCGAGGCGTTATCGTGTTAAAAAATGAAGTCTGGCCCTCCCATCAGCTCAAAATGCACTGATTGCTCCTTTAGTAAATCCCTGCAGCGCGTCGAATAAACACGACCGTCTAAATACACAATCGACGACTTTGTATGATACCCGACAGCGGCCCAGATCACCACTGAACCGCCACCTGAGTGACGTTTTGACAAAAATTGTTCTTCCTTGCGAAAATCGAGCAAATAATATTTAAATCGATCCGGTTCATCAAAGTTAAACCTTTTTCATTCAAAAAGAGCACTCTGTGTCACTCAGTGGTCCATAACATCGTATCGTAGGCACTTAGTGGTCCATGACATCGTATCGTGGGCACTTAGTGGTCCATGACAGCGTATTGTGGGCGAAGTCAAAACGAGCTTTCATCGGTCAGCAATCAATCGTTGTTTTTTCTGGTGTTTTTTCTCGTGAGCCAATGTGTCTTCCTGAGAAAGTTTTGCACATTTCGCGCGTTCGTTTGCACGTCGGCTGCCGCCGCAATTGTCCTTGTCGCGGGCGCAGTATTCGACGCTTTCTTCAGAATTGCAGCTTGCCTCGTTCCGAAATGGCACTTGAACGCCCGGAACTCTTTTTTCCAGCGTTATTTTTTCCTAAATGAACAAAGTTATTCACTACTTGGGGGCAACGTCCTAATCGACGGGAAATTTCGCGATTAAAAAGGTCGATGTCCTTACAAGCCTTAATATAGGCCTTTTCGTCATTCATGAGGCGCCAGCCTAAGCCTATTGTATCAACAAAGAAAAAGCTTCTGGTAGGAGGTCTGCTATTGTTTCTGTTGAGCTGAAATGAGCCCAAGCGTTGTTATTATGCTTAATTCACTCGTTAAGACATGCATCTTGCTAGTGGAAATACATTTTTTCGCGGTGTAGCAGTGCCAAATGTGGACATTTTGTGATTTAAAGTAATCCGAGACCCCAAACATCGATGAAAGTCTTCGCTGTAACTCTATGAGCATGTATCACTGTAGTCTTTGCACGATTGGTTACAATAAATGCGCGCAATGTGGTCCTATATTTTTTTTCAGGGACTATATATATATATATATATATATATATATATATATAACGTACCTTTAAGATAATAGATGTTATAGTAGATGACGTGACAAATGTAAGCGGCACTGATGTACCAATATCGTGTACAAAGGATCCATCCCACCACGGTCAGACCTATGATGCCGCTAAAGAAGTACAGGAATGAGAGGTAAATTGCGCCAATCATTGTCTGGATCCTTCGCTCACGCCGAACGTTCAGTGGAGCGAACTCGATGCCAAGAAACCGCCAAGATTCGTGTTTCTCATCATTTGCCATCGTTGTTGAGCACACCGTCGATGCTTCACGGCGTTCTGGTCGATTTAATCTGTCCATGGTATTGTTGCCACTGCAATGCATTCGTGGCGTCAGCAAATACAGCCGTTAAATAATAAGCGGTTCTAAACATTACTTAATAATGACGTTAGTTAAACTGCAATTAATTCACTGTCTCTTTTTATCGACGGGAGGCGAGTTCCTGTACGGGTCAGACCTTTCCAGATTTTTAGAGTGCTCGATCACACAGTGTACAGCCCGGTGCTTTGCTGTATCTATCTATGACTTTATGTGAGACGATCCAAGTCTAATCCCCCGTAATCAAGCTTATTAAAACAGTATGTTTTTTCTCCTATTAAAGAAGAGGAGTGCAAAAGTTTAGGGGGCACCATAACTCGTGTCGTTTTCCATAAGCTAGTGCGGCATTTATACATCGCCAGTTTCTGGGCTAATTAAATGCCTTTGAACTGATTTACTAAACGTACGATCTCATCGAGTATCATCGAGTACATTCTACGAGAGCAATGATTTCAAATATTCCACTTTGAAAGCAGTTGAACATCCGCATTACGATTTGATCACGCACAGCTTCATGCTAATAGCCAGTGCAGATTTCCGTTGCCGAGGCAGTCGTATTCAGTGTCTCAGAGTAGCGAAAAAGCAAGTAGGAAAAATACGTGCCATTAAGCTTTTACTCACAAAAGACAGCGCTGTCTTATCGCGGTACATTTAGTTTAGAGCGAATTTGCTTAAGCACATGCTTGTTTATAGCACACGCTTGCCTCTGCACTAGGACACATCGCTGAGTAGTGTAGCGTCCACTAACTGACAGACCTTTGTGGAACACCCAAAAATATCTTAGCGGTGTAAGCATATAGAAGCGTCTAACAGACGGTCAGCAATCTACATGGGTATATAGCATTTGCACGCAATTGCATGCGAGGGCAACTTAAACACATCCGCTGAACATTTATCAGATACGTAGGGATTGAACAATTTCTGCGATTGAGTACAGATAAAATAAAAAATCATTTTCCTCAAACCCACAAATGCAACATGTCGTATCAGTTTAAATATGTCATGTAATATATTATCTAGAGGACCATTTATAAAATAGGCTGGTCGATCGAAGCTCTTTGAAACATCCGAATGCACTTAATCATCTCTTGAAAATTGTGCACATACCAGTTTTTGGGTGCGGCTGACCAGCTACCAATATGCTCGTGTTCGTCAGGACGCTAACATGTGTTCGAAGGTATTCTCGTAGGCTAGTAGGCATAGTGCAAATAGGTAGCAATGAGTGGTATTTACCAAGGCTTTTTGGATTAGTCGGCATACGGACAAGCCATCGATACGCTGAGGTTGACTAATGGTCCGCTGACTCCATGAACTATTTGACCCAAAATGGAAGATGTATCCAAGTAATCCAAACGTTTTTTATTGACGTAATACGAATTTGTTGCGTTATTCAACCAAAAAACAACGTCACCCTAATGATGAGATGGATACTCTTATCCATTTAGTGCTTACAAACGAATGTCTCTCCATACCCCATTCCCTCGGATCATAATGCAATTTCTTTTACCGTTTTCTTGATAATAAAGCCCCCACAAGATTAGAATATTATGTAATTCCAGGAATAGCGACTATGATATGATTAAAGCAAAACTTTTTTGAAGAGTTATTCTTAAATTGATTGATTGAGTTTATGGAAAGCTATCCGAGCCTACCGAATGAAACTTAACTCGGTAAGCGAGCTCCAGACTCAAAATACGTGACGAATAAAACCTCGATTTTAAATATTCAAAATCATTTTTTAATACACAAATAAGCCACTTAAAGGATCGAAGTATAGGTATCATCACTGCAATTTACCGGATTATACCAGATGATAATGAAAAGGCGAATGTTCTTAGATGTTTATGTTTTTGGATTTTATCTACGAGAGTGCCATCGTCTCTAAGGTGGTTCCACCAGAGCCCCCGACGAGCTATTCCCTACTGAATGATTTTAGAAGTTAGTATTTTAACGAAAATAAATAATAACGAAAATAAAACTTCCCTCTGAATGTAGCCTCATCCCGATCTTATTATTCCAATATTCAATGAAAAAGCTGCACCTGCCACAACAAAACTTCTATTTTAATTATACTGTAGATCATACCAAGACAGTACTAATGCCGATTTTTTTAGACAGTTAGTAGTGACTCCTGTAAATAATAAAGAAAAATAAAGATAATTATTGACGTGTTGCACAACCGTTAAAGGTTTGTATATTATTTGAAAAACACTAGTAGAGCAAGTCATTAATTTCTTTTCCTGCGAAGGACTGCTAGACAAGCAACACCATAGTTTCACAAAGGAAAATATATGACAATGTAGTTAATTAACTTGGTCTAAGACTGGTCCACCAAGATCAATAACAGAAAAGAGTTTAACTAAAATTATTTTGACTTCTCGGAGAGTAAATAAAAGCTTTAGTAGGAATGGATCCATACCCATGGAATCTGCCCATCTGTCCCGCAGGTGCTATACCAGCGTGTGTCATAAGTATGTATCACCGTATCCCGCAAGCCTGCATTCTAGAGCTTCTCTTACTCTCTGTAGTTATTCTAGACGTTAAAATCGCAAACCATCACATACCATCGCTGACAAATTATCTGCTGATGATCTCATATGAAACCTGTATGAACATACAGAAACAGATGTGAAACGACGCACTTTACTAAGTGGCATGCTAAATCAGAATGGTGTACCGACAACGACATGGGTTGTCCTATATGCAACACTATATTTTTTGCTCTATCTTGAAAAATCCCAAAATGTGCGTGAAAGTTGCAAGGTCTGGCGACCATATCTGAGTAGTAACCGTTTAGAAGCAATTGAGCGTGTTCAGTCAAAATGTTTACAGCGCCTGGCTGGACAGTGTGACACTGAACGATGCCTTATGCCAAGAACCCATCGTAAGCATCGTTACACTTAATTGCAGATTTTCAAATGTATATTCGCATTCGGAATTCGAATAATACATCAAACTGTTTCGGCGAGCATACTAAAAACGTCTTCAGCAGTACGCAGACAGTTTCCTTGCTGTATTTAGCAACAACCGATCGGGCAAATCTTGCATTTGCGTGGCGTGTGGCCCGTAGCCTAAGAAATGAATTACTTGCCATAACCGATGATGACGACATATGAATGATTTGTTCCATATAGAATTTGAACATTCCGAAATGTTCGGAAGCACATTCTACATTAAGAATCGTTCAACGTTAGTTCAGCGGAAAGCAACAATGTCGTATAGAGGAAAGGTAGCAAAACCTCAAATCTTGCGGTGTCTCAGTTTTGAGCCTTTACTTTTTACTTTCAATAACTCGAAAATGTGCTGTTACAAACTAAAAGGTGACTTAAAAGGTGTTAAAAAATAAATAAATTAGCATTTCAAATTTAATGAAAATAACACAAAAAAAAACAGATACTCAGTAGAACACGTATTTTATGGGAATTATTTTTGTACAAACTTAATGGTAGTTCAATTCCTGATTGCCTAGAAATAAATATTTAAAAGTGAGAATGCGCAAATAATTGGACACAAACAGTCGCTTTTCTTTTGTTCAAATATGTCTGACATGTCCCAAAACGGTTCCAGCAGAGGCAGATATCCTGCAACTTATCCTGCTCTGGAGTGAAGCCTCGTTGACACAAGAGATAGATCGTTAGCTCGTATCATGATAGTATTTCGCTTCATTCTGATCAACGTTTGATCTTTTTTAATAGGATGTTTCGGGAATACACATGCGGCGCTGGAAACTGTCAGCAACCAGTGTGGGACTCACAAACCTACTAAACCCGTATCTCCCTCCCAGGCTCGGGAGTGCGTGGCATTTTTCGACACATGGAACGTTTAATCTATTCAAAAACAAACTGCCATGCGGGTAATATTACTGACAGGTCACTGAGTGTTCATCGTTATCATGCAATCAAGGTAAGAATGCAGGAATTTTTAGTACGTGTAACTTAAATATTATAAAAGTCTTCCACTAATCGTGACTATAAGTCAGGTGTACTACTGAATGCAGTTTAACGCTCGTTGTGTGGCTATAGTTCTGTACTGAACGTGAGACTAGACATTCAGTAAGTTCCATTCAACCGAGTCCTGCGGAAAGTCGCTTACTAAGCTTGTAAATCTGTAAACTATTCAAAATATGTCAAAAGCTGGCATGCGCACAGACGTTGAGCTATAGATAAGCCCAATGATCGTATCATGAAATTGCCTGAACTCGCCGCAGATGTTTACCTTCCAAATAAACTCGCGCTTCTGCATCTCTTGTTTTATTGCCCTGCAGACAACATGTGCCAGTTATATTAACGAAAGATGCTTTTCTTCATGTGTCATTTGTAGAACAGATCACTGTGTTCTGGGACCTTCTGGGACCAAACAGACGTGGAACGTTTGGTATAGCCCGACAAAACCCACCAATCGGTCCGAAGCAATTTCAAGTCTTGCCTTATTGACCGCGTCGTTCAGAATTTAAGCGCACAGCTTGCTCCTAGTGGTTTCTTTTCCATCTTGGTAACGAGCACAAAGAACTATCTGTAAGGCCCTGAACACACGCTATCAAACAGCCTGAACTTTTTTCAATGTGATCAGCGTAGGATGTTGTAATCTGCCGCTCGTAAAACAACAGCCACAGTAGCACCCGCAACATCCGCACAAAGAACAACAGCAACAGCAATGTTGGTAACGATGACAACGGATGGCTTTGGTATACCTCGTGAAACTAAGTCTGACTGGTCACGCAGAGGACTAATTTGATGCCAAAGGAGGCTAAAATGTGATAGACATTCTGTTTTGCGTCGTTCGATGGCCCTGCATCCCTTTGCTCAGGGTCAACCAAAATTTGATTTCGGCGGACGCGCATTCATGCTCAATGTTGCGCTCGGTTCAGCCGAGCGAGTGTGACAAGAAGTTCAAGAAACCTCCAATGTGCGCCTTCCTGGCTTTTAAGCTTCTATCCTCAGATACTCGTAGACACTCGACGTACCTTAATCGAGCATTCGCCTGGTGATTGCCCTGCGCCAAGTTATGGGTTGAGAAGCCGATTAGGTAAGCCGAGTCGAGAAAGTTCAAACTAGGCAGTAACAGCAGTAACCTTTAGAAGCAGAACCAAAATGCGTCACAACTGATTAGATTAGCACCAAAAGAAACATAGGTTTAAATTTACAAACGTGTTTGTGCTGAATCCCGGTACTAGGGTGGGCCGGTCCAATGAACTTATTCACTTTGCTGAAAGAAGATTGACGTATGCTTTTTATCCGTAATTTTCGTATAAATAATCAATCTTGACTGTGGAGATGTAAATTTTATTCTATTTAAATTATTATTATTATTTATTATGATTAATTAAATATTTATTATTTATTAAGAAATTAAAATCCATTGCTTGAACATGAAAGCCATTAAAACAAATGGAATAACAGAACACTTACACACCGTGGAGTAAAACGCACTGACCCTTGACGCTCACAGAACGTTGTGCAGCTGCGGCATCTAAAGAATCTTCTTGAAGAAGGAAAATTGACGTATACTTGTTGTCCCTAATTTTCGTTCAAACAAGCGAATGTACAGGAGGTGTAGACGCGAATTTAAATCAATGGATGGAACATGAGAATCAATAGAACAACCGGAATAATGAAACACTTCTACACCGTGTAGTATAACACACTGACCGCTCACAGGACGTTGCGTAGCTCCGGCATCTGAAGAATCCGTGCTTGATTGTGATGTCTGATGGCAGAGCAGATGCCTGTTTCTACCTAGCGTTTTCGTCGCCGTTGTCGTCTCACTGCTTGCGTGGGTTGCTATCTGCGTTCTACTCGAGTTCCCCTATGTCGAACTCTATCAGCCTCTCTCACTCTTACTCTCCCGCGCTTGCTATTCCTGCCCTCACCACTACGCGCGCCCTCGTGCGAGAGAGGGTCGAAAAATTAGAATATACATACTTTTATAAATATGTATATTCTGATACATATTTATAAAAGTAATGTTTGCAAATTCTTCCAAAGGGCTTTTTTTTTCAAAATCGTTCCTGCCCGCTGCATCGCACTTGTGCCACCTTCTTTCCCACTCGTCGAAACTTTTTTAAACATTTTTACGAAATCGAGTTAAGTTGCTCCTGCGTTTTTTTTCTTTCTCTCGACCTCCTCGATAGCTTCGAAACGTCGAAAATCGCCTCTATTGTCTATCTTCGGGAACAGGGAAAAGTCCCACGGAGCTAAGTCCGGAGCTAGGTAAAATGTTCAACAAATAATCTTAAATCAGCAATGATGTGTGCTCCTGTGCGCTGTCGTGATGATTCAAGAGTTGTTTGTCCATCCGACGAGTTTTTGATTCGTTCTGTCCGAATTTCTTCGATCAACTCTCTCCTTGGAAGCACCACTGGGAGGATTGGGCTTTGGCTTCGATGTCGTAATCATACACCTACCATGACTCGTCTCCTGTAATTACTATTTGAAGCAATGCAGGGTCTTCTGCTACCACCTCAAGTTTCAATTCGCACATTTTCCGAGTAGTTCCGGTACAGTTTCTAAAATGTATTATACTCGAATTTGTCAATCCTTTTTGTATGCATGTATTTAGATGCATACATGTACGCGTATAATGCATATTGATTTATATATTTTTACTGTTGCGGATAAAATGCGTTGCAACCGAAGAGCAATTGGCAAATTATCTACGTATCGTTTTATATGGCAGTTCGACACTGGAGCAGCAAATAATCTTATTGGAAAAGTGTAATAGATATTTAACTTTTAACGAGATCGTGCATATGGTGACCGAATCTTGTGGATCTATTGATTGGTCTAGTTAAACCTAATTCGCTGTGGGTATGAGAAACCTGGCGCTGTATTGGTGCCGCCTAGGCTCACAAAAACGACATGATAAACCGCTTAAACACCTGCGCAATTTTTCTCCAAAAAAAAACAGTTATTTTTCAGAAACTAGATTACCGGCGACGATAGATGGATCGCCTAAAATAACGTAATTCGCACAAATGTCTGATCGAGAGAAAGCCCCAGGCCCAGACCTTTACGCGAAAGAGGCGATCGGTAGTTGCGTGCCTGGCGAGATTGACAAAGAGTTGGGTACTATAAGCTTCCGCAGAGCAACGAATCGATAAGCAGTTGAATGTACTGGCAGCTGCTCGATACTCTAAAGCAAGCCGCCGTGAAAATGCCTCAGGAACTGTGCAATCATAAGGAATTGACCCTACTTCCTTAGAGCATCATTTGTCCTTGCTAAGTTCAGAATTCTCTGGCCAGAAAAGTCCAAGATTTAGAAGGTACCAAACACCGCCTTGATTTCATCTCGTCGTGTCCACAACCGATACATATTTATAATGTTGAATTTTCTCATCTGACTTTAGACGATAGTGTAGAATAGCAGTGTCCGTTAAGCAGCGCGGGCATAGACAGCGTCGGTTAGCGGACATGCCGAAGCAAGCTAAATACATGGCGCCAATTAGAAGATGCCGCCACCCTACTAGCGAAGACGCGGGAAGTCACTAAATGCGCGGGCAATCTGTGAGTATATAAGGAGGCATGAGAATAAATGAGTTAGTAGTCTTTTGTTCGAGCCAGACAGAAGACGTGTGTTGTTTGAGCGAGAGAATGGCAAACTCGTAACGGTCGCCGCCCGGTCATGGGGGTGGTGGACACTACAGATAGCTATATAACTGTCACATCAGACGACTAGAAATGATCTTATCCGTATCTACAATAGAAGACCTGTTCGTGATCGATCTGCCATATTAGAGTATCCACCATGGAAGCGATCGGACCATCATGGTATAATCATACACACTTTGAGGCCTTCTTTTAGTATTAAGGTTTTATTGATATAACAATTTCCAGTGGTACACTTTCGTTTTAGATGGATATATGCAAATTTATTTCACCAGAAATTGGTAGCTATTACCTAAAATTCATCATTGGTATAATCATACACACTTTGAGGCCTTCTTTTAGTATTAAGGTTTTATTGATATAACAATTTCCAGTGGTACACTTTCGTTTGAGATAGATAGATACAAATTTATTTCACCAGAAATTGGTAGCTATTACTTAAAATTCATGTCGGCTGATAACGCCTTTCACTACTACATGCGTCAAACCAGCTTCTATTTCCTTACATTGCAGTATGTGGCATCGGTCAATATTACATGTGCCACAATATTTACATACATAGTCTTCAATTTCAAAGCAATATCCTTTTAGACATATATATTGGTGGTAGCCATGCCAGGTAAGTCTACAGAGTACGCGTCTGTTTACTTGCATACCCTGCTTCCAACGGTCTGTCGTGAATGCAGGACCGTCGGTGAACCTCTTTACGGCAAAGATCAAATTACGCTTTTCTCTGTAGGCGCGATATTGCTCTACGACCAGTGCGCTGAAATTGTATTTGTTCAAAATAAGATCTTCCATGAAGCTTCGCTATTGGCATAGTTCCAGCGCCAAGGTTGTCAATGCGTTTCGCGGTAGTCCGAGCATATACTTTATAAAATTAGCTTTTATTTTGTCAATTTCTTTGATGTTGTCTAAGGTTAAGTTTGGTGCAATGGCCCGAAGCCAGTAAGTTATAGCTGGAGCTATTTTTATCTTAAAAAGGTTCATTCCAGTCTTAATGTCAATTTGTGTAAGATCTCCGAGTAGCGTCATGACCGACACTGCTTTTGCACGCTTGTTATCTATGTGTTTTGTAAAAGATGGGCCAGGTGTCAAGGTTATCCTGAGGTAGCTAAATTGACTTACTAATTCGATATTTTGGTTATTAACCCTGATCATATAGTCAAGACTGGCGTATCGGCCTCCTCGGGAAAATCGAAGGAATTTTTGTCTTGGATGCATTAATTGTTAGCTTATACTGTGCGCACCATTGGCTCATTTCATTGAGGTAAAACTGTAGGTGTGGTCTTGACTTGGCCATTATTATAAGATCGTTAGCGTAGAATACATGCGGGGTTTTAGCATTTCGAAGTGTTTGGCTTAATCCTGCGACACAAAGGATGAATAAGAAAGGGCTTGCCGTGTCGCCTTGTGCCAGCTCAATGGTCTGTTTAACCTCTTACGCAATACAGTGAGGCCCATTTCTAATTGTGTTGTAGTTAGCAGTGAGAATGCTTCTGATTAGGTTTAACATTCGACCTTTGATGCCAAAGTGATGTCGCATAGCTTCCAGGAGGCGGTCTCTAGGTACACTATTAAAAGCGGTTTTGAAGTCAACAAACGCTGCGTAGGTCATCTGTGGGTTGTTGAAGCGTTCCCGCACGTGAGGAAGGACTTCCGTGAGAGCTCGTTTAGTTGAGCGACTTTCCAAGAACCCATTCTGTTCCGTAGGTATTAGGTCTTTACATTCGCTATATAGTCGGGCCAAAATTATTGATGTTAATCTTTTGTAGATTACGCTACTCAATGCTATCCCGCGGTAGTTCGCTGGATCTGTGGCGTCGACTTTGCTTTTCTAAAGTGGTTGCAGGTAGCTTCGGCGCCATTGCCTTGGGATGTGCCCGTGTTCTTAGCATGCATTGAACAGCGCTGTTAGCTTTGGGGCTACGTGTTCTATTCCCTGCTTAAGATGTTCGTAGTAAATATCATCAGGACCTGATGATTTTCCGTTCTTTTTCGCTAGTATAGCCCTTCGAACCTCCCCTTCCGTAAAGCCTTCCCAACTAGACTATGTGAGGTGCGTGTTCCTGTTCAGGCAGTTGTACATCGTAGCTCAGTATGGCTGTGAAATGCGACCCCCACTCTTCGTCATTTACTAGCGGGTTTGCTATAGCAGGTCTCTTCGGTAAGAGGATCCATGGTGTTCTGAGTGCTTTCTCGTACCTGATGTATGCGCAGTCTCGTATTCATATATTTTTTCATCATCAGTCGTATAAACGTTTTCTTCAGCTCAGCTAGGTTTGCCAACCCTGATGAGCTCTAATCGTTGTGGCAACATACGCGCCCTTTGATGGTTTTGCACTCGTGATCAAACTATGGTTTGTGTCTCTGGTTTGTAGCAGTGTTCCTCTTATGTATTGCTGCAGCTTGAATAAGCCATCGAAGTGAGCGCTCGTAAAAGTCTGTGTCTACTTCGGCAGCATCTGGGAATAAGGCTTGTTCTAGCTTGCTGAGAATTATCTTGCTACCGAAGGGATTTCGTTTGTCACCGCCAATTCTGTTCGTATGAGCAGGGCTGAAGGTTACCTTACAGTGCTTCCGCTCCTTTATGTAGGCTCCCGGTTCACTAGATGTACTCATAATTAGGTCTACAGCACTTTTTCCATTCCATGCTATATTTGTAGCGTCGGAATAATTACCTTCTACCTGCAAGCCCATTTCCCTCACTCACTCTATAAAAGCGGTCGCTCTTGAGTCATCCTTAGCGAGGTTACAATTCATGTCCCCTGCTATAATAGTGCGTTTAAAATTGTTTGTGCATAGCATCAGTGACTTTCCAATTTGAAGTAAAATATCAGTGTAATATGGCGCCAACTGCCCGGACGCGGTTTCTGAGTTTTCTCATAATTGTGTACTTTCTGGCAAAATCCTAAAGCAAAACTAGTGCTGTTTTCGACAAAGAGGACTCTCAGGACACAGTGAATGTAGTGAGTGTCTACCTCAGCGTACCTCGCCGCAGCTTCACCAAAGCCCACACACTCCGGGCCACAGCACTTGTGATCATCCTGTTACAAGCAGGAGATAACGAGGCAAATCCTGGCCCTCCGTGTGTCACTTGTGGAGGACAGCTTCAACAAGTCAGTGGCAGAACTGTTTGCGAAACCTGTAACAAGCATGTTCACACACATTGTAGCTATCATATCCCTGATAAGGCAACAACGTACTGCATGTTTTGTTTCTGGGTTGAGCTTTCGACGATAGTCCCTAAGTCGTTAACTGTCAAGTCATCTTACAATTGCGCTTCGGAAATACAGACGCTTAAAGAGAGTATATGCGAGCTATCCAAAGCAACCAAATCGAACGGCAACGTCAGCACACAACAACAACCGACAACCACCCGACCGCAGCCGCAAACGTCCCAACATATGTTGGCCCCCGTCAACGTGGGCTGCACGTACAAACACCACACACACCGCGACGTCTTGGCTTTTGCGACGACGTGCATAAGAAGAACCTACATGGGCGCACACCAACGAAGATAGAGAAATGTGACGACAGACAAGGAAGGAGGGATCGCCAAACCAAAGCCACCACCACCACCGGCACGAACAAGAGGACTACTTTAGAACTAGATAATAAACGACCCCGAATTGAACAATCTGATACAATGCTGGTCGAGGGTAGCCCGCAAAATTGACTAAAACTCGAATGCGGCAACAGCAAACTTGTTACGAACACGACCAAATATTCAGAGCCCAATACAATATCTCAATGTATTCTTTGGAATGTAGAAGGATTTCATTCAATATTAGAAAGCTGTGGGGAAAACGAGTTTGCGCAATATGACAAAATGTTTCTCACTGAAACATTTGACACAGCAGACCCCCCTAGGGGCCTTTATAGCTTCACCCCTCCAAAATGGGGGGTCTCGGTCGCTGTACGCACGACCGAATGGTCTAGATTACTTAGATCCACGGCTAGGTTAGTTGCTGTTAAAATAAGGGACTTTTATTTAATATGTATATACAGCCCACCTGACAGCAAAGTACCAGATAGTTTACTTGATATTGGAGAATTACTGATGCTATGCACAGACACTTTCGTTTTACATCACTGACAATGGAGATTCCTCCTCCTGCACTCCTTCATACATTTCCGCGCTCGGCACTAGCGGTTCGCTGTGAACGCCCCTTGCCGTCGATTCGAGGCCTCCCGTACTCGCCCCAGTGTGTTCTTCAGCCTCATGACGTCTTCTACCAGGTTCATCCCTTGTCTCCATTTCTCCTCGTTTTCGAGCATGGCGTCGACCAGGTCGGTTACAGTCATGTCCGGGGCCGTCACTGCTCGGCTGCCTGCTCGTGCCGCTTCAAGAGCTGGGCAGAGGAAGACGGTGTGAGTGACATCGTCAACCTCGCCAGTGCCGCATGTAACACACGTAGGCTCCGCAACCTTACCTACCCTGCTCAAATACTTTTGGAAGCATCCATGCCCCGTCAGTACCTGCGTCAGGTAATAGGTGACGTGGCCATGCTTTCTGTTGAACCATTTAATTAGATCAGGGATGACCTGGCGAGTCCAGGCTCCTGGGACCTCCGGTGGCAACTGGCTCCATTTCCGTTGCCAGGCCTCGAGCGTTTGCTGTCGAGCTGCCTCTTTTTTCTGGCGTTCTCGTGTTCGCCGTACTCGCTCTTTGATTAGTCTAGTCCAGGGTATGAGATTGGCAATCGCGATCACCGCTGTTGTTTCGACCGTGCGATACGCGCTGGTGATTCCTATCGCGAGCTTGCGCTGCGTCTTCAGAAGCTTGTTTCTGTTCCTTTTTAACTTCATCGCGCCGAGACCCCACGTGGATGCGGCGTAGAGCACGGTAGACTCTGCCACAGAGACAAGAAGGCTTCTCTTGTCCTCCGTCGCTCCCTGTGTCCTTGGCAGAACTTTGGCCAGGCTGTTGACAATCTTTTCTGCCTTGGCGGTCACTTTATCGATGTTTTTGTTGCCAATGAGTGCTCTGTCGATGGTCACACCCACTTTGACACCTGCAGAGAGCACAACCATCGTCGGCAAGGCATCGTGGTAGTGAAAAGATCAAGTTACACAAACGGGCCATTTGACATTCTCACCCCTTGTTACACTGGAGAAAAGATTTGTTCGGCAAGCTGCACTGGTTCCCAAAGATTGTTGGACGAATTCTGGGAGACCCTATATGTATATATATATATATATATATATAAGCTAAGCAATTTCTGCTAAAAGCTACGTGGAACAGTCAATATAATGCAAAGGTCACTCAGGCCAAACAACACGAAGGTCATATGGGAACTTGCATTTGAATTGATCGAAACAGTAGGTATTTTTCGTATATATATGTTTTCAATTTCAATCGTGGTTTATTTACGGAACTGCATTTCACAACGCTTAAGTTCTCGGCAAATAAAAATAGTTAAAAAATAAATAAAAAAACACATGATTCATGCAACGAAGTAGAATATCACTCTCGACAAAGTCCAAGGAGTGTTTTTAATAAGCACTTTACACAATCGCCGTGGTTACTGAGTATCACAAGAACATCATAACAGCAGCCAGTGTGTTTGATAGAACACGAACAGCATGTAAGACTACACACTTGTAAATATACGCACAAACGATTTTAACATTTTACATATATATATATATATATATATATATATATATATTATATATAGTCCGCTCTCAACCTGTATATATATATATATATATATATATATATATATATATATATGTAACATTGCTTGGTCCATGATAGAAGTACCAAAAGCGTCATGTTGACCTACAGTGCGATCTCTTCTGCCTTACCAAGCAATTGGTGGGCAGCTGACGTCATATAATTACTCGGCAGTCAATGATGTCAATTGCTGCTACTTCGACGAACGGAACGCTACGTCGTGTCAACAGCTACTTATTAGCATGCCACGTATGACTCAGCACTTCAGCACTCATGTAATTGAAGTTGTTCGAATCAAGTCAGAATCATGCCTAAACCAACCCTACTACACAGCCTACGAGAGTAAAGGAGATGCCTAAAACGCCATTTCCGTCGTGGCGGGTCCCTTTTTGAAAGACGTGCTTTTTATGACTCTATGGATCGTCATATTGGGCAGTAATACCGCAGTGCCGGAAATAGATCGGGCCCGCCTTTCGACAAACACTAACGTCAGATAGAATTTGCTGCTATAAAACTATCTGTTCCTATTTGATTAAAAAATGCGCAACATGCAGACAAAACACAAGCTGACAAGTACTTGCCCTAGCTGGCACGCATTCTTCCTAAAGAGCGCTAAACAAGCGTAGCGTTTGTACCAACATGTATTTATAGATTCCTCGGGTGCCGTTTTAAAAATGGCATCCAGTGTTTACTGTATGGATGCAAACTAGTGCTTAAGCGTAGTATTTAGCATTTCATCTGTTTCAGTAGAGTTTCGGTTGCACCTAGGGACACATTTCTAATTGCTTGTAGATAAAAAAGCAATTCTAAAATAATATAGGTCGTGACACAAGGAAAACTGGTGTGGCTTCAGTGTGGGCTAAACCAAAAAACCTGGAACAGGCTAATTCCAATCAACGATCATAGAACGCTCGTTCCTCATGACTGGTATTGGATAGCAGTGTGAGTATACCCTAAGGGCAACCCAACTTATGCTTGCTTAAGTGCTCCGCACGAAATGCGTTTCTGAGACCAGCCTTGAAAAACAAATGTCAAGTAATCAGTTTTATTTAGCAAAGCCTTCCAAAGTTTATAACATTTATCTTACCTTAGCGGCTCATTTACATTATTCAAAAAGATTTTAATCGATATATTATTAATTGGACCTGCTGGTTACGCGTAGAGGAAATTACCGACATTTACCCATTATGGATTGCGCCAATATCAAACCTGCGACTCATGAAATCAGAGCCGCAGGCCATTTCTACCACACTAGGTTACCCACGCATATATGGATATACTACGAATGTGACAATATTCGTACCAATAATTTTCATGAGCTAAACTTTCCACTTTCTTTTTAACGGAACGGAAATATTTGCCACAAAAGTGTACGAGCTTTCAGCGTGCACCGACTATAAGACTCACTGTAGCGGATGGAGTCAAGCATGTCTATGAGTACGTAGGGTTTGCGGTTTTGTTAACGGCATGCTATCACAAAGTTCTGCTGAATTGTCACCTAGCCGTGATTAAGAGTTCGTCAGTAATAATCACCACTTTTATTATTACAGTTTAACTAAAAAAAATTGCAGACCTTACTAATTAAGCGAATTAACGAATTGATTTGCTTCGGCTGAGATTAATAAATAAATTCAGGTAAAAACGCAGTCGTTCAAATGAACTACCACCATACAGTGATACTTTCTTCATTAAGACGTGTGAACTGGCTTAGCTAGCCCAACGGCAATTTAAGGTTTCAGCACAATTTGCAAGTACAATTGAGCATATCTGTCGAGACCAGTCGTCGTCGTCGTTAGGCGAAGTGTTCTAAATACATCAGCTGGCAGCTTTGTCGTGAAAAGTAAGCAGACTACCGCAGAGTCGATAACGGGCAAGAGACGCAGAGCCGTGCGCTTCCCTCCTAACGTAGCTGACTTCACTGATTACTGAATAGCTGACCAAACACGCAACGAGACGCAACGACAGGCTAACAAAGGAGACAGAAACGGATGTCGGTCAAATTAGTTTCCAAAGCGATCGCTCTCGGGGTAGGCGGTTACCCTTGAAGAACTTCTGGAACTTGTACACCGGTCGGTCCTCCCGTGACTGAGGCTGTCTGATTCGTGCGTCAAGGTAATCTTCCTCGTCGGCAAGCCACGGAAGGCCCTGCATATCGTCGTTGTCGCCTTGCTCTTGCATTTTGTTAATGGCGCGAATCAATACTGGCGCTGTATACGTTATTCCAGATTCTACCATCGGCAGCTGTAAATCAACGACAAATACATATATTTTTTTTTTGTTGTGAAAATATTTTACGTATATATATATATATAACATTTTCACTACAAAAAAGACACTTTCAAACAGAAAGGCTATGGCCCCTTTAATTAATTTTGTTGCCGCTACGGTTGATAAGCGTTGCGTCGCTTGACAGCCAACGCGGCAACGTCGCAGCGATTCAAGTGAGCTTTGCTTTTTTAATGACGTCCTGTTATATATACATATTTACGAGAATATATATATATATATATATATATATATATATATATATATAATTAAAGCTTACTCGTTTGAATTTAGGGGTTCTGGCGTGCGTCGGTCGGGTGCCGCGCAAGCTACTACTGGTGCGCGACAACCGAGAGCTGCTATTCCGTCCCGTTCGAGTGTCCATAAAGCCACCCTCTGACATAAATCCGGTCGAACCTGGCGGTGCTGCAGTTCCAAGGTTCATGTTCATAATCTCTTCGACCTCAAAAAGCTCGAACAACATTGGCTGTCTTTCCACGATTGACCAGTTTAAGCCGTGAAAAAAGGGGTGCTGGAAGAATTCAGTGTATGACTTTGAGCACAACCGAGCTGAAATGATACCATACACACGCGGATCCATTACATTTATATATATATATATATATATATATATATATATAAAGGGTGCGTGTACTAATTGTATGAACGTCTTTTATTCATTTATTAACGCCCTGGCTGCGTAAATAAAATATTTACAAAAACGAGCTACGACTTTCTTGACAATCTCTCCTGTAAGCACACCCATAATGCATTCTACGATATGAAATCTATTGGACGCACATAAACCCTTCCCTGATAAATTTACAAGATTTGAATCGTCCAAATGAAAACGATTTTTCAAGGAACGATGATTTGACTTCTTTTATCGTGTTACCCAGCTAGAGTTTTGATAAAAGACAATCAATTAAGTCGACATTTGTCATAAATTCATTCGTTTCGCAGTTCTCAAGTTCCTAGATCAACGAGTAGTCTAGTGTCACCGCAGCGTTTCCTTGCTGCCTTCGTACAAAGCGTCTTTACAAAAATAACTTTGGCGGCACATCCAGGATTAACGACTACGGTAGATTAAGTAGCTGAGTCCACCAACTAGCCCCTCCCTCCATGAGATCAAGGAATAATATATTTTTGTTTCATATCTATTTTTGTTTAAAAACTATTTGTAGCTATTGCCTGTAAACAGTATATATAAGCATCTTTCTTTTTTCTATTCATTTCCACATATCCCTTCTAGAACATCCTTACTTCAAACATCCCAGTACTTGTCATCCCAGGTATTTATAACATTTTTAGTGTTCAGCGGCACCCTAGTTAAACTCAATGTCTTGACTCATTATTAAGAGCGTTCCATAATTTGGCTACAGTTGCGGTACGTTTTGGAGACTGAGAGGAGGACTCTTACATGTAGGATACAAAATAAAAAGATTAAATCTGAAGGTAACATGCCACAGAAAGATACCTCAATTAAGTTTGTAAAGTTGTAGTAGTTTAAGTAGTTTGTGGATATTATAAAAATGCAACTTACTTTTGTGCCTCTTATAATCAATTATAGCTTTAAAACATTATTCTATGCCGTCTGTATATTATTTAAAACTAATGTAAAAGTTGAGCCGAACAGAGCGAAATAGCTATTTATATTCAATCACCGTCACATTCTTATCGAAGTGAGATGACATGCTCTGAGGTTGATGTAACTCCTACTCAGTTTAAGTTTCAAGCCCGTAGGCGACGGAATATAGTCTAGAATTAGAGTGTGGCATGTGCTGCCATTTTAGTGACTACACAGCAGAACTTATAGCAGATTTTTTTTCGCCTACTAGCATACATGGCATCCGAAGAGCTGAATTTGAAACTTATCTATTGATGCATAATCTGTTCAATATTAAATTTTGGTAATTGTTTATATCCTTTGAGTGAGGGGTAAAGGATTACATCTAAATATTTATATTTTATAGTAGTAGTTTTATAGTATATATTACTTGTCGTTGTATATTATCAAGTTTAAGTGTTATTGGTCGGCTTAATAATATTTGTTCATTTTCCTACGCCCTATATATGTCGATTGTACAAAATTTAATAATGTCCTACACTTTGCCCTTTATAGGCAGCTTTTAAAAAAAAACTGGTTTATAAGCCCCATGAATACCGCTAGCAGCAAAGGTTTCATTGGCACCTTCGATTTCATCATCTTCTCCACAGACAATCTGCCGATGACTGCCCCTAGTTTGAGGGAGATCGGATTCTCACAGGCATCTGGGCGCACAGTAATTTTCATGCCTAATTTGCAGCAGTTGTGCAGACTTGCGAATAGACTACCAGTAATAGTTTTCAAGCTCTGCATGGCCAGTCGGGTCTTAACAGTTGAGCACTTCTCGAGGACAACTCTCGGGTCCGGACTGTCGTTATTAACTACGAGAGTATGCGGTCAGTTTTAGATATCACTTCAGACTTGAGAAACTTTCGACGGAGTAGTTTTAAAAAAGAAGTTCTTTACATTGGCTTTCGTCTATGACTATCACTGTTCAAATTAGACACACACAAGCCAACAGGAGGTGCCACAGTTATTGCTAGGCCGCACCTACAGAGGATAGCCGTCCGCTAGAACTAGGAGATAATGATGCGATGGCGCTGAGCTGCCCGACCTTAATGATCAAAGCCGCTTATAGTCGCGGGCTCCCAACATCTTATAGGCAAGACGATAGCAACGCCACGTCATTTACAGGGAACGTATTGCGATGGTACCGCTAGATATGTTTTCTACAACTGTAGATATGTTTCCTACAAAAATTCGTAGGTTTCATGTAAGGTTTCATGTAAGTTTACTGGCCCCAAAAGCCATAACCGTAGGTACAAGTCGACAAACTCTAGGTATTTTAGATGAGTGATAAAGGGAAAATGTAGACACAGTCAACAAGTCAACAAGCAAGGATAGTAAATACCTTGAGGAGCACACTTAAACAACAAGCAGAATCAAAACAACAAGCCGTCAAGGTGTCACCGGTGCCCGTGCGGAGCACAGGTGAACATCTGGGGGACCCGGGCTCTCCTGCAGCAGAACCGAAGGACGTCAAAGCCGTCACAGCGAGGTTAACGAGATTACGGCTCGGGCTTTGAGGTCAATTTTATTGCCGTGCATTCGAGAGCCGACCGGCCTTCTGAGTAGCGACGGAGAGAGACCAGACGGTCTCAACCTTATCCCTTTTGAAAGGGGAAAGGCGCTTATTTGGGATGCGACGATCACCGACACGCTTGCTCCCTCGAACCTGGAGGCCAGTGCATCTGCCGCTGGCTCCGCGGCACGCAAGGCTAAACGTCTTAAGAGCAACAAATGTGCCCAGCTCGCCAACTAGTTTATTTTCGTGCCGCTAGTGTTTGAGACACTCGGGCGGCCTGGTCCTGAGGCATGGTCGCTCCTACAGAAGATTGGCAAACGTATCCAACGGGCGACAGGGGACAAAAGAGCTTTTGACGTTCTACTTCAGCGACTAACTCTGGCGGTTCAGCGCGGCAATGCGGCAGCCATTATGGGCACAATGAGGGGCTGCCTCGAGGACAAGCTCGACTGGTAGAACTCCTCACAAACCCAAGTGTACTTAGTTATTCACATTTCCCTGTAACCATAACATTAAATAATAAATGCAATCTTCTAAATAGCCGCAAAGGTGTTGCCAAGTACAACGTTTCTTCTGTTTACATTCAGTATGTCATAAGCGCGTAGTTTAAACTTAAAACTTTGCAGCTGTTGTTGCAATATGTTCCCTTCTCTCGGAAGCTATCCTCAACCTGTAGGAAACGCTAGTGTATTGCTTTGCTTCTCTCGGAAGCTATCCTCAACTTGTTGGAAACGCTAGTGTATTGCTTGGATAAACTTTTAACTAGAGACAATTGCGCTTGGCGAGAATTTTACTGTTCTTCATCGATAGACCGGACAACGTTAGAACAGGCGCGCTTTTTGATGGGAGGCTTCGACAATACATAATGCATGTGCGTCGCTGACAGCTTTAAGCAACCAGTTTGGGACTGACAACCCCACTAAACCCGTACTCTTCTCGGAATAACGTCGCATTTCTTCGAAAACAGGCGCACTTATTAGCACGATAGCGTCCCGCAGTAGGTGGTTTCCACATTCGAGGAACCTACCTACGTAGCTCCGCAAAGAAAGTCTATATTTTTTATAGTGGTTGCCATTAGCGCCAGACATGATTGCATTAGATACGGCAATAAAAGTGCCGCAAACAAACACTCTGGCCTTTGCAACTGTCGGTCATAGTAGATCATCAGGCAACAGGCTTTGGACGGCCTACGATTAAACGCTACGATGAACGTAACCGGCTTACTGGAGCTCCCGCAGGAGGTTCTCTCTCTTCAAGTAGTTTGTGGATATTCTCCCGGGCATTCTTGAATATACTCGTTGGTATATCCAAAGAATGCTTGGTCTCCGAAACACTGAGTGTTTCGACATAGTGGTTTTTGAAACACTATGTTTATCCTAGCAAAAAGTCGCCCGGAAATGACTTTCCTGTATAGGAATGTATAGGAATGCTAGTCATCTTTATAAAAAGACGCCCCAAGATGCTAAACCAGAGCAAAAGATAAAGGCCCAAAACAAGCTTCTTAGAGAGTCTTAGCTTCATGCACATATATGGCTACGCTTCAACACCAGCAGCCTGTCCAATATCACGTGAAAGCTAGATAGTCGTTTTTGAGACATGTTTGCCAGCTCCTCTACGACCTTCAGTTGTACCCCGATATATGTCTCCTTGTGAGGCCAATGGGCAATCAAAGCCCATCAAGAACTGAAGAAAGGCATCATTTACCAAGTTCTATATGCACTGATCGCGCGTCGGCTAACAGAAAGGACGGAGTGCTTGTCAGAGCAGCAGCACGGTTTTAGGCGAAGGACACTAACCATGAAGACTTGCGCTGTTCTTCTCAACAGCATTCTCCAAGAGGTAAACGCGGTAAAGCGTTACCTCTGAGGTAAACGAAACTTTCTCTTTGCCGTTTTCTTACATTTTAATGCGGCTGTCGATACAGCGTCAATCAGACTGAAGGCGTCGAGCACTAGGCAATAACCTTAGTCTTCTATTGTTCTCAATATTGGTAATCTGCCGGACGAATCTAGCTGCGCCATCTGCATGTGAGTACACTTATGTATGCCGATGACCTTGTTTACTACTTCTAGGATCGTTTCATCTGCAGCAATCGCTTGCATAACTGTAAACGCTTGTTTACCTTGACTTTCTGGCGATAGATGTATCAAAAGCTCAAGCGTGAATTGCGCTTTAATTCAGCACCAGCAGAATCTGTTCAGCATTTTTCATACTAAACTTCGTTGAAAAGAAGAGTAGTCTTTTTAACGAAATTTTTACTGAACAATGAGAGAAGAGCTCGCATTTTGTGATTTCATAAAAACTCGAAGCCTTATCGCTTATTGCTGGATTTAGCCCTCAGTCTTGTTGCTTGGGGGATACAGGTTTTTGGCTTCACTTATTCAAAGCAAACTTGTATTACTTGAGGAAATTAAAGCTAGTTTTATAAAGAGTTAGTAGTTCATCGCACAAGCTGCAACGAGCTTGCCTATTTTTTGGCCTCGACCACTCTTTGTGGAGGACCTCAGAAAGACTTTGTCTTACCGATAACGGAGGCCTTCGAAAATTATCCTATTAAATGGGAATATAAATCTGCGGATGTTAATTTGCCTTTTTACGAGAGCGATGACGACTAACTACTAGGGCTGTACGTATTGTAAAAATAAGCACTTCGTTACTGGATGTGCAATATATGGATTTCATATGCGGTTATGTATACGAAATGGGGTTCATGAAATAACGGCTGAGTTCAAATGCAAGCTCTATGGAGAACCGTTTAGTATTACCTCGAACAGTGTATTACACAAGAGGGAAATAGCTGACGAAAATGATGCAGTAAAGCTGTAATACAAATGTCCGGTGTAATACAAATGTTTAACCACACGTTGTCTTAGAGCATTGTGATATGGACATTTTTCAACACATAGGCGTTTCACATAATAAAAACTATGTTTAAGCTGTATTTTAGAGCTGATCTAGTTGTATTTTAAATAGTTAAATATGATTAACTAAAATTGAACTTGCTACTATAGCAAGTGCAAATATGCCTGAGGTCGAACGTTGAAAATCGTCTTTTCAAAAATGTTATTGATTAATTGAAAACGTTGTTATTATCGGAACTGCATTTTGCAATGCTTGAGTTCTCACAAAAATAATCATGTGATATAAAGATGATATAAAATAATAGAAAGATGTAATACAAATTATATACTTTATCGGTCGTATGGAATATCACAAGTAACAGAATCGCCACAGGGTAAGTTCCTATATCAGACAAGCACCGCCTCAGTTTTAGTCAAGAGTCCCTAAAAGTCACAATGCAACAAACTGCAAATCTAGCTGGTGGCCACTAGACTAGCAATAGTAGTAACTGTATATATTTCTACATATTTGTATACGCGTACGTCATCAAGAAACACGTACATCTGTACATGTCATTCTCATCGTTTAGAAACTCTCAATCTAATGATAAATTAGCATCGCCGCAAGTGTAAGTATACAAACTAGAAGCCTACAATGCCTAGTAGCCATGCGCTTACAATTCCGTTTTTGTTTTTATAATAAATTATATGCATCAATAAAATTAGATATGTCCTCTCTGTAATTTCTCCCACGTAAGCGATATCCCGAATTTATAGGTTCCACTTTAATCTTGGGCGCAGTTTGTGTTGATATGACTTGCGGGTCTTCAATTTGTCCTGCAGCTCTAAATGCTTTTCCCCCTCAGAATATAAGCCCATTATACAATGGGCTAATGCTTTTCCCTCTCAGAATATAAGCCCATTATACAATGGGCTGCTTATACTTGTCTATTACTACTCTGAGCTCTGCGTCTTGCGAAAGCAGCACTTCAGTTCTTGCCCAGTACTTTTGCTTTGATTCTCCGTGTGCCCCTCGCGTCCTTGTAGTCACTAATCTTACAAACGGCCTCTTCTCACAGCGACTGTAGCATGACACGAGAGCGACGATTGTGACAATCGTCACGATCGGCTCACTACTACCTAGGAAGAGAGCGTTTGAGGACAACACTGAGCAGTTCCACCTAGAACAGCTCAGTGTTTCTAGGTTATAGTAACTCAATGGTTGAATTAGCAAGTCGGCAGAAGATACAGTGATGCAACACGCTTTAACCAAGAGACATTCTAGTGTACGGGTATAATTCACCCAGCTTGACTGTTAAAAAACCATCGTAATTATCGTGATAATTAGGTGCAGGAATGTGTATCTGTTGGTTTTTGTTTACCTATATCCCTAGTGGAAAAACAGTTGCCTTAATTAAGTAACAGAGAAAACTAAATTTGCGCATACGCACGATAACATGTTTATCTGCCTCGGGTGGCACTACATATATACGGTATACGAGAATATCGCTATTAGAGAGTATTCGTTACTTTTTGGATGGGGCTGAACTGCTCGTCGAATAAAAGAGGAGAACGCCTTGAAGCCCAGCACCCGTCGCTCTCTCATGGGTAATCGGGCGGTGAGAATCGCGGAGATGCTCTTTCTGTCATGCTTGCTCCAGAACGCGACCTTGTGGTAGTAGAGATAATAGCCCAACGTACCCATAAGCCACCTGGCCATAAAGTCGTCACACATTAAACTGCAGCATTTACTCGTTACCTTTTATAATAGGCATAATTTTTATTTCAATTTTTAAGCAAATAGAGATGCAACCTATTTTATTATGTTCCAGTATTCATTCTCAATGTATTAGTATATAATGTTGTTGTGCAACATAATCCTGCGGTTTTGGTTAACAAGCGGTGGGAAATGTACTATCTAAGAATTCAGTTAGGCATTTTCAAGCGAATGCTTTAATTATCTTTGCAGCTGGACTACATAGATATCCTATTCGGTACAACCATTATTTTAGGCATTTTCAGGATATCGGGCCATTACAGTCCCACCACACGCAAATCAATTATTACACTTCTGAACCGGTTGTTGCAGAATGAAATATGCAGGTAACTCTCTAGACATTCTAATTTTGACGCTAACATAAGGACACAGTATTAGAAGATAGAATTAGCACGACTATGCGACAATTTTGCGTCTCATTAAAAGTTATGCTCTTAGTCATCTCATCAATTGCCATGACTCGTTAACCCTGTGGTAAATAATGGAAAGACATTGTGGCACAGAGGCAACTTCCACAAAACCAAGCCAGAAAACTCACTTATTTTTTTAATAAAGCTTTGAGGGTATCAAGCCAAGTCTGTCTCAACCTTTTCTATTGAAAACAGTAATTGTCTAAGGCGAAACATAAGGTAATTCGTGTCACTTCCGAATATGCAAAATGCATAACAACAGCTATGCAAGGGGCTGAGCAGTGGCTGACGCTATACAGCACGTGTCATTCCACTTAAAAAGCTTAATACCTATTTTCAGCTCTCTTTTTCACTAGATTAAACACGCTTCCTAAGCATGCTCCTGTAACAATATGTGCTTTGCACGCGCGAGCTAGCCAATGTCGATTGGAATATGCCAAATGTGTGCAAGCCTACGAGGCAGCAGGAGTTCGCAACGAGCATCTCCGAAAAGCACTTAATCTCAAAATCGCTCCGTAGTCCTTTCCAACAAATTGCCAATCTTTGTTTTTAATTTTATTGAGTTCGTAAGTGTGCCCAAGCGAGTCGCCGTAGTGAAAAAGAGGGGAGACCGCTCCACTTATACCGCCAATTGTATCGATCAAATTTACTCCAATGTAAGTCCCGAATTTAACTCAACTACAGCAACATTCTTCACCACCAGGCCCTCAACCAGGCAACTCAACTACAGCAACATTCTTCACCACCAGGCCACGTTCATCTCAATACTGATTACTATCAGTCACCAACGTCACATGTAAATTGAAATATAACTATGGCCGGATAGTGCCAGAACTCAATAAGACTGAGTAGTCCGACATGTACGCTGAAGATGATATCGATGAAGCATTTGAGTGCTTTAATGCACGAGTAATGCCGTCCGTTAACAGCAACAAGCAGGAACTAAACATAATCTTAGGGCACCGAGTAATCCCTGGAAATTGCTGGAATTGCTGGCATTGATAGATGAAAAATGCGGCATTTAATGCTTTTAAAGCTAATCCAAATGATGCTGCGAAACGAGGTTTACGTACGAAGTTAAGAAGCAAGGTAACCGCTGTTCCTATAATGCGTTGACTTGATTTTAATGGGAAACGGGTACAGGAGAACACATAAGATAGATGAAATCCCTGGAATGCTATTGGACCTGTTCTAGGTGGTATACGGAAAAAGAAGTGTGAGAAACTCAAAGTAAAAGATATTATAGCGCCCGATGAGACTTCAATGGCAAATGTGCTTAACAAATATTACTCGACGTGTGTAACTTCCGACATGGAATGTTTTGATAAATATGTGATACCTAAGAATTTTCTTCGTAGAGCAAAAGAGATCTCGTTTTAGCCGGTCCGTACTCTACCGATCGCACGTAAAACAAAGATAGGCTCAGTTGCACCTGAACAAATTCCATCCGAGGTATTGCGAAGGGCAGCCGATATTCTCGCTGAGCCCGTATCATATCTGATTAGTTTGTGACCGGTATATCCCCAAAGCGATATAATTTAGCGTCACCCCGCTTTATAAATATGGTGACAAACTCTCAAAAGAAGACTACCGCCCAGTCAGCATACCGGCCCGAATCTCTAAGATATTTGCATTCGAACAACTCAGGGACTATCTTAAACAACACAATGTATTCAGTCGCCGACAGTTCGGATTCCGCCCTAAAATGTTCACCACTCTCCCTATTATAAGCTTCGTAGATGTTATAAGCTGTTATAAGTTTCGTCCGTCAAAGTCCTGAGAAGAAGAAAAGGGTTGCTTGCTGCTCTTTTTGTTGACTTGAGAAAGGCGTTTGATACCGTCGACATCAATATTCTAAATACCAAACGAGGAGTCAATAGAGCTGACGAGCGTGTCCAATTGTGGGTACGTTCTTTTTTATCAGAAAGACAACAAATGGTACAGATCGGGCAGAAGTTTTCTAATGTCGAGAACATATCAGTTGGAGCGGCACAAGAGTATCGGCGACCCACTGCTGATCAATATATTTATCAACGATATATTTGAAGTACCAATGTACTCTTTGCACCACAAAAGGTAGAGCAGATGATTAAGGAAGACCTTAAGCGACTGCCAGATTTAGTTTAAGAGACAATGGATTGTCCGTGAATTGGCCGATGACCGGTGTTATCCAGTTCTCATCGGTTAGAGGTGCTCTAAGTATTCACTATGAGGCATTTCAGTGCGGAAACCACACTCTTGGCATGATTAATGAAACACAATTATTAACCGTTGTCTTGTCCATACAGATCACATTCGTAATTTTTTTTTTTAGAAATCACCGCTGCCCTGATCAAGAACCGTAATATTCTGCCCCGTGACTGTCTGTTCGCCATGTACTACGCTTAGGTTCATAGTTATTTGGCCTACGAAATTGAAATATTGAGAATGACATAAGCATTTTTATGTCCGTTACATCGTCTACAAAGAGCCCTGCGAGGAATATTGGTGGATATCACAATGCTCCCATGGTGAGAGTTCATGTGTTATAAATACATAGATAGTCGATTTTGTCATACCATCTGCAAATATATGTCTGTCGTTACTGAGTTTAAACTAATCTTAATGGAACCTCATCCTAGCCTGCTCAATCTTTCCCAGTCGGCATCGAGCATGAACACAAGAGGGATACACAACTTCGCATCTTGTCTGCAGCTTCATGTAGCCAATCTCGTTTCTCAGAATCAAATCTCGGCGCCGCATATTGGAACAAACTCCTTCCAGAAGCGCCTATGAAGCAACGCAAAAAGCAGTCTCGTGGACGTTAAATCTTGGCTGGGGGTCAGCTTGAAAAGTACTTCATTTCAAAGCATTACCCATGGCCAGCTTACCTATCCACTCGCGCAACTGCTAACATGCCACAGTGGCTGCTTTCGATCATAACCACACCGCATTGGTAAAGCTAACACCTTGTGGCGTATGTGCAACTCATTAGAGGCTGATGATATGATGCACTGCGAGACAGAATGCCTCCGAACCTAATATATATATATATATATATATATATATATATATATTGGGTTGATTCATAAGTCTGTTCGGGAGGTTGCAAGCGCCCGTATTGCGCAGCCCCGGGGAAGGATGAAAACTGTTGGGAGAGATTTTACATGGCGGTAACAGCAGACCCGCGTTGTATTATACCGTGGAATTATTTTTATAACCGCCCTTTGACAGTGGACACGGCCGCATTACTAACATGGTTGAACGAAACCCACACCTCTTGCTGCTTGAGAATATGGCCATGGTCGGCATACCATACGCATCCGTTTAAAAGCATCTCTATGCCGAGGAATTAGTCAGCAAGTTAATATGTATGGGTGCCGCACGCGCCTAGCAAATGCCAATTGAAGAAGCGTGTGCTAGTATGCGATCAGCTCCAAAAAAAGAACGAGCATCGTCTCTTTCTCCGTACCATGGTGACAGGGGATGAGAATATAACAAAGTTGTCCGCGAAAAAAGCGATCTTTATGAGCTGTTACAGCCAAACAAAACGGTCAATACGGTGAAATACTGTCAACAACTGGACAATTTGACGAGGGCAATGTAAAGAGGAAGTCACTTTTCACGACGATGACGCAAGACCGCACACACTTTGCTCACCACTAAAAGTTCATGGAATTTGGATGGGATATATTGCCACATCCTGCGCACAGTACCGAGTTTGCTTCATCGGATTATCATATGTTTCGGTATCTTCAAAGATTCCGTAATGGCAAATAATTCTATTTTTGAATGATGTCAAAACGTATATTGATTATTACCCAGTTGCATCCCGAAATACATCTCCCTTTGGGGCCAAAGGACAACCAAAGCAAGCTGGTTCGCCCTATCAGTATCCCCGAGGTTGTGGATGTGATATTGAAAGCGCCGTCAGGAAAGGCTGCAGGCCCAGATTTCGTTCGGAATGAACATCTGCAACAGGCGATTATTCTGGCTCCTTGTCTTGCTTCTCTCTTCAACGAAATCACGACAACATTGCACTTACCTAAAGAAGGAAAGTCAGCTTTCTAAGTGTGATACCGAAGGCAAAAGAAGATCCCTTGACACCTTCGTCGTACCGTGGCATAGCAAATAAAAACGGCATTTACAAAGTACTGTCAGCATTGGTAGCGCGTCGACTAAAAGATTTTTTGGAAAGTACCGAGTGCTTGCCAGAGCAGCAGCACGGCTTTAGGCGAGGGAGGTCGACGATGACGGCTTGCGCTGTTCTTCTCAATAGCATTCAAATTACTCTCCGGGTTACACGTATTTTTCTCTTTACTGTTTTCGTAGACTTTACGGCGGTTTTTGATACAATAATCCTAGAAAAATTAGCGCTATGTGGTGTTCCAGCGGTAATATCAAAATTACAAGCTATGCTGCAGGAGGGGTCTGTAATCATCGAAGACGGGGTAATTGAACACACCCCAATTACGCAGACTACAGGAGTTGCACAATGCGATAATATTAGGGACTGCCGGACAAAATCCAGCGTCGACACCTGCAAATTAGTACACTCATGTATGCTGATGATCTCGTCCTCTACTCCCGGAGTTGATTTCACCTGCAGCAATCGCTCTCAAACTTTTTAATTTAAATATTGCGCCGACCGCGGCTTACGGGGTACAGGTCATGTGACCCCACCTATCAAAGGCAATCTGGAAGTACTTGACAAAATTAAAGCCAGTTTTCTAAAAAGAGTGCTAGTAGTCCACCGCACTAGCCGCAATTGGCTTGTGGAGTGGTGGAGGATCTCAGAGCAACTTATGCTTTACCCAGAAAAATCATCTTGCCAAATGGGAGTATAAATTTGCGGATGATGATTGGCGTTTTTTTGAGACTAGAGCGATGACTACAAACTACTGGACGAGCCCATGTTGTGGAAACAGATACTTCGTTACTGGGTTTGCAATGCTTGATGATATCAACCTAGTGAATGCAACCTATGCGAAAAATCATGTGATCTGTATCATCTCCAACAGTGTACAAAAGCAATTTCGCTGATGAAGGTTATTTATGAAGGCTGTAGCACATATAATAATATTCAATAAACAATACATTCATTCATTCATATAGATTATTAATTCGGAAGCCAGGACACTACCTTTTGTAGGGATGGAATTATGAGCGTGCCTAAACGTTGAACAAAGTAGTTAAACAAAATGGACAATACAGCATTCAACAAAAGTTTTCTGTTGTAACCACATGTGTCTTTAAAAATAGGTGATAAATCTAAGCGGACTTATGGATCATATATGGATTATGATGGTGGTTAATTAAATTTTCTTTAAAAAACAATTGCTTCCTCATAAGCCTTGGTGTAGTAAGCTAATCATATATCTCTGTAATCATACTGTTCATTAAATAAATGCCTGCCATAAATTCATTGAAATATAGCACATTCAAGTTTCGTAAGCAGACAAAAACGGCCACGAACCAATCGATAGCTCGACCGTACGGGAAGCCGCGAATGAGTTCGGGCGCTCGGATAACGCCCGTTTGGAATGGTTCGTGGTCTGTAAATTCCTGGGCTGTACTACTGAAGAATGCCGGAAGCCTCCGGACCGTGAAAGCGCCGACGCAGCCTTTCGGACGCTCTGGGCAAAGCACCTTTATTTTACCGAACATTGAGATGTAGATCCTTTCAGGCTGGAACAGCAAGCACAAAATGAAAACATGGCAATACGTTAGTTAAAATAGGAACACAGTCAATCAACAGACAGTCCATGTTGAGCAACCAGCAGCAACAGTGTCGACCATTGATTAAGGTTTTTATTTAGGAATAGTTTATCTCCTCTCGTCAACATGGGTGACATAAATATATTTCCAATACGAAACTTATCGCTGCACTGTACACCTAGGATCACCAAAAAGCTATGCAATGTTCTATAAACTATACAAAAAGAGGCGTCCAGTATACAAAAGAGTTACCTACATGTCTACACATGCGACTGTATCCAGTGCCTAACAATGATGCTGATCATGTTTACTTGCTCAATACGCAATAAATGTTGTTTAGTCCATTAACTTTAAAGTTTTTCGAGCACAATGAAAGGACGAAATTCAATGTCATTGAGTGTGTGCGCCGTTTGCTTGATTCTCGTGATGGAGACGTTTTTAGGCTTTATGTAGACACTTTTGAAGTAGTTCAGCAGAATCTCGGCCTTGAGTCCATCTTCGACTGCGGTGCCTTTTTCATGTACGAGGTGTGTTCAAAAAGTATCGCGACTTTTGAATTTTCGCGGGTTACGTATATTCGAATTTCGATTTTTTGTGGCGTTATGTTGGTACTCATATCTCTCACTTATGCCGACAAGCTCGGCCATTTTGAATGTTCACTTAATTGTTGACAGCTGCTTTGCTTGCACGTGTTTTGGATCGTCTTCGATTTTTACCTATTCAAAAAAATGGATCAAAGAACCTGTATAAAATTTTGTGTGAAAAACGAAATTAAATGCGCGGATGCATTCCGAATGTTGACTGTGGCATACGGAGAAGCTACCTTGGACCGAAGCAACGTTTATCGGTGGTACAAAATGTTCTCAGAAGGCCGAGAAGATGTGAACGACGAAGAGCGTGCCGGACGCCCGAGCACTTCAACAACAGACGAAAAAATTAATGAAGTGGAGAAAATGGTATTGGCCAATCGTCGAATCACCGTTAGAGAAGTTGCTGAGGACCTAAACATATCGATTGGCTCGTGCCATTCGATTTTTATCAATGATTTGGGCATGAGACGGGTCGCCGCGAAATTCGTACCAAAATTGCTCAATTGCGACCAAAAACAGCATCGCATGAACATTGCTAATGAGATGTTGGACTCTGTCCGCGACGACCCAAATTTGCTCCAGAGGGTCATAACTGGTGACGAATCGTGGGTTTATGGTTATGACGTGGAAACCAAAGCTCAATCATCTCAATGGAAGCTGCCGCACGAACCAAGACCGAAAAAAGCGCGCCAAGTTCGGTCGAATGTGAAAGTTTTGCTGACAGTTTTCTTCGATTGCAGGGGCGTGGTGCATCATGAGTTCTTGCCACAGGGTAGAACGGTCAATAAGGAATATTACCTGCAAGTTATCCGCAATTTGCGCGAAGCAATCCGCCAGAAACGCCCGGATTTGTGGAAGAACAAAAATTGGCTTTTGCACCACGATAACGCCCCTGCTCACACATCGTTGCTTGTGCGCGAGTTTTTGGCCAAAAACAACACACTAATGATGCCGCAGCCACCGTATTCCCCAGATCTGGCCCCCTGTGACTTTTTCTTGTTCCCTAAACTGAAGAGGCCCATGAAAGGACGACGTTACGCTACGCTTGACGAGATAAAGACGGCATCGAAGGAGGAGCTGAACAAGATTAAAACAAATGGTTTTTTGAAGTGCTTCGAAGATTGGAAAAACCGTTGGCACAAGTGTATAATATCTCATGGGGATTACTTTGAATGGGACAAAATAGATATTCATGAATAAATGAATAATTTTTGAAAAAACACAAAAGTCGCGATACTTTTTGAACACACCTCGTATAAGCGGCGCTACTCCGGACTGTAGTTTAAGACGCCGGCCTGCATATCGAAAGAAGTCCCTTGCATCGCGGATATTCAGATTACTTTCCTCCAAGCGCCGACAACGCAATGCTGTACGTGCCAAATTACGCGAGAGGCGTTTATGGCTTTGAGAGGAGGGTGCACTACAATTTAGTTTTCGAGTAGCTCTGTCCATAAAAGATTGTAGTGGGGATGAGCTTTGCATCATTTTCGGTGTATTACCTTCTACAAGGACGGACATGATATTTAGGAAAGAACAGTACTGGGCATCCACTGATTGGCATTGTGCAAAAGACAGACGCCAATTTGTGGTTGCTAGGGTGGCAGCCATTGCATTATAATCAGCTTTATAGAAGTTTAAAGATGGATCTTCGTTACGTTCTTGTGTTTTTGCGGATATTTTGAAGGATACAGCCAGATGGTCGGACTTTACTGGAGATTCACCGACAGTAATATCAGTAATTAATTCTTCATTATCTGTCAACAGCTAATCCAGTATGTTCTGTCCCCGGGTGGGGACCGTAACAAGTTGCACAAGTCCAGCAGAACAACAGAAGGAGCTGAAGATGTATTCCTTAGTTTCTGCAGAAAAGTTAAGGCCTCCTGTGGTCCAGTCTATTCCAGGCTGATTGTAGTCACCGGTCAAAATGACGGGCCAGCTTACTTGAACTAAACCATCCAAGGCGTCACATAATGTGCGCATTCGTTGCGCTAGCTCGGCAGAAGAACCGGTTTGAGAAAAATAAGCACATATTACCCGATGGCATTGATCGGTCCCACGTAGCACGTCGATGGCGACAACCTCAGCACAAGTATCGCCGATATCGATGTCGCAGCATTCCAGCTCAGGCTTGCAAAGTATACATACTCCGCCTCCACAGCGGCCCAAACGGCCTCCCAGTGACAGCTCTGCCGATGATATATTTTTTGCAGACGCCCAAGTTTCAGAAATGCATAGAATGTCCGGAGAGTGCATTAGGCAGTACTGAAGAAGCGAATCACAGGCAAACTGTTTTATTATTCGAGCAGCGTTAAACGAAGTGCAAGAAACAAAACTACACGTTGACGGTCCAGAGGTTAGATCAAGGCCGAGAGAGTCATGGCTATTGGAGCTGATGGGTTGTCAGGCTTCAGTGGGAAACGTTCCTATGACATTAACATTGCCCTTGTCACGGTAGTCCATTACGAGTGTTTCCGTGTACCATAAAGTCTCTCTAAACATGTTTGAGGCGTCTACCTCGGATACGTCAACAATAAACGATGAGTAAGAGGCAAACTTAGGTTTGATCTTACGTACTCTAAGAGCCGTTACTCCATTCTTCTTAAGATGCCCGTGTACTCTAGATGCTAAAACATTAGAGTCAAGCTTCGAGACGAACACCATACTGGTCCGTATATCGACCCTTGCTACGGGCAAGAGTGAATCCGATTTGGATTGTGAGCAATAGGAGCGCGATGCTTGGGACTGCTGACTTACCGGTTCCGAATCTGCAAGAGCAGCGGAATCTTGAGATGCACTGCCGACATTGAGTACGCGGCGCGTGTCTCTACGACCATTACGCTCATTACCCGCGGCTCGATAGTTTCCAAAGTTCTTGTTTGATTGAGCATTGGTTTTTCGAGGATAGCTTTGTACTTCACGCTCTTTTTTATTTGTAAATAAAACCCTAGAGTTAGAGCGTCCCCTTGGAGTTGGGGATCGGCCTGAGCCGGCCTAGGCATCGGACCTAGGGTTCGAAATTGGTGCCAAGCCTATCTCACTGGCAGGAGCTTTAGGGTCAAGATAAAAAGTGCTATGTCTGGTACTGCTCCATGTCCGTCTGGAGTCTCACAGGGCTCCTGCCTAGGGCCGCTCTTGTATGCAATTTTTGCTCAAGACCTTAAACTCGTCCTTGGCAGACTCGAGGTGATTTACAAGCTTTATGCCGACGACCTAAAGATATACATTGAAGTTAAAGACGACAAAGACAAAGCCCAGTTACAGAAGGCAATTAATGCCGTGCTACTACGGGCCCACTTGAATAGAATAGAAATATCCACTTCTAAATGCGCCGTGCTGAAAACAGTCAAAGACGACACTTCATATTTCATGAACGACCATAGCATACCTGAAGTGTCAATATACAAAGACCTAGGTGTTACATTTGATTGCCAAATTATACTTCTCATATCGCTGAAGTTGTAAAATCTGCGTCTCGGCTGTGCAATCTCATTCTTAGAGCGTTTATCGGGCATGACCCAGCAAAGTACATAAAACTGTATAATACGCTTGTTGTACCAAAGTGGACATATTGTTCACACGTGTGGGCGCCCTTTTATAAGATGTAGAACTGCTCCAGCGAGTGCAGGATAAATTTGTCAAACGAGTTGCATGGCGCTGCAATGTAAGACGCGAGAGTCGTACTTCCAACAGTGAGCGAGTACCAAATGCAAGTTGACGTGAGACTTTTTAAATAACTAATCCAGAGTAATACATTTAGTACTTTTTTCACATTACGTCCAAATAATCTACGTAGTGGTGTGTCAGTTACTCCACCGGAAGTTGCTAATGTCGAAGTTGTGAATAACGCGTTTGCATGGAGAGTTTCGTGACGTGCCCATCAGTGTAAAGACTACTATGTGATTTTAACACCCCCTTTTCAATAAAGGAGACTTTGTATTGTATTGTAACGAGGCGAGCGGTGTTTGATCGCAAATAAGTCCCTGGCGCCGGAATATATATTTAAATAAAATAAGTAGACCTATAGTACAACCGTTCGATGCGTTTAGCGCAATTGAAACAAGTCTTAATTTAGCCAGTGTTTTTTCGACGTAAACGGTCGGCAGTATTTAGCGTATGTAAAACAGCTAAAAATCTTTCTATCTCTACGTGTACGCAACTGTGGTGTGCGGAGATAGCTCTATTTTGCAAACCGGGCGCTTCTTTACAAGGTGGCGGCCAGCAGAGTCGCTAGACAAAACAAAAGCCAAGAAAAATGACTAAGTACACAACATGCTCTGTGGGGAAACTGGGTAATGTGGCCAGTGTTCACCGACCCGATCACCTGCAGACGTAAAAGACAGATTTCTGGACAACGCTTTAGGCTTGAGTTTCTGTCTGAACCAAACCCGTACCGTAAATGTACGGTGCATTTTCGCAGCTGAATATAACATTGCTGAAATTGGCTCAGAGGGCAGACCCCAAAACATGTCAACTGTATAGGTCCTAACTATGGAAGCTGCTACACCAATATCAACAACGATTATCAGTTAAAATGCTTTTAAAGTACAATCCCTAAAGTACATTTGCTCAATATCAGCTGCATGGCAGCTCAACGTACTGGCTACGGTTGTGGGCTCAACCTACTGGGAGACGTGTACACATCTAGCAGGTTACGACTGCGGAGAAGATTATTTGCTCACGTGTATATATGCTTGCGGGACAACTATACCTATTGATATATATATATATGTTTGGTCTCTGGCCTGGTACACAGGTAAGACACCCCTATTAAAGGCCTATTAAAGAGGCCATGACAACATTGGCTGCGCACCACTAGCGCGTGCCGGCCGGGTTAGAGGCTTAGCTGGATACTAGAACAGCTCGGTGTGTGTGCGGTACTCTACCCGGATGTCACGATGGAGAAAGCCTCCACAATGAAGGTAGGTCAACACGAGACCTAGCTGAGCCAGAATGAGTCGGGTGACCTCGAGCGGCAGCCCGATGCTGGAGAACGGGCCATAGTCGAGCAGCTGACCCAAATGCACGCTCGGCATAGCGTCAAGCACGAGAATGAAGTAGCGCCGATCGAGCACAACGGCAGCCAGTGGCCGACACAGGAGCGGATGCCGAAGTCGGGTGCACAGCTCGGCGTCGAAACGCATCGGCCTCGAGTCAGCCGTTCGGCCGCCATGCGACGTCCTCACGCGGAACATCATCCTCACTTGGCCGAGATTCGTCCAGAACAGCGAGTACTCCACGCCAAACTTGCCACTTTCTGCAACACGGAACAGCAGCAGCAGCCCCACAAACATATTACTACACAGAGACACACGCTGCAGCAGCAGCAGCACGGCGACGCTAATATTGTTGTTACGGCTGGTGGTATGTTACCATTGCCTTAATTTTCAAGTAGTTCCTATGCGAGTTAGCTATGGTTACGCTTCTGTTTTCGTTGTCGCTGTTGCCTTGTTGTTATTAATTAATTTTAGTATTACTATTATGGTTAGACTTGTTAGTGCTGTGATCGTTGATGTTGTCCTATCTATTCCAGCAATGATACCTGCTCTATCGCTATTGTTGTTGTTATTGTTGTTGTTGCTGCTGCTGTTCGAGTAGTATACCTATTTAGCACCATGCCAACACAGTTTTATGGCAATGGCCTAAGGCAATGATCATGCACTGTTCAGATCGTCTCGTAACCACAAGAATAAGAAGAACCACGTACGTTCATTACTTTAGCTCATACCCTTGACACCATAGAGTTGCAACCAAAAATATCGTTGCTGTCGATAGAAAAATGTGTTTACCGATATATACGGGTCTGCTGAAGTTGTACAGAGGAAAAGCTATTTCCACAGGAGGCTTATAGACTTTATCTCCCGTGGTGGGGTATTTCTCCCGGCTGACGAGCGAGAGCGCGTACCAATCCGTCATCTGTTTGAGGAAGGCGTCTTCCATCACCGTCGCTACTACGTCCCATTTTTCAAACAGAATCGATAACTTGTTCGACAAAACCTGCCGGCCAGTCAGAAAACATATGAGCCTGAATTTTCAGAGTTCGCATTTCTCGTTGAAGAAATAGTTAGCGTTGTGCTAGGCTTTACAGCATCTAGTTCATTTGCCATTGATGTGCACACGTATGTTGACCATAACTAACGTATGCCTACCGAAGCTGCCAGTCGGGACGCTTCGTCACTTGTCGCCTTGGCGTGGTATACCTCAAGCAGAGTCGCAAGATTCTCGCCGGTGTCACGAAAATTTCGATACGAAATTTTATTCTTCTGAAGTCGCAAGACAAGCTCGGAGATTGCCAAGAGGTACTGGTGCACGCAGAACGTCACCGTAGGATGTAGACCAAAAACATCGTTCCCGGTTTTTATGTTACTACTAAGACCAGTTACTTCCGTTGCAAGGTAGGCGACGAGCCGGTCTAGATCACTGCACAGAAAAATCAGAAATCAGCCTGCTTTATTTTGATTAAAGAGAGAGTTAGAGACATATACTTTCAAAGAGCGACGAAAACGATTCCTTGGATCACACGCAAGGTTAATTTCCAGCCAATTAAGTTCATCCGGTTGTACTATGCTAAGTGCTTTCTTAAGTGCAAACAGTCGAACCAAAGGAGCATATATATATATATATATATATATATATATATATATATATATATATATATATTGTAATTGATAGTGGGCACATTCCAGAGAGTATACAATATCGGCACTTGCAAGTGGACATTCTTAGTTGCGAAAAGGAAACAATCTAGGAGAAGCCCTAGATATCTCAACATTAGCTAGATGCCTTGTAGCACCTGTCGAGTGACCAAGTTGGAAATAAACGCAAGTAAACCGAAGGCAATCGGTTTTCAACATGAAAATCGTCTGAAAGCAACGAGCTTGTCTTTTCTTTCCTGAAAATGCGAATTTCTTCAGGTAATTCTTACCTTGCGACCAAGGTAGTTCGGGTGATTCGAGATATTAATTGGAAAGATTTACAATCCTTTTGAGGTATTAGAGGTCACTATAAACTGTCAACGTACGTTGCTGAAAAGGAAGGCTTTACACTCGGCAGAAACCTTTTAGCCTCCGTAAGACTCCCTTGACACGACTGTTTTCATTTTTAAAGTTCGTTCTAAGTATAGCTAAATCCTTTTTTTTCTGGTTTTGGCTGACAAGAAGCAATTGTACTATCACTTTACTTATCTACCCTATCAATCATATTCATGCTACACTTACCTAGGCTATATCAAGTACAACACTGTAGCAGCGGGCCTGTGTTTAACCAGATTAATGAAGTTAATTAAGGGAGAAAAAATGAAATAGCGGCAATATTCTGGTGAGACAACATCGCGTAGAAGCCTCGGCACCTTTAGAGAAGTCCTGCGGCGATTTTTTTTTAATAATAGGCTTACTAAAACTGCGAGTACGGTCTGAATGAAGAACGCCTTATGACCTCACTGGATAAATGGATAAAAGCGTAAACGGAGTGACGAGACTCCCATGCGAACCTTTTTCTGTCTCAACAGTGCGGTTGTCGAACTGTTTTTAAATGCTAACAATCTCAACAATGATAGGAATATGAATGGGACAAAAATAATATTAATAACATTTCTTTGATAGCCACAACAACAAATATAGAGTGAAAACCAACGCACGCTTACCGTCTATAGTATTTTTTGACTATTGCAAAATTCTTCTCTCGCTCTAACCGGACTTTTTGGTTTGATGAGAAATCAGAAATGAAGTCACTCTGCTCGTACTCGTTAATTACTGAAATATTGGAAAACAAATAGCAATTAGAATTTTAGATCCATATAGTTTTAAATACATTTCGTAGCTTTGTTCCACATACGTGCTGATAAAACATCCTACAGCACACTGTTTAGATTGTTCCCTTAAAACGACGCCAGGTATTCTAAAAATCATGCCATTACAATTTATTTCTGTAAACTGCACACATTTGTTCAAGACTTGAGAGAAGCAAAATGTTGTAAAAATCATACAGCTATCTTCTGGTGCTAGCTAAACTGTCGCCAAGTACAGCCGATTGTTTTGCAGCAATCTGCAAATGGGCACCATAGAACAAAAAAAATCGACTAAAGTCCAGTGACGCGGCCTGACTCCAGCTCAGGGTTGACACTTTCTCAATTCCCGTTTTGCCCATTAACAGAAGTTTAACGGCGAAATTGAGCCTAGGCCACCCTTTAACCAAGATGGAGAGTGGGGCGCCAACAAATTTGCGAGAATGTCTCAAAACAAGAAGGTACACATTCATGCATTGTTGCTCCACCAAAAAACGTGCAAGGGTAAGTAAAGGAAGTTTCTACTCGATATAGGCTAGATGATACCTGCGACAACACTGAATCGGTTGTGCCATTTTGATTAGTACATACACGTTAAGCCGAATACCGACGCCACGAGGCACTTCAGATGCGCATTATATATATGCGACCCATTTTACAAGACTTCTCTACAAATACATTGTATTGCCGCCGCGAGATACTGAGACAGATAATTTTCCGCTTTTTACTGAGAGGAAAGTAAAAACCGCCATTAGTACTAAACACAACGGGAAACCGGCGGGACCCGATTCCATTGTTTACAAACACATTAAAGCGAACATTTAAATTTTATGCCCCGTTCTTACAAGACTACACAATAAATGCCTTCAAACGGATACTCGATGAGTGGCGAAAAGGCTTTTTGCAGCCAATCTTCACACGAAAAGAAGACGCTACGGACCCGCGAAGTTACAGGGACTGCACGTCTATGCAAGAACTTAACGTCGTGTCGTTTCCAAATGAACGATATGGTATTTTTATGGTGCAGTAAAGTTTGTTCTAGAACATGTTGTAACATGTTCTAGAACATCGTGACAAGGAAATGACATACGCGGCTTTTATCGATTTCTAAACTGCATTCGTGCTTAGTCATAACGTCATAACCATTTAAAATGGTGACCACTATGTACTGGAGACCGTCACGCAGAACACGGGCGTGGCACAGAGCGATTCGGCCAGCCCTTTTTCATTCATATTGTGCGGGGCCGGACTAGCAGATCTGTTACCTGACATCAAAGCACCGCACGTCTTTTATGCTGACAACCTTGTAATACTGGCAAAATCCCGAGACCGCCTGCAGTATTACCTCAACGCAACAGCAAAATGGTGCAAAGAAAACAAGCATACAATCAACATCGCGAAGGCGAAGGTTCTCCGCTTCGGCAGGGGAGGAGCATATGCCGCGGCAGACCACAGCGTTAAAATTAACGGACAATCTTTCTAATAATAGCTTTTGTTCCGGCAGTTACTTACATGGTACAGAGTCGACTCGAACTTGTCGAACTGTTGCTTCCTTTGAAACTGAGTCCTTAGCCCTAAACAAGGAGACAGGCGATTCGTTTACTTTAGCTGCTGCACTCTTCGCCATTTAATGTAGTGACCCCCAACTTCTGCAGGAGGTAAGTGGTGTGCCGAACTTAGAGGCTGTAACTGGCTGCTACTTGCATGATACAGAGTCGACTCGAATTTGTCGAACTGTTTGTTACCTTGGCAATTGATTACTTAGCCGTAAACAAAGAGGCGACAGAGGCGATTCGTTTACTTTAGCTGTAGCGCCCGTCGCCATCTAACGTAGCGACCCACGGCAGGAGGCAAGTCGTGTGCCGGATTTAGAGGCACTTCATTGTCGCAAACAGATAGATTAAGCAAATTTTGTAACGCTGGACCTTTGTGATTACCTCTGTGTAACTGGCCTATATATACAATATTATATTCACCCACGGTCTCTACCCATTTAGTGCAATATCTTCTCCGAAAACAATGAACTTAGTTACTAGTTAAGTGGTAGACATAGATAGGTTTTGTTATTCTCATGAGTGGTTTGCATTTGTACAGAGGTTCTCAGCTCCTCAAAGCCGTTAACGGCTAGTATGGAGTGTTTATATTGCATGTCTCCTTATGATTTTATTGATTGTAATTATGATTATTATCGTTTTCGGCTGGTATTAGAGTAAGGTACCTACATAGTATTGCTTAGAATTTTGTTAGAATACTGCCAAAGAAGAGGTTGCGCGCACATCTGAGGGGAGCTTGTTCCAATATGTGGCACCCAGATTTTGTATTGAGAAGCAAGGTTGGTAACAGAAGTTGCAGACAAGATGAGAAGTTGTGTGTGTGATTCCCTTGTGTTTATGGTTGATGTCGACTGGGATAGATTGAGCAGATTGGGATGAAGTTCCATTAAAATTCGTTCGATTTCAGTAACGACAGACATCTCTATTTGCAGAAGGTAAGCCAGTGTCGACATCTTTACGTACGAGGTGTGTTCAATCGTTATCGCGACTTTTGAATTTTCGCGGGTTACGTATATTCGAATTTCGATTTTTTGTGGCGTTATGTTGGTACTCATGTCTCTCACTTATGCCGACAAGCTCGGCCATTTTGAATGTTCACTTAATTGTTGACAGCTGCTTTGCTTGCACGTGTTTTGGATCGTCTTCGATTTTTACCTATTCAAAAAAATGGATCAAAGAACCTGTATCAAATTTTGTGTGAAAAACGAAATTAAAAGCGCGGATGCATTCCGAATGTTGACTGTGGCATACGGAGAAGCTACCTTGGACCGAAGCAACGTTTATCGGTGGTACAAAATGTTCTCAGAAGGCCGAGAAGATGTGAACGACGAAGAGCGTGCCGGACGCCCGAGCACTTCAACAACAGACGAAAAAATTAATGAAGTGGAGAAAATGGTATTGGCCAATCGTCGAATCACCGTTAGAGAAGTTGCTGAGGACCTAAACATATCGATTGGCTCGTGCCATTCGATTTTTATCAATGATTTGGGCATGAGACGGGTCGCCGCGAAATTCGTACCAAAATTGCTCAATTGCGACCAAAAACAGCATCGCATGAACATTGCTAATGAGATGTTGGACTCTGTCCGCGACGACCCAAATTTGCTCCAGAGGGTCATAACTGGTGACGAATCGTGGGTTTATGGTTATGACGTGGAAACCAAAGCTCAATCATCTCAATGGAAGCTGCCGCACGAACCAAGACCGAAAAAAGCGCGCCAAGTTCGGTCGAATGTGAAAGTTTTGCTGACAGTTTTCTTCGATTGCAGGGGCGTGGTGCATCATGAGTTCTTGCCACAGGGTAGAACGGTCAATAAGGAATATTACCTGCAAGTTATGCGCAATTTGCGCGAAGCAATCCGCCAGAAACGCCCGGATTTGTGGAAGAACAAAAATTGGCTTTTGCACCACGATAACGCCCCTGCTCACACATCGTTGCTTGTGCGCGAGTTTTTGGCCAAAAACAACACACTAATGATGCCGCAGCCACCGTATTCCCCAGATCTGCCCCCCTGTGACTTTTTCTTGTTCCCTAAACTGAAGAGGCCCATGAAAGGACGACGTTACGCTACGCTTGACGAGATAAAGACGGCATCGAAGGAGGAGCTGAACAAGATAAAAAAAAAATGGTTTTTTGAAGTGCTTCGAAGATTGGAAAAACCGTTGGCACAAGTGTATAATATCTCATGGGGATTACTTTGAAGGGGACAAAATAGATATTCATGAATAAATGAATAATTTTTGAAAAAACACAAAAGTCGCGATACGTTTTGAACACACTATGTATTTATAACGCAAGCACTCCCATGGTGGATATCCCAATATTACGCGCAAGGTTATTTTTTGCAGGCGACGTAACGGACATAAAAGACGCATATAACAAGACACGGGCAAAGGAGCCACAACCTTAAAATGTCTTGAGCTGTTAACTTTCACCGCCTTCTTCCGATTACAGTGCCCAAACTTCTTGCCAGCACTGTGGGGCGTTCTGGGGCGGTGAGATTAGAGATCATGGACGTACCGTTGATCGGGGGTACGCGCAGCTGGGCATATTTCTGTGGTGGCCATTCCTTTCAGCAGCGCGAATGCAACACCTTTGCTGGAGTGATACGATAGACCAAATGACACTACTTAACACGTTCGACAAGGCAGTGACGCTACTAGCGCTTTGAACTCTATGTGAATTCCATGAGTTATACCCGCCCGCTTAGGCTACCACCTGTTCTTCTCGGTGAAGATGGCCAGAGTAGCTTCCGAAACGTGTTACATCCTTGTCCTGACTCATGTTTGCTTCATCAAACTAGTAGCTCCTTCAGAGCGTGGATAGAGACGTTCAGATAGAGACGTGGCCTGATGGCTTGTTCTGCCCGTTTTTTCTCAATATATAACGACAACAGTAGCGTTTGCCCTGTAACTCTCCTGCCGTCCCCTCTGGTTTGCTTGACTTCGGCAAAATGCAGCTTGCGATTGTCTTCGTTTTCGTACATTGACGCCTATTAGTAGGTCTACAACGTCTCTAGTAGCTTTATCGTCGGCAATTGTTTCTACAATAGGTTCGCCGTATCCGAGATGGAGAGGGAAGGATAATCATATTTTTCTTATCTCTGCTATGCTTAAGCACTTCGTGCTAATAATTATCTCCGGTCCTCTAATAAACGTTGAGGCTGAGATAGGAAACGTAGGCCCATTAAGTGGCTATTTCGAGGCGTACGGGTTTTACCTGCCCTAATTTAAAAAAACTCTGCGTTGCACTAGCTAATTGCTTTCCTATGGCCAGGCGCATTCCTCTCGTAATAGGGCTTGATTCGTTAAGTCGACGCATTAAAGGTCATACGAATAGCAATGTGTACGGTTGTTCTCGTATTGTTATATTGTCGAAGAGTTCTGTCAGGCAGAGCTTGGGAAACTTCGAATTTTTTGTGCGCGAACTGCTACTAAGCAATACTAGACACTAGTTATAAAAGGCTATATGATTATGTGTTTTTTTTTGCATCATTCAAAACGAATAAAATAACTGAAGGGCTACCAACAAATACCAGGCGCGCTCATTTCATCCGCTTTTTCAATGCAGGTGGATTCGTGCAATTGGTCATAATTAAATATATAAATAAATCGCTGGTATTACCGTTGCTTCTCTCGATGATACTGTTGTTGCTGCTGTTCGAATTGCTCGAATGTATTGAGTGATCTGTGTTTGTATTGCACTGTGTATTCACCCTTCGCCTAGGTTGGTAAGCCTAAGTTCTTTTGTGCGTCGGGTGCCCAGCTTGGGTAGTTGTATTTTTACGCCTAGTGAGGAGTACAACCTGGCGAGCAGCCGGATATAAGAATAGGCATCTCACTACGGCATTTGCAGCCCACGGGTTCCATCACGTGTTATGTAGCACACAAGAATTCCACAATCCTCAGGAGTGTTGTAGGTGCGCGAGATGCCTAGGCCATTGTGATAGATACCACGCCGCAGCATGTCCAGCAATGCAATCAATAGCTGAACTCGCAAGATGAGGGAAGATCCGGTGACGCAGAAAAACCACTGATTCAGACTGATGTACTTATTTAAAATTTACCCAACCTGAGTGTTAATAAACCATAATAATTTTTACGCCTAGGTTTGGCTGTAACTTAAACTTAATAACCGTTTTAACTAACTTTCCTCTCCAACATAAGTACCTTTTGTGTTTTGAACAAAGGAACATGTATTTCATATAAACGATTTAATTTTAGTCAGTAAGATAACACTTTCAAACATATAAGTCTCAGCGAAACAATTTTAATAAAAATAACATTTTCGAACATATCTTCTTAATCGAAAAAGAAGTGGTTAACGTGGATTCGGATGTCCTGAAAACATTAAAAAATCTTATACTCTAGAGCAGTTCTGAAGTGAGCGGAAGAAATGACATTATAAGGTGCAAGGTCATCATTATGAGGCGGATGTATTACAATTTCCAATTCAGAAGGAAATTTAGAAAGTTGCGTCAGGTCGCCACAGAAGTATGTGGTCGAGCGTTATTGTAATGAAGTATGACGCGTTATTTTTTGCACAGTTTGAAGCGCTTTACCGAGCTAGCATTACTCAAACGATCGAGCTCCGCGGTGCAGCACTTTTCGAATATTCATAATTTTCTTGTTCTGCTTACACGCCACTTCAGTTAAACCCGACAGAGAAAGTATTGCTTTGCTAGCGCGAAATGTGCATTTGCAACGGTGTTGTGCCCTTTGACTCGCTTCGATTCATAACTTTGTGCGAGTTACGCTTTAGTAGATGGTCAATTTCTTTAATCAGCTCTAATCAAATTCCTCCGTCAAGAATGGCTGGGTTTCTAAGAAAGAAGAGCAGCGCACGTGTTCAGGCGGTTTAATCATATAAATCATATAAACCCGTTACTGCGAACGACCTAACTAAGATAATAACTATTCTAGGATGTGTGAATATGACCCAAATACGGAAAAATGCCAGTCATATAAAATACATAAAAATTCGAAAAAAAAAGCTAGTTTCATTCAGTTTTACTCAGCAGGCAGATTTGCCAGTTGGTAGCGATTATGATAGCGGGATCGCGCGACCTCTAAACTACACGTCGGATACAACAGAAGACACTGTTACTCACAGAATTGGGGCGACGGTTTTGGTTCGTATATAATATGTATTAGCGGACTGCGTATTTCATACAAATACCGCAAATCTTTTTTTTATTTATTAATACAAAGTTATTAATACATTACGGCAGTCCATGCACCGCCCGAAAACCAGTCACGGACCACACTCAGAAATCTGTCTTGACGTACACAACCCCAGGACATTATAATCTATATGCGCAAACGCAGTGGCTTAGGAATTAACGTGAAACGGCTTATCAGATTATTTATTTGCGTACCACAGAAAATATTTATTAATTCAGCACGTTGTATAAGACATAGTGATTGTACATTTTGGCGCAAAAGGCGTTCCTAAATTGGGAGTAGTTGTGTCGTCTTTGTGTGAGAACCTTTTTAATTAGTGCACTATTGTGCACTACCTAGTAAGTAAGTACCATTGCAATATTTTCATACCAAAAATAACCCCGACTTTTTCCGAAAGTTAATGCCGTATACAGTTTACTATGAGCAAACCAGTCTAAAATATGCATTATATGCATACTGTATTTCTAGATAATATATGTATGTATTTAAATATATATATATATATATATATATATATATATATATATATATATATATATATATATATATATATATATGGGTGTGTGCTAGAGATCAAAACAATAGTTGCCTTAACGCCCAGCACGCTACGATGCCTAGCGATGCCCAGGTTCAAAGAAGAGCAGCTCCCAGCCCGTTAAAGTAGTGGAGAAATTAAAGATCGATACGTCGTGCGCGGTGAGCCCTCAGTCAGTTCTGAATGAGGTGACGTGTAGCTTCCAGTGTATTCAACACGTCAGTGTTTTGTTTTACCCGAAGGGGTTGAAGTTCATTCTGGTGAAGTGACTCGGAACTCGTCTATAAGCCGCCGGCGTTAAGTGCTCTGTGTGAAGCGAACGTAGTCATTTTGTGCGCCGCTTGTGGAGTTTCGTCTGTGGTCCCGGTCTAACAGACAGCAGCACCCGTGACGGCCGAAGAAGAAGGCAGGAATGCATTGGAGCTGTGGGAGAAAACGGCGCTAAGCGCGTGAGCGCGCCTGCTGAGCCCAGGCGTCCAGCCGGAGTGACGCTAGCGTCGTGGTAAGGCCGTCGTAAAGAACACGTCGGCTAGGGGGTAGACAAGGCCAGCCTGACAGAGGGCGACGGAGGAAACCACCTTTAGGCTGCTGCACGGGAACAAAAACACCGCGCGTATTGTTTAACAAGCTCGAAAGCACGGCGCACGAGCCGCATACTACCTACGGCGCAAATTTAACATCCTACGCGGAGTGGAAGAAGACATTGGCAATCACTTAAATCCATAAGGCGAGATTAGGTCGATGGAGCAGCACTATGAGTACGCTCAGTAAGATGGCGACTCGCTGGATGAATACGCTAGGCTCAAGGGAAAAGGCATCACCGTACAGTTAGACCAAGCCGAAATCATAGATTTGATGCTTTACGGCTTAGCTCCGCGGTCCTGCCATCTCGTGCATGAGATGGGACGTATGGCAGTAAGAAGACCGCGGGGCCGCGCGACATTTGACAGGAGAGGCGTCGGTTCGGCAGAAGCAGTTCATCGGAGGTGCTTCGCATAGATGACTACCGTTGATCAGAACGGAGGCTCTAAGAAGGATCATGCAGCAGATAAAAAAGCCAGAATTCTCGTGCTGCTTATATCATTGAAACCCAGCAGTGTAACTAAAGCTGACGAAGGGACTCCCGGCTCCCGGATCCACTTTGATCAAAGCTTAGTGAATTAAAAATGAACAAAGAGGGAAGAACACGCAGGGACATGCAAAAAGTAAGTCGATGAGGTCATCGACCCGACAGACTGGTCTAATGTCAAAGACTAACAACATTTCTAAACACAGAGCACACCACGATACGTAGGAACCAGGTACAGAGGGACCCTCCACCGCGCACTTAATTGCCAGCTCGCATGTGTGGAGAGATTACGGAACCTGCGGAAAGTATACTAGCGCCAGAGAGGAGATCAGCGGCAAGCGAAGGAACTATTGCGTCACGCAGTACTGCCTAGCAGACAGACAGAAGTGTGAGAATCGTAAGCAAGAGAATAGCAATAGTCGTAACAAGAACAAACGGACACCAAAGACTAATGTCTTAAACTGCTGTCCACTGCTCTCCGGCAATTCCCATCCCGTCGGCGCGACGTCACCCGATTGAACAAGGTGAGTAATCTAAGCCCTCACAAAGTATGTGTACGTATGATGTCATATGCCGTATATATTCCCCTGCGTATCTCATACTTCTGCGGCAGCAAGATGATTGTGTCAATTTAAAATGAAAATACCAGCACTACCAAGAACAATAGCAACAACAGCAACCACTGCAATAACAACAACAAGCTGTCCTCTCCCCGCGCGCTAGCGACCCCTTCCCCTGCGAGGGGTTGCTTGAACCCCACCGGGCGCGTGCCTCGGAACCGATAATATGGCCACACCTTCCCCTTCCTAGCAGCGGGCGATTGCCGCCAAATATAACACGAATGCGAAAACGAGGCATCTGGGCCAGAGCGTCACTAAACAGAGTGCACAAACTTTTGTCTACTCAGTCACTTGCTTGCTGATACTCGCTGAACCCGCAGCCGAGTCGGATGAGGGGTGGCGTAGATAAGCTGTGTTATCGAGCTGTGCCGATAGAAGTTTGTTGGGCTCATCGTGGTCGGTTGGTCAGCCAGCGAGCCAGACTTAGCTATACTTTCTTGGTACACACTTAGAATCGTTCATTGCGTTACCAGCTAATCACGCAAGACTGCCTGTTAATCGAGGTGCAATCGCGTTAACTCGCTCTGCACGAGTGTGAGGCACAATAGTTTGAATTGTTGTCGACATACTCCCGGCTAACACGGATCGAGGTAAGTCGACTACTTATATATATATATATATATATATATATATATATATATATATATATATATATATATATATTAAGTTAATTAAAGGGCCGTAAAATTCCTTAAATATTAAATATTCCCTAAATAAAGTATTTTGAAGAACCGAAGAAGGCAGAAGTATTATACTAACAAATGATAGTCAAATTTCGAATAAGCGTTATGTCTATGTTGCTGACCAGACGTAGCTTTTCGCAAAATGAAAAAAAAGAATTGCGAGATAATAATTGTTTCGTTGGCGAAATTGAACATACTAACGTGATTAAGAGATGTTTGCTTTGTCTTGCTGAGAGTCGTCCAACACTGCGTCTCGGGGTCTTTGGGGATAATCCTGGTACCAAATTAATGGCTATTTAATGTGTGATTGCTAATGAACTAACTAATGTTTAACGGTCGAGATGTGGAAATGAGTTAAGACTTTGTTTTGCTTTATAACATGTATCACTCCTGTTACTTTTTCAATAGCACGAAACTGTTTATTTAGTCATGTAGCGATTGCAAAACTTTTGTTGCACGCGTCCAATACGTCAGGGATTTCTAGAACGGTGCTAATATCGGCGGTTATTCTTTTTCTTTTTTTTTATCGATGTACACATTTATGACGTATTTGGGGCTTATACCAACACTTACTGGTCATTTTACAAGGAGGTAATTTCTAAATCAATATGTAACCATAGTTTTGCATACCGGCATTCTCACCGACCGCAATCGCCTAATGTGTTGGTTGTATAACTGATATATATATATATATATATATATAATATATATATATATATATATATATATATATATATATATATATATATATATATATATATATATATATAAATATATATATATATATATATATATATATCAGTTATAAAACCAATTTCACGGATATCGGCAACACATTAGGCGATTGCGGTCGGTGAAAATGCCGGTATGTATATATATATATATATAATTATACACGCTAAAACATAGAATATTAGGTATGCGTCTATTCGTCTGTGTAAACGCTGCTCGTGCATCTGTCCCACGTTACTATTCGCTGTACCTTCATAGAGAAAATGTATGTTGAACGAGTAATATTTTTTTCATTTATGAGCTTTCACGGTACATCACGATGCACGCAGCAGAGCCTGCACTTTGTAACCGAACAAACATCCGAACCAGATCCGATTTCTTGGAAGAACGGTCGTCAATCAAAAGATAGCCGTGTTAGCTGTCTTTTTTTGGTTTCGATGATTGCTCTTTCCACTTTTGCGCACTACCCACTCAAGCGGTAGGAATACTAGGAATGTGAAACGTGATTAGCTTTTCAAGGGGCAATTTTAGAAAGAGTCACTTTTCACTCTCTTAAAACATTTGCACTCTTAATTACTTGGCAACCGTAAATTAAACTACCGTCAATTTGGCAGTAGTATATATATATATAATATATATATATATATATAGAGAGAGAGAGAGAGAGAAAGAGAGATTTATAGAAACAATGCATTTCCCTCTCAACGACACATTAAAAATGCAGTTCTGGCACCTTCGGTATAACACCTATTCGTACTTTCACTATCAATTCTAAACACAGCATTTCCGCCCCCGATTACTTGGAAAAAGCCCACATTTTATCGAGTTATTCAAGCTCCTAAATATGGGTTCAATTATAGATACGAAGTTTTCCGACACCGTATATATATATATGTACATATATATATATATATATATATATATTAATATATATAATTATAATATATATAGTACTATATATACTATATATGTACATAAACGTATATTACTATAATATATATATTATATATATGTACATTATATATATTACATATCTATATCTATATATTATATATATATATATATAGATTGCTTCAAATATAGGGATTGATAGATATAAACGTACATATGCGCACACGTGAAACACAAATGCGTTTGTCACATCCACAACACGGCCGCAAACAGCGCACACGTGGCGCATGCAGTACTGTGGCACAGCTGACGACCCACGACGTCTGCTTGGCGCATGCTGAGGTTCATGAGCTGAGGTGTATGTGTATCTCATCATAATCTGTAATCATGTGTGTCATGTGTCATAACGCGCTCAGTAGGTGACGAGCGTTCGATTGCAGCACCATCATCATCGTCATCATCCGCTGCCATCCGCTACTCTGCTACCTACCTGAGTCGTCGGCCTTTCTGGCGTCCTCCGATTTTCGACCGAGTTCCGAGGCGGTGTCTGGTACAGACATACGCACGCCTGCTTCGTTAACGACAGCTGCTGCAGCAGCAGAAGCAACAGCAACTTCGGCTTCAACGAAGCCTATAATGTCTTCTCAAGTCTGCTCTCAATACATGCTGAGCAGGCAGTGGAGCAGCACGCAGAGAGGCGGACCTTTCGAGTCTTCACCATCGTTGCGCAGTTATTGCTGTTGTTGTTGTTCGCCAAGACACCTCAAGATGCCCTCGTTAACTACTGTTCTACTTTGCTGGACCGCACTGTTCGCGATTACTGTCTGCGCGTTCCCAGCTAATATGAATAGAGGTAGGTCGAGTTTTCATACACACACATATATGTATAAATATATATATATATATATATATATATATATAGGGTTATTCATAACAATATGTATCTATTTCGAGGTTTAGTAAAACTCGGCAAAATCTACGTTTGCGGGAGAACCAGTCAACGCATGAAGGAATTGAACCGGCGTGTTCGGCGAAAATTCTGCACAACGGAAGGCAATTCACTAGTTTGCGTAGAGAAAAGCGAATGGCCAGATTAAGGAAAGGCATAAAAAGTCGATATGTTGATATGTTAACTTTTTTTCGATAGCCATATCTAAAGCAAAGGCATGCATACTTGCATAGAGTGTATGAGAAAGTTAGGTACATATTTTGAGGTTTGGCAGAACTCGGCAAGAGAATAATTTTTTTCTAGTGGACGGACGGGCGGAAACGTCTTGGCTAAATTTTACGGTTCTGAACGTAAAAGCTTTAACGTAAAACATAACAATTATGACTGTCGAAAAAGCTTAGCTATTTGGTAACTACGTAACGCAGCACCCTCATGTTTGTACGAAAATGGTGGAAATTAATTTGCTATTGCATGAGAGTGGTCTCTTAGGCGTACATTTTTGGCCGTAATGCAAAAATACGATTTTGCACGTAAAGGCGTTAATGTAAGACATAACAACATATCCACTTTTATTCACACACCCTTTAGCAGGGGGGTCTTAAACGTAATTTTTAATGACTTTTTTTAGTCTGGCATTTTGCTTTTTGCTACACAAGTTAGAGAATTGTCTTCCACAGTGCAGAATTTTCCGCCGAACACGCCGATATAATCGTTTTTTTCATGCGTTAATTGGTTCTCCCGCAAGCGTAGATTTCGCACAACCATGTAGAAGAAAAAGGCAGAATAACCACTTTTATAATATCATTCTCTCTCCTAAACAAAACGTTTCCGCCCCTTCCATTAGGAAAATTTATTTTCTTGTCGAGTTCTACCAACCTTAAAATAAGTACATATCGTTATGAATGACCCTGTATATATATATATATATATATATATATATATATATATATATCAGAATAGTAATAACCAATAACGCAAATCCAACAACGACAAAGAAAATCATAAACTGTTGAACGTCCTCTCGCGAGACTCTGCTGTGAATCTAGTAAACTGTCTCCTTCTAAATGGCAAATGATCTGATCTACGAGTATTTTGTTATGAGATGTGCAGCAAGACTCTGGGCGACCGACCGGACATTTGTTTTCAGGGGGGTGTCAATTTCCTATTTTGAAAACTGACGTAGAAATGAATTACCGAAATGAGGGAGGAACGACAGCTTCTTCGAAACGTAACGTGAATATAATCAATAGCGGCTCGGTCACCACACCGGCCAGCTTTGTATAGATGATCGCGGATATCCCATCGGGAGCGCGGTTGCATTTGTGTCACATAGTTTTCTGTATACAAGTTCACGTTAATAAGATGTAATTGCAAACTGTGGTTGCCACTTGGTTTACCACTTGGTGTTTGATAGAAGGTGCATTGAGTGAAGATACTTTTAAGGTCGCTTATAATAACAAAGGTTTTTTAAGCGTCATCCGTCATTGTTTCACCTTAGTGCGCTAGCGAAGATATTTTGCTGTTTAACTTTAATGGCTTGTTCGCATAACGAAAGAGGTCACAATGCAAACCACAATTGCGTTTGATGCGCTTCTTTTATTTGCACATGCATTAAAAGCATGCAGTGTAGTGCTCGGCGCCTTGTACCAAGGTTCTTAGCTAGTGTTCTAAGGTGTGTTCATTCAATTACTGCTGTTCTAAGCTGCAGTCGCGATGCGAGTGATGATATTCTCATCATAAGACAACACCCGGTCTAGAATATGCCGCATGCCATATTTGAATATTTTTTAAATCTATCCTCGCCCTCTTTTAGAAGAGAATGCACTCTTTACGTTACGTTAAAAGAACTGCTCGAAAGAGCGATCGCCCGTCATCATACACGTATTCTAGCAATACCAAAGATTTTGTCGCACGCATTGAGATATGTTAAGCGCTTCGCAATGGTTGGAGCAGCGACAAAATGACTGGCATAAATTAAATGAACAAGAGTCCCGTATATAAGACTCTTTAGGTTTGTCTAATAAGCGAAGTTAGGAGGTCGCGGCGGCCTTGAAGTCAGTTCATCGAAACGTACTGCAGCGTAGTTGGGTCCTAGCCCTCCAAGAACTACATACTCGAGTATGTAGTCCTATACTATCTGGAACGTCCGCCAGCAACCCTGGGAAAATCCCTGGAAATGTAAGGTATCATCTATCCATTAACCTTTCGGGAAGCTGATAAGGTCCTATAGAGTAGTTGTTCACTATGGCAGCCCAAACATTTACGGAGGAGCAATTGCAGCCTACGTGCGCGCGTGTTATCTGCAGGTTCTCCGTCAAATGTCCGTGGTCCGTCAAATACCCCTTTGTATAAAAGAGGCTTCATCCGTGGATAAAGGAGGCTTCATCCGTGGATAAAGGAGGCTTCATCCGTGCTTTGGATGTACCAAAGCAGCATGACATTTTTGGGTCCAGTAGTATAGTTTCATTACCCTTTTTAGACCCACTTCTAATCAAATATGACATTCCGATCCAAAAAATCACACTGTACCTGACGCTGCAGGTTTCGTCTCTGAATTCTAGTGTCTGTACTCCGTCAGCGACGTATCTGGATAATTTGCAATTAGTATTTGGCATTTTCAACTACTTGATGGGTTCTAACCGCCTTTTACTGCCTCATGACTTTCTTCGACAAAACGACAGAACCTCTGAGGAGAGTTACATATCCGTGTGCATTGTCTCTTTTACTCTTCTCTCACGGCTCTAATCTCAGATATCCAAAGAAGTCCGCTATTGCAGCTGGCGACTTTCCGGGGCGAAGATTCGACCGTTATTCAGTTCTCTCTGCACTCCGCCGTACTCGCCCGGCCATTTTGAGTTTTTTTTTGTCACACCTAGGACTCTATCCGATATATATATATACCTCATCAATTTTTATTTTTTTTTATTATACAACAACTTCTTTTAATTTATTAAGATCTTTTTATCTCATCAAATTGTACAGAAATAGTTCCAGTTTGTGGGGTAGCTCTAAATAAGGCGTAAACACAAATTTAATCAAAGAAAAATCGGCAATATTAATGAATTATCAACTAGAATTGTTGCCCTATAAACTGCCAGTTCCGATGTAAAAGCTTTGTATATATATATATATATATATATATATATATATGTGTGTGCCTGCATACAGGTATGCATATGAATAGTACAATTATACGATCTCCATCACTAATTGGGTGTCATGTCCCATATTTTCAATTGTAAAGAAATTTAACAGTGTGTTATCAATTGAGTGAACAACATATATTGATACAGCAGCTGCTTCTGAATCCTGGCAGCTAAGTATGCTATCCAAAATAGTAACCAATTAAGTTGAATGTATATGTTGTTGCAATTCTTCCAAAAATGGGCAACGACCTCTCTAGAAATTTGCTGTACGTCTGTATTTGGAAAGTGTTACCCTGCTGTCTCCCTTCTAAATTGTTTGCGTCTTATTTTATGTTTGTGTAACTACATTTCAGAGAAGTGTACGAGCGACGGCATCTATTGGCGTGTGCAAGCTGGAGATATGATTCCGTGCAGTCCGACCTGCGATGAGGTCTACCACCTGACAGACAAGAATGACGTTTCGTCGAAGACGATTCGCCAACACTGTCAGCTCAACACATCCGTTGGCAAGCACTATCATGATATAGCTAACCATACCATGTACGATCCAACATCGCATTGCCTTCTATTAATATATATATATATATAGCAAATATTGTGATGATTTATTAATTATTTACAATACGTTTGCACTCTCGACAGTGCTCGCCTTCTCTATACCGCTCTCGCCGCAATCTATATGCATCACTTTTGTCCGTAGTAGGCGCTATGGAATAAGTGCAAATTGGTTGGGGTAACAGAAAACGGTGATGATATACGTTCGAGCTCTCTTTGGTGTGGTCAAGAGCAGTGATAATTATACACCTTAATAACTGTTTCATAATATTAATACCATCACAAATAGGCGACCTTTTAGTTCGCCGTTTGTCCCAATTACAAGTAATTTTGCTGGGTCTTCTAAAATGTTTCACTAAACCGCGCTACTACGATCAAACTTACCTAAACTGACTAATCATTGTTGAGTTCAGGTTGAGCTCAAGCTCTGCAATGATAGCGACGTTATGTGCGCGCTCTGTGATTCTACCATTCCGACTAACACAAGAAGCAGTGTCGCCTGTTTCTGTTTGTATTATCGTTTTTCTTGCTTTAAAAGGCAAGTATTGCCGCGGTATCTGAGTTAGCTCGTCTACGACAGTGGCGCTTCCTGTTTACCTGATGACGCATGCTTAGTGATCGCGCAGGTGATTTTTGATGAGGTATAATTGAATTGGATGTTTATTGTAGCCCGATGCCTAGCGCTTATTTTGTTGACTCTGCTGCGCTATTTCGCAGGTGTGTTTGCACAAACGGAGCAGCGTACAAGTCTGTGTCGTCGATCGACTGGACTTCGATATCCGAAGTTACGCAGTGGTTCTGTATACCGGCGTCGAAATGGAACTTCCAGCCTGTTGGTTCCAACACATATCGTGTAGTCTGTCTCTAGCCAGATACAAAACCAATATGGCAACAACAGCAATAAGGGAACACCGGCCGACCCATATTTCGCTGTTAATGAGAACGAGGAGGAACCAACTTGCAAGGGTACAAAAAGAAATAGGACCGCCATCACTACTATCAACAACAACAACAACAAAAGACGCAGTGGGGAGTGCCAGATGATGCAAAAGTTTCATAATATAATAATATAATATAGCGTTCTGCGGAGCCGCGTATCTGATATTTCGTTTTTGGTTAACTTCAGCGCGGCCGACGATAAATGTAACGTTACAACACAGATAAGCAAGAGTGCAAACCAGGTAGGAAATGCACAACTTCCTAAAAACTGCTTAAAGTTGACAGAGAGAAAGAGAGCGCGCGCATACGCAGATTTTTGGAATGGCTTATGAAGCATTGTTCGATGGCAGTAATGTAAGATGTTTTAACGATGTTGTATCCTTAAACAATGTTTAAGCCATCGCCGGAATGGGATAAATTACGATCGGGGTTTTAATGTTTTTCGGTTTTATGCCAGTCGGCGTAAAACAGTTCGTTCTGGGAACTGTAGTAACTAAGGTTTTCACGTTATAGAATGATATGCATGTCTAATATATTAGATTAAGATGCAGAGCCGGTGACTGGAGTTAAATGGGGTGAAGACTACTTTAACGTTAGGCGTGTGACTTACACAAATCCACAGTGTGTTCTTTTTAAGTGAGAAGTTTTACACCAAACTCCAGCCAGGTGGCCCTTTTCTAATTGAGTAACGAGTTGCTATCGATTGAGACACGGTTGGTCCGTTGCATGTCGCATAACATTAGTGATACGTTACTGCTGTAATATTACTTGTACACTCGAATGCGAATAAATTGTGTGTTTTGCCAGTCGGCTATGATATTGTGCACGGGGTATCCTAAATTTAGTATCACACATTTAAGTAAGCCAGGCACATTGAAATAAACGGGTGCGATATCCGGTTAACTCGCTATGTTATCTGGAGTGGGCCTTTGACAAGTTCGTCAGGTGATACGCAGATGATGAAACTGAACGAATTGGAAGTGTGTTGATCCTTTTTTCATTCTAAGCTTCTTGTATATATATATATATGTATATATATATATATATATATATATATATGTATATATATATATATATATATATATATATATATGTATATATATATGATATATATATATATATATATATATATATATAGGTATATATATATATATACATATATATATATATATATATATATATATATATATATATATATATATATCAACATCTGTGCATACTTATGCTAGGGCTCGTTCACAACTTATATCTTATATATGTAGATATAGTGCGTAACACTGCACGTATCTAGAACCTTGTATTATAATTAATTTTATGTACAAGACTCTATGGACGATGACATGCCATAAGTTTATAATTATCTACTGGGTGCATTTTAACGTTTATCATGTTTGTTTCATAACGAAATTACTATATTATAACTCATACCCACCACGTACACATATTATTTTAAGTAAACCAGCGGTGTGAGAGAGAGAGAGAAAGGAAATAACGTGAAAAAAAGGCGGGTGGACAGGAGATGGACCCCTTTAAGGGGGTGGGGCTACAAAGGTCCGCGTAGAGAAGGAGTGCCGCGCAGGGCATAATAACCCTAGGAGCGATGATGGACAGGCAGACAGCGCGGAAGCGAGCGCAGCGGAGGGAGGTTTTAGGTCAGAGTCTCCCACGGAGCAAGCTCACGAAAAGCTCCATGAGGATAGCAAGGATGGAAGTCAAGGCACTCTGCCATCTAGGATGGCTGGCGTATTTACGAAGCGCGAACAAAGGTACGCGAAAACTTCTAGAGCCAAGAAAAGAATGGCTGAGGGTTCGCCCGAGGGCGCACTGGCGACCCGCGGAACTCCTGCACATATACTTGAACTAATCAAGAAGAACAGAGTGACAAAAAAGCATAAAGGATCAACAGTGCAGACAAATGACGTTCCGGCAAATATTGACGAAGCACTCGAGAACCTTGATAAGGCTGCAGGCGTGCTCGCAGAGCTGAGACGGCTGATATTAAAAACGCTGCCAAGGCATTAGTACTGGTAGCCTGGTAGACATGCGAGAAAGAACAAGGACACCAGGATAATGAAAGCTTACGCGCAGAGCAAGCACAACTGAAAGCGCTTAACGCGGAGCTCATAAAGAAGCTGGAGGAAAAGAAAAAACTCCCTGAAAAAGACAACGGAGACTGGCAAGAAGAGTATGAAAAGCTCGTTGAGGCATGCGAAGAAAGGGACAAGAGGCTAGCTGAAAGCAAGAGCATGCTGAAAGAAAAGGACAAGCTGCTAACAGATTACAAGGCAAAGCTTAAGGAGGCAAGACGACTGCACAGTTTGAATACTAACGCAGGCGTAGTGCAAGAAGAGCGTTTGACTATAGATAAATCAACGTGTAAAAGGTGTAACGGGGAGATCGAAGCAGAGCGTCTAAAACAGCTGAAAGACGATAAGGCAGCTAGGCAGATTGTTGAAGTCTTAGCAACGGATACAGAGGAAGACATGGTAGCTCTAATATCCAAGGCCTGAAGCACCCTTCGTGAGTACAACGCTGGTCAAAAGAGACATTACCGAAGTTAGAGAGCCTAGGGCCATGCTTGTGGCACACGGATCGGCCAAGAATAGGGAAATCGCCAAGAAACTTACGGCGCAGTACCCATCAATCGGGGCCGCTGTGGAAATACAGCCCGGCAGTGTCGCGGTACTAAGAAGCAGCGAGGTTGTGGAAGTCGAAGATTGCAGTAACGTTCAAGAGAAGCAGGCTCGCACAGAAACGCAGGGCAAAGCCAGAAAACTTGTCGTGGGCGTAGTGGCACAGGGGGACACGCCAAAAAGCTTCCTGACTATGTTGGCGAAGGTTATAGGCCGATGTAACGCGCTCTTGGGCGAGGAACTCCCGACGCTGTATATTTCAAAGGAATGGGAAGACCCCTCGATCAGAAAAGCAGTAGAAGCTTGCTGGCTAAGTTGTGGTACTCTTAAGACTATAGCCAGCAGAACCGGCAGGACTGCACTTGGGGCTGCTTTATTTCTCGTGAGATCGGGTAATAGGATTCAGCAGTCAACTCTGCGAGGATCTACTGTTGTTGGGCCTCCGTAGGCAGGTTGAAGTCTTTATGTTTTTATATTCCAAGTTGGGATACTGATTTTTCGTTTATATAGACGGGTCCTTGTTCGGTTTTTATTGTGGTATGTTTGTTGTTGAAGCTATTTTAAGAACAATTTGACTTTGTAAACGACACACGAGGACTTTACTAACGACAACATTGCGGATGGTGGCAGCATACGACTCTACATCGAGAAATGCATAATGTCGACTTGTTGGCATTATCCACTAACATCTACCTATATGACTAACAGTCCTGGATCCAACAGATTATTACTCGATCTAAAACCAATCTAATGCAGACTCTTTATTCCTTATATAATTACATTAAATTTTTCTACAGTCACATTAAGCTTTAAAGCTATAGTCTAAAGGGTTAGCGCCATTCGTAGTTTATCGAACTTGTGCGGATATCCCTACGCTCAATGGGAGTTTTTTTGTTGAGCTTGTTTGATGAGAATTGTTTGTCTGCAATACATGGTATATTATTACTATAAACTTGGTGACGCAATTAAAACACTTCCCTCTACTCATATTTACCAACTTGCTTTTTTCGCCTCACCTTGCATTATGTCCCCATGCCCGAATGCGCTAGTGTAATTGCCTGCTTTCGCGACGTGAGAATACAGTGTGCAACCAAAAGTAATTAGATAAGTTGTAATACCATAACGTAACTTGCTGTACTGTACAGCAAGTACATAAAGGCCCTACTTATCGTCAATTTGCTAACCATATGTTTGTGCACAAATATTAACACTCGCAGGAGGCGCGGCAAACTTTCAAAAAGCGTACGACATAAATGACCCTTGAATATAGGTAGAGGCGTAGTGTACTAGGTGGCACTTCTTATAGACTCAGGGTCGTACCGTCATAGGAGAAGCGGCTGTCGAGCCCGGTGGCGTGATGGATTAAGTCAGCGTCTAGCAACCGGAGGAGACACATAGGTGCGCGGGTTCGAGCCCCACCGTTGCACATTTGTATTTATGGGGGTCCGTCTATGAAGCAATGTGAAAAACAGTTCCGTGAACGTTAAATCTTGGCTGAGGGTCAGCCCGAAAACTTCACTTAGGGTAAGCGCCTAGGTCAAACCAAGCATATGATAGACAAGACGCTTCTCTACTGGCAAGTGTAGAATTTGAATTCATTTATTGATATTTGGAAAACAGGTCTTGACTTTGAAATAAGATACTTAAGTGGCTTTCGCTACGACAAATTGTGGTGATAAACACACTTGTTTTAGCCAAAATTGGAAACATGGATTTTTTTCCCACTTCCATAAGGACGTTAGGATTTACAAGTGCTTATTTTTCTCAGAGATCTATAGTAATAGTGATCGGTGCGCCGCTGTTATTTTTCAAGAAGAATTTAAGAAGCGAGCTTTGATTTTCAATGTTGAAGCTTAATACTATATTATAATCAGCTCAAGGGAGTATCGGCGGGGGAGTATACCCCAGCACTCTTTGTGGGCGATTCTCCACAAGAGGTAGGTTTAGAGCCAATGGCTTGTCCGTGAATTGGTCGAAGACCGGTGTTATCCAGTTCTTATCGCCTAGAGGTGTCCTAAGTATGAACCATGAGACATTTAAATGCGGAAACCGCTCTCTTAGCATGATCAATGAGACAAAATTCTTAGGCGTTGTCTTGGATTCCAGATTATCATTTGAAGCTCATACAGACCATATTCGTAAAAAAAGTTGTAGGGAGCATCGCTGCCCTGTTCAAGAGCCGTAATATTCTGCCCCGTGACTGTCTACTCGCCATGTACTACGCCTACGTTCATAGTTATCTGACCTACGCAGTTGAAATATTTGGAATGACTTATATGCGCTTTTTTGTGTCCGTTACATCACCTGCAAAAAAGAGCCTTGCGCGTAATATTGGGATATCCACCATGGGAATACATGCGTTTTAAGTAAGTAGATATGTCGATTCTGCCTTACCCTCTGCAAATAGAGATGTGTGTCGTAACTAAGATCAAACGAATCTTAATGGGACTTCATCCCAACCTGCTCAATCTTTCCCATTCGACATCCACCATGAACACAAGGGGATCACACACACATAACTTCTCATCTTGTCTGCAGCTTCATATAACCAATCTCGTTTCTCAATATCAAATCTTGGTGCCACATATTGGAACAAGCTCTCCCCAAATGTGCGCGCAACCTCTTCTTTGACAATATTCGAACAAAGTGCTAAGCAATACTATTTAGGTAACTTACTCTAATATAAGCCGAACACGATAATAAGCATAATGACAATAAATTAAATTATAAGAAAATATGCAATATAAACACTCCATACTAGCCTTTGATGGCTTTGACGAGCTGTGAACCTCTGTACAAATGTAAACCACTCATGAGAATAATAAAACCTATCTATCTAGCTGTTCACTGCACTGTGAATGGACGTCTTGACTTCTAGCTGCGCTGTTTTTTTTAAAGTTATTTGTGTGTGTAACAGTTTGACTCGGTGTTTCTGTTGTGTGATCATGAATCTGTCAAGGCAATACGCAATTCGTGGTGAATCCTGGTTATGTGACTGACTTTACTGTGTGCCTGCACTGCTTAATCCCCACTGTCTTCGTTTCCGGCTACGATATTTGATTCACCGTGGACCCCTTGGCATGTTGTTGCGCCACCAGCGGCTTAATAATGAAAAGACTTGGGTGCGGGTATGTAACCCTGGGTAGCCTTGCTTGCCGGTGACGCCTAGAGCGCAGTCTCCGATTCGGTAGAACTGACTCGCTACCCGTGACCGCAACGAACGGCAATCGAACACCAAGTGCGCGTATGCGCGTGCGCCGATGCAGTCACGGGAGGCACGTGGCGCCGTGCACGCCGGCAAGCGACCCGGGTAATTCAAATTTATTATTCTTCTTCGATACTGATTTCCATCGTGTTTCAGTTACACATGTACATTATACTTATCTATTTATATTAATGTTTATTCAATTGATACGACTAGAAACGTCAACGATATTATTAACTGCACATTTTCCTATGGCGGTATGTGTCTCGCCTGTGGCGCCCTATACGGTCGACACACATACTTTTTCTCTGCATCTGATTTAGCTTCGTATGCACGTATGAATACGGTTCGCATATCCAACGGTAATGCGTCTAATATCAATGGAGTAAGTGTACTAGATAGCCCTTTCGACGTTTTGCCTAGCGCGCCCAGAAAGTTGACGTTCTGCTTGCACCCTGACACGAAATGGTCTCATCTATCCAGTCTATACAATTCTCCAGATCTGCATGCCTTTCTTAATTGGTGTATGTGTTCCTCTTCTGCGTCGTGAACATTGCCGTATTTACTAGTAATAATGCCTAGAGCGATCTCGTACTGTTGCTCTTCGAAGTCTAGGTGTGAGATGGCACTACTAGCTGGGTACTGCAGAGACTTTTTTAGCTTTCTAAACTTTTCTATTGTTGGGATGCTAGCCTTGTTCACATATAGGTCGAACATTTGGAACCATTCCCTAACTTTTTTTGTATCTCCAAAAAATTTGGAGATTTTAACTTGGTTGTCTAGGCTAGGAGCTGAGAAAGGGTGGGAGGCATGAGAAGCCATTGTAATAGGGACGCGACTGGCTTGTCTGCCTATCAAGTCTTCCAACTCGATAATTAAATCTAATGCCTCATTTTGATAAGTGGCTTGGCGTTCAACTATAGCCTCTAGTTTGCTTTCCAAGGTGGAGTTTACTAATGGTTCCCAACGATTCTCGTCAAGCTTACTTAATTGATCATTTGACTCCTTTACTTGTACTAAACATTTTCTAGCTTTTTTAGAGATTCTTCTTCTCTGGGGGTACTTTTGAGAAACTCGTATATAGCATTTGCTGACTTTGTAAATAGCGCCCTGACCACCTTTCTCTTTTTCCATTATCTTTGTGTCTACACCTTCGGACTTTGTATCGGTTGATGCTGTTGCCATAATGATCCTACAATACAGTGCTCAGAGTGAATTGGCGTGTGTTAAATAGCAACCTGTGTGTTGATGAAGAGGATGACTCCTGAAGGTAGCTCCGAGATGGGATGACTCCTGACGATAGCTTGAACTGGGGTGTCCTTGCCTCTTCGCTGTTTCTTGCTTCCTCTCGAAGGCTTGAGCTTGGTTGGCGTTCCGTGAGCGACTCCTTGGGATGAGTGGGGGTGATGGTGACTTTGCTCCTGGCACCCGCTGCACGGTGAAATTGGCGGCTCTCCTGAGCTCGCCCGACCACGTGTCGTAGACTCGGTCGCTCAAGAATGTCGTCTGTATAGACGACTGACGAACGAGGTGGTCCAAACCCCGGTCAAGTTTGAAACAAGCGTCCTCCGCTAAAGGAGTGGACGGCTGCGGGTGACCAGACCGGTTTAGGACCTACGATGACTGTGCAGGAGATCTTGGCAGTGTGCCCGAGATCACCGCGCCTGGAGGGTCGCTGACTTGTGCAACGTGACCGCAGCCAGGCGAAAATTCCTCCTAAAGAGTGCGTGGCTTCTGCTTTTCTGTTCTTCTGACACCAAATGTTGCGCCACCAGCGGCTTAATAATGAAAAGACTTGGGTGCGGGTATGTAACCCTGGATAGCCTTGCTTGCCGGTGACGCCTAGCGCGCAGTCTCCGATTCGGTAGAAATGACTCGCTACCCGTGACCGCAACGAACGGCAATCGAACACCAAGTGCGCGTATGCGCGTGCGCCGATGCAGTCACGGGAGGCACGTAGCGCCGTGCACGCCGGCAAGCAACCCGGGTGATTCCAATTTATTATTCTTATCCGATATTTATTTCCATCGTGTTTCAGTTACACATGTAAACTATTTATATTAATATTTGTACAATTTATACGACTAGAAACGTCAACGATATTATTAACTACACATTTTCCCATGGAGGTATGTGTCTCGCCTGTGGCGCCCTCTACGGTCGAGGTGAGAACTAAGAGTTCAACGTCTCGTGCGACGTCGCTCTCAGTGCGAACGTCGACGATGACGTCACACATGTGTTTGTTTTGTAATGATACCACCCGGGTTAAAATTAGACGTTGCTTGCACGGATATGGTAAATGTATTCTACATTCTGCTGGAGTGCTGCAATTGCTCGTGTGTCCGAGTTGCAACCAAAAGCCATCCACTGAATGTCAGGGCTACGTACTCCGTCGCATTGCTGATTTGACAACATGACTTTTTCTCAACAACAAGAACTAACTTCCGTTCATGAGGACCCTCACGAGTGCCAAATGAATCTGCTGTTGGCTCGTGACGAGATCAATTGAAGTCTGATACCGTAATGCCGAGGGATCGGCATTTCGAATTTAGCGCTTCCTCCCGCAAAGCTCCCGGTCAAGACCAGCTGTGCTGTCATTTCTCTCCACGTTCTCCCCATTTTCTCCACCACGTCCTGTCTCAGGCTACGACACGTTCGTCAACGTGCGCGACAGAGAGAGGTATTGCTTAGTCAACCGCCTGAACTTAACTAAGTCCGATACGTGTCTTGTATCACACTTAGCATTACCGCCATTGAGGTATGCTATATGATTAAACCTAAGCTCAAATCATCCCTCGCAGTATAGCAACTCAACACTACTCACAACTCAAATTCCTCTTTTTCTTGTTCGTCATTGAGGAAGATGAACACACTGTACTTAACCCGAAAGTTTAGTCACACAGCACGGTGTACTTTAGCCGCATCGAACCTGAAAAGATTAAATCGAGGTGTGGCGGTGGTCTCGTTGAAGCTCGGTCGTCTCCCACGTCAGCTGATATGAAGCCGTCGAGGGAGGATATTAGCGATCAATTACATGTCGACCTTAATTCTTAATCAGCTGCCAAACCAGATGTTAACGATACATTGTTATTGTTGGGTGTAGGCCGCTTTATCAGATCGCGTGGTCCGAAATGGCTCTGCACGCTCCAGAAGCTTCTACAAACACGCTGCGGTCTTAGACGGCCCTTGTGATCTGATTAGCCTTCTCAGCGGTCCGAGGCTTGTCGTCTCCCAGGCGTCGGGTGGCCGGAAGTAGCGGCAGAGATGATGTTGCTGGATAGGAGGTAGTCACCTCCAACTAGATAACGTAGTGGTCGCTAAGAGATCTTTCGTCCTGTAATAAGATTTGGTGGCCTGTGTTCGGCGCGCAATTGTTAGGTCAACCCATGAGGTGCAACCACCTATGTGGAGGGTGCGAGCACCAGTGCTAAGAACAATATGTTATTATTCATACGTCAATCCATAGAGGACTGCGAGTCCACTCCCGCTGGCCTCAGCGGAGCCCCGTGTGATGACAGCGGCGTTAAAATCTCTGACTATGACTAAAAGTGAAATGTTAGTCCACCTAAATGCGTCGGTTCCTGGACACAGTGGTGTTCCCATTGGGTTTTGCTTTGCTGCACCACTCGCAGGAAAACGAAGCCCCGATAGCCCTCAGAGGAACGACCGCCCAAAATTGAGCTGCATATATTATAAATGCTACCTATTAGAATCTCACAACGAAGATTCTTGAGCATCTGAATTAAGGCATATTTTCTGAAATATCACTATGCCCTACGATGATACACTATGACTCGTAACCTGCGATATATGTACTTATCGGTTCTATAATTTTTCTAAACTAGTGAAAACTATATTTGCACTCCTACCACGAACGCTCATTGTAAGCCCGACGTTGCATAACACACGAATATAAGGTGTTTTTCAAATAAGTAAGTCCGGGAATTAAGATTATTATGTCGGCTATTTCGGGATGAATGGGATTTTCCAGCACATCACATAACTGATTACGAAAGACACTAATTCTTATCTAACTGACATGCTGTCTATATACGTGCAGGTCCATACCATAATATATGGAGTCTGCATGATTGCGTACAGAAGCCAAAGAAATACCCAGTGAATTTTACGCATCTCGCCACACACACGTATATATACCAATTTATTTCTCTATTCGTTGTCTCACACATAACACTCGCTGTTTAGTTTTATGTAGCGCGTCATATCGGAGAGCGGCATCCTGAAATCACGGTTTGCGTTGCGATTTCCCTGCACGACAACTGATTCTGATAGCCGTCGTTGGTTGTACTGTATCGAAGAATCATCGGTTTTCAGCAGCCATTTTGATATACGTCATATGTCCTGCTACCTCCCCCCCCTTCCCACACCGCGTCTCATGCATTCCGAACAAAATTCAGAATTTGTATTCGAGCCAAAAATAATCGCCCAAAGTCGAGCAGTCTAAATGACAAGATAAAGTAGCCAGGTAAAGTAATCTCGAGAAGACAGTACTGCGGCTACCCCCCACAAGGGGCAAAGAAGACGACTGGATGTCACACTACCGTGGCTTTAACAAAGACGCCCGGTGTGCATCATGCATTTTACCAGTCAATCTCTATAAAAAAAAACATCCGTACAAAAATATTTCCGCAACTGGAACTATGGAAAAAAATACAATGATATAATAATAATAATTATTATAAGGAGTAGTTTCTTGTTGTGTAATTTGTTGTTCGTATTATTTGTCTATTTACAGTGTACTGTACAGCAGTGTTTAGAAAATGTGTAGAGTAGTACTGCTGCTCAGGAGGAATCTAGCTGGGTTGTGTGTATCCAGCCAAAGCAGCAATAGCATCTTCACAAAGGAATGAACGCGCGACGAGAGTGAGCCACACAGACTAATCCGTATCATGGCTTGGCGGACTCGTCATCATCTTTATGTCAAGTTACAAAAAAACTTAGACTGGCAGTCTATATAGTGCAAAGACAGTAAAGATCAGAAACAGATTAAGTGTACAAATGTATTCAGTCAAAGAGCGAGAGCAGCTTACATTCATGGAATGTAGATACAAAAGTTTCGAACAGAACTGGGTGGCATGTATGTACACGAATACGCACACTTGCTGTGCTTCTTCCGTATAGACCATTTTGTAACAACACGGCAGAGAATGCAAAGGTACAGCCTATGCAACACACGACTGAGGTCCAAGCGAAAATAAGAGGAAAAGTTGTTAGCACAATATCACAAAAAGAGGCTTCACTTGTTCCCGCTTGAGAAATGTAAAACTGTCCCATGAAAAACCGATTGACAATCTGGTTATTCGTTGCGCCTAGAACTGCGGGCTGTATACGTCATGCCATACCATGCGAAATGTCACAGGCCCCTCACACGGGGGGGGGGGCGGTACGTTGGGAATATATACATATGTCGCACTACAAAAATCGAGAAAACATTTTGGTCGCTTAGTCGGCAGACAGAAACTATGAGAGCATGCTCGAATAAATGAATGCGAAGTTTCTGAAGTCGCAGCGTAGAATACAATACGCAGTAAAAACACTGAATTCTATTAGCATCCTAGAATAAATCATTCAAATAAAGTTCGTTGCACTGAAGTCAAGTGCCAGTTGCCACTGAGGTACCTTAGGGCACAAAGGCCTTTCGAAAGAAGAGCACACGAGGGACGCTAGGCTGATTATGCATGTAATGTAAGTTATTGCGGCTATGACTCAAGTCATACTGCATACCAAATTTCGCCGACTATCGTTCAGGCCTACAACGTGTCCACTCGCGGCACGTCTACGTCCACCAATTGGGAGACACATAGAGTAAAAATAAAAACCTAGTCGAAAACCCAGCGACTCCATTGGTTCACCGTACTCAGATGACACTTTTAAGTACATTACAACTAAAAGTGTATATACATACATATTTGTATGTAGATGTATATATATATATATAACATTGCAATTATTTTTTTTATATTTACACTGTATGGCTGTACGTTGTTCGCTCGATTGCAGTATTTGAAGGCTGTCCTTATTATGTTAGGTGCTGTGTAATTTCTTGATGTCGAAGCGAACCAACGAAGGGAAGAGCATGTAGTGTACTAAAGGTCGACCAACCAACCAATATCCTCGTCTGCGCACGAGCGTTTGTACTTTAGCGTTTGCTGCTGCTGCGGTTTAAGTTCACTACGGGACACGTATGCTTTCAGTGCCCGCCGTCTGAAAACCGTATTTGGCCGATAGCACAAATCATTCATTTTAATACATGATTGGTCATTTTCTTCTAGTTTAGGTTTGTCTCTCTTTCCCTCTCTGTTGTGCATGTATACGTTTATGTTTATATCGACTGTCCGGTTGGTGCATGAAGAAGCCTCAACTGCTACTTAAATATCACCGCTACGCAGATTTTTCAGTCGCGATTCAGGACTTTAGGAAACACGCAGATCCCGAAGATGATACCGTTGGTGCGTGCTCCCGAGGTGCACATAAAAGCTATAACGTGGCCATATGGTCCGTTATCGTTGTAGTGGTAGCTGTCATCTATGATGTTGGCGTGGTCCTTGCAGTTATTGCCCTCGCTGCTTTGAGCCACCGATGTGACCTGAGACGGAATTGGTTTATAGTATTCGACTGGTCATGAAATCTAGATCAATCGTTCTTCGGGTGGAGGCTTGATGACATGCGCCATTTCCACTCGGGATCCGTAGATCTCCTGCCGCGAAGGCGAATACGTGCCTCTTGTCGCCCGTTTGCGTTTCGCCACTCGCAGGAAAAGCCCTAAATACATGTGACAAAGTACAGGCAAGTTTGATTTGTTAGCGACCACTAGCAAGAAGAGCAAAACATGTTACCGTTGTTTTTTCCATATATATATGTAGTAGCTGACTCTCGGAAGATGGACTTATTTGGCTTCCATAGCGCAGCGAGAGGAAAGTATCAATCAACACACATACGTTAAGAGATATAAACCCTAGCGTAGCTGAATTGTGCGAAGGATACCAGTGAACTTCATTACTGTGAAACTTGTGAGATGAGCACTGATGGACAGAGAACGTGGAATATTGTTTAACGCTTACCGATAGCGACGATGAAGCAAAGCAGTAGAACACACGCGGCCGACAAACCAATGATAAGTCGGATGTCAGAAGAAGATAGGGCTGTCCGTTGCTGTAAATTCAGGATAAGCAGTCGCGTTTTCAACACACATGCACAATATTTAAGTGCTCATTTATTAGTGTTCACCGACATACAGCTAAACGTCTTACTACTATAGTTATGTATCCACCTGAATATCAGCGATTTGTATATTAACTGCATGATGTTTGTCTTGCTTCAACCCCCTAAGTTATCCAGCCCCCTATAACATTGTATGTTCAAAAGTTTGAAAAAATATTTACATGTGAGCTGAAAGAAGATACCTTTGTGCACTAACACCACTCCTGAAACTTGCTAGGCAGTATATATGTGCGTTGGCACTTACATCTTCACATCGTTGGCTAGTAAAGCCTTCAGGGCAGCTGCAGACAAATTTGAGGTCGTTTCCTTCGAACGGCATGCACGTGCCTCCATTTTCGCAGGGGTTCTGATCGAAGCACGTGTTGTTATAGGCACCTGTCACAAACATCAATGATGGACCTTATCGTATCTTTTTTAAGCTTTATCGAAAACAGAAGCAGCCACTGCCGGGTATCAGGTATGACCAAGCACATCATCGAGCTAGGCTAGCAAGACGGTCATTAACAAATATTGGAGCATACATTTTTATCTTTTTTAATGCAGCACTTACACATAGAGCCGAAGAACTCCGGAGGACAATGACATTCGAATGATCCCTGAAGATTTTTGCACGTTCCCCCGTTAAGACACTTTTGGTAGAGGCACTCGTCGACGTCTTGTTCACAGCGTTCCCCCTTAAAACCAGCTGGACATACGCCAACCGAACATAGAAACAAAAAAGTAGCACTTAGTCGCAATATTTATGCATGCAGTATTTTATCTCTCCTGCCCGTCCTTTTCCGTCCCGAACTAAAATGCTAACATTACTTCAGAGTTCGGGCAAACCCAAAAACGTTACGGTCTTGGTGCGCGAATAGATGCTTATGATTGCAGAACGACTTGAATTGGAGAGCGTATAAAAAAACGTTCTAGTACTTCGAAGTTTGCCAGACCGAAACTACCAAGGTCTTCTGGTATATGTTGCTAAAGTGGTGCTCTGTGCTTATGGTGATCAAGCGGCGTGCCGAAACACAGTGCATACGTGGTACTTCAAGTCCGTCGATTTCGCAACGGAATTGAAGAGCTCGAAAACGGGAGCAATTTTGAAGAGAACAAAACACGTTGGAACCCCAAATAAATATTTGTTTCTTATAAATATGTATCAGATATTTTCTTTCCGCGCTCGTTGTTGCTTATCGTACTCACTTCCACTGCAGTTGCACGTTCGTCCTCCAATATGCTTAGTACACGATGCGCCATTCTTGCAGCCATCCTTGATACAGTAGTCGATTTCCTGATCACAGATGTGGCCTACGTTTCGGCGGCAACAATGATGAACACATTATTAAACGCTACAACGTCCGTATATTACATATCAGCGTGTTGTTTCTACTACGAACAGCAAGATATTTCTACTAAGAAAAAATTCCCATTATATCTTAACGTATAAACAAAAAGCAATACCTGTCAATTATTTCATATTTATTAATCAATATGCTTTACAGCCACTGTTTGATATTTTCTGTAATCAATTTTCTTTAATTAATACAACCCACTAATACATAGTAAATCGGCATCTGGATCGACAAGAATCGCATTGAACAAATTGAAACATTGTCGCAACTAATTAACGTACGTACGGTACTATCGTTCCAAGGAAGTTAAAATAATCGGCAATAAGCGAAGCATTCAACACAGCACCGGAAACGCCTCATCGTTATCATTACTATTATGAGCTGTCATCCGCTAATGCACCCGACGCAATCAAGTAGATTTGCACGAATATATGTCGTTTTGGTAGTCATGCCTACCTTCATATCCCTTTGGACAATCGCAACTAAACGTCGCCTCGTGGTTGAGCGAACGGCACCGGCCTCCATTCTGACAGGGCTGCGCTTTGCAGAAGTTCTTCGGGATCTCGCAGTCTCGCCCCTCGAAGCCAGGTGAACATGCGCACTCGTACTAGTCGAAGGCAGATTATCGAAATATTAAGACGTTTTTCAAGATTAGACCACGACATTACGGACAACAAATATATTGCCATAAAAACAACACAGATATACAATTTGGGTGGGAGCCAAAAGGAGTATTTCAGCACAGATATGTCTTAGACGTACATACACAGGTGTATGCAAATTTATTGCTAGCTTATTTCGCAACCCCTTCAGCCATTTATACAGCCCCGTTCACAAACAAGAAGTCTCTGTTGGTGCACTAAAGCAGTGTAATGGTCGCAATTTTTCATCTTCACGCCCAGGCAAAAACAACGCTTGAAATATCCGTATATATATGTACATATATATATATATATATATATATATATATATACATATATATAGGGTCTCCCAGAATTCATTAAAACAAAATTCGGAATCTAGAACTCGGCGAAAAACCCTTTTCCCAAAGAAACAGGGAGCGGTGTCCTCTAAAAAAAAGTGTAATTCAGGGTGAAAGCCAAAATATAGGAATTGCAAATTTTATTTCTTGAGAATTATCGTCAATACAACGTTGGTTCTGCTTTGAGCTAACGTAGAGTGCAGTTCAACAAATGCAATATTTTCTCCAAATACGCAGGTGTGTTTGGTTTGTCGATAGAATGACTGGAGTTCTCGGAACACAGATTTAGTGAAGATATGCCGGGGTAAAAAGCTTAATACAACCACTTTTGGTAATTTCACTCTCACTTCAAAAGAAGACACCGAACCGCAACGTCTGTTAGGCGAATTCTGGGAGACCCTGTGTACATATAATGTCTTACAATAATAATCAAAAGTACTTACAGCAATGGGTGTCTTTTCCAACGGCGTACGATTCGCGCAGGTCCCGCCATTCAGACAGGGTGCCGAATTATAGCAGTCAATAATGCGTCGTTCCTGCAATTGTGACGGAACGCCAGCATCAAACAGCAATATGTTATTATGGTGGAAAGTGGTGCAAAATATAAAATATTAATAACAATTAGTACTAACTAAAACGTACATCTGCACATGTTAAAACGTCATAATTTTTCTCCCACAGTTATGATCATGAGAGTATTAGTATAAATCCTTACCGTTGGAGCTAAACCATTCCAAAAATATGATTACTTACTTCGCAAAACGGTCCATCCCAATCGTGGGTGCAGGAACAAGAAAAGTTGCCTGGGGCCGTGTCCTCACAGGTGGCGCCGTTTCGGCACGGACTTGATCGGCAGTAGAGAATCCGGTCTTCACACCTGGCACCCTCGAAACCCTCAGGGCAGACGCACTGATACGAGCCGACCGTATCTCGACACGATCCTCCATTCTGTGAAGCATTCATTATCGAAAGTTAGAAAATGAAATGAACTGGAAAGGCACATCCTCGTAAAGATCGCTACTTCTACGTTGCGTTACATGCCGCTGTGTTTTCCAACCGGACATTTTTTAATGAGCCCTTGTGTCTCGTCCTAATATTTATTTTGGATATTATTATATGTGTAGCAACTGTTGGCATTCGATTACCGGTTCTCCGGCCAAACATATGAATACAGATACATTTATATAGACTAGATTTTAGATCAAGACTCACTAAGCACGGTTCGGATAGATGGGTACACTCATCGATGTTCTCCTGACAGTTCAGTCCCTGCCAGCCATCTTTGCAGTCGCACCGAAAAGATACGGCAGGCTCACGACATTTTCCACCGTTGTCGCAGTCTCCTTCCCAGCACAGCACCAACCCCAGTGTAGGACGGGCAGTTCCAATCTAAAATGTAGGAAAAATTCCCAATTTACATACAGTCGTATGGTGTAGTTAAAAACGTTAAGATACTATTAAATATATGCAGTCTAGTACGTATGCGAATTATTCGGTAACGTAAAAATGGTTTCTTTACACGCTTAGTCACTTAGTAAACGCTAACGTGTGTTCGGAATTTGCATTAGAATACTGAGTGGCAACAGCCACAAAAAGTGGTTTTGACGTAGAAACAGAATGCTGGCAAAACACTTACCATAATGAACTTATTTTTCGCTGTACTGTTGGAGAGTTGAGAATCTTCGAAGAAAGGCAAAAGGACGCCACCGATGCGAACCTCGCCGAGAGCACCTTTTAGCCGCTCCCCTAGCCGAATTTCCTCCAAAGTGGCTCCGATGCTCAGTGGAGAACTCAACTGAACCTCTGTCGTGTTGCCATCAACGGTCAACTCCATCTGACAATTACAAATTTTATTAATTATATGATCTAAGAAGAATAGGCTCTGCGCAATAGGAGTTCTAATGTCAACCCACCTAGGTTATAGTTACGCTGACGCTCTGCACTCTATGTTTCTACTGTACAAATGTATCGTCGTACGCCACACTGTTATATATATGATTAAATAATAAAATATGTAGAATCGCATTATGCTAACGAGAGTGATTTTCGTCATCATTATTGTCATTATTTCTCTTTACTCTAAAATATCCAATAATAATGATCACCCAATCAAACGGTCGCCGACAACAAACCATAACGACAACAAAGTGGCATCTATCTTGCGCGCATATATGATTAACGAGGAAAGTGAATTCACCTTTGTGGTCGTTAGAGAGATCAACTTGAAGTGATGCCAGAGCCCGTCAGTGATTGGCTGCTCACGAATGTCCACCTGCATAGTTGTAATAACAAAATCGTTAGATTAGAATTAGTGATTATGCGAATTAATGTGCGTTATTCGCACCTGTCTATCAGCGGCAATTGTGCTAACAACAGTAGTAAAAAGGAGAATCAAACGCACGCAGATCAATACCAGTTCATGCTAGCCTTGCAGGAAGATTGCACTTATCAAATGAATAGCGTGACTTGTATGCCACACATGTAGGCATTTTAACACATTTCTTGTCATTGAGGAGTAGAAGAGGAACTTACCGTTTGTCCGTTGGCGTTAACTCTCACGAGACCCTCCGGAGAGACCCCGACGCGAAGCAGTTGCCCAGCAGACGACAACTGAAGCAAATCAGCTGGAGACTCCAAAATTACCTAAAAACAACATATCGATATATATATATATATATATATATATATATATATATATATATATATATATATATATATATATATATATATATATATATATATATATATATACTAGTTTGAAGCAAGGAACTAATAAGAAGTCAAGTGAATAAATGACCGAAATGGACTAGTTAGAGGATGCAGGTAACGAAGGGACGCACCTTCATTTCGATAGAATTGACTTTTGTCATAGTGTCAGCTGCGAGTTCAGCTCGATACTCAAGTGTGGTTTTGCCTTCAAACGAGGCATTCGCCACGCATTCGTAGCCGTCCGGGAGGTCTTGACAGGTCGAGCTGCCAGGACACAGGAACTTCCTGTAAAGCAATTTATTTACAGAAATTACACAGACGTGATTACCCATAATATAGAGAAGTAAACAAAGTTATAAAGCCCTTGGAAGTGGGAGGCGCTAAATCAGAGATTATGCCACAAATATTCAACCTAAGCAATAATTATGTACGTGTACAGCGTGGATTTTCACAGCGACATTTGCGAATATATATATATATATATATATATATACATACATTAATGGTTCAAGAGTTTTTGCACTACGGAAAACCATACCTGCAGGGCTTAAGCTCTTCACATAGAGGTCCGCGAAAGTCTTGTGTACACTTGCACTCGAACGCGTTAAAAGTATCCACGCATGAGCCACCGTTATTGCACGGACTGGAGTCGCAAACAGGGTCGCCCTATTCAGACAGAAATCGAAAAACGCACTTTTTATTGATCTATCCTGATAACGCTAGCACAGCTCCCAATTCACCAACGTAGATACAACCTTTTTATTTGTGGTACATAACATATTTTTGTCATAAGAAAGCGCAGTATACTTATGCAACTATTGAGTATTAATATTTAATTACTATTAACATTATTGTTGAACACTAAAATAAAGGATTCAGAAAAAAAAACCGATACTTACGAGTTGGCCATCAATTATATTGTGTCTCTCTGATGTTTTCCCGAATCGGAATCCTTCGACGTCCTGCATCGTAAAGGGAACATAACGGCTCCCGACGCGAACGTCCTGGAGTACTCCTTTGAGGTGGGGAGTGTTTCCTGTCGGATCCGTTACTCCTTCGACCTGTCTGCGAGAACGGTTTAGTCGATGTTCAACCGAGTCTGGCGAAGATGCAAGTACAGGCGGCAGGCTTGAAGGCGTTGAAGCTAACTGAGGCTCGATAGAATATGACTCCGTAGCGGGTGTGTCCGTGGTCGTCAACTCTACATCTTGATTAAGTGACGTAGTGACGGTTGAAGGTGCAATACTTGAAGTTTCTGGAATGACAGATGTACTGCCGCTTTGCGCTTCCGTGTCGGCTGTTCTTGTCTGCGAAACTGCGACAAGCTTTTGCGCCTCACTTTTGTGGGTATTCATCCAACCCAAGTGGAGCTCGGTTGCTTTCAGCGTTCCACCGTTCAAGGGTAACGATCGTAGAGTCTGGTAATAGCAGATCGAATGTTACCATGAAAGTATATATAGGCAGATAGATATGCATATATGTATATATATATATATATATATATATATATATATATATATGCACCACTATTTTTTAATACTTAAGGATTTATTTTAAAGTTGCTATCTAGAACTTTTGTACTTTACCTTATCAACAGTGACGACAAGCGCGCTCTGGTTCCTTTGTACTTCTAAGAAGTGAAGCTTGCCATCATCGAGCCTGACTCCGTCGATTTGCATCTGGTATACCGTTGAATCAACTTTGATAATCACTTTAAGATAGCCTTGCTCTAGAAGAGCCGCTAGGTAGCTTTCCTGTGGTTGTTGGATGGGTTCAGTGCCGAGATAGAAAAGCAAACCTGACGGGCTGCGTGTCAACACGAACAGCGACACTTCCGTCGACTTTGAGATGCTTTCAGCCTCTTCCGGCTCAATCAAAACCTGCCACAACAAAAAGGAAACAATTAGACCAAATTCTAGCAAAAAATATTATTCCCTCCATACACACGCGCACAAACATCCCCAGGAAAAGCTGACAAAAAGTTAGTATAGTTGTAAATGTCAAGCAAGTTCTATCAATTTCCGGAAACATAGAAAAATATATTCCGAAATACAACAGCGCACTAAAATATATATGGCACAGATATACATCACAACACTGCCTAACGGCAGTTGACGTCTTAACTCCACGCCCATGCGCGTTTATCTGTAGCAGTCGCTAGCAGTAAAATCTGACACTTATGAAGTGCAACAAACTTCAAAACTAAAAAAAATGAGTCAATCTTGGCTGGTTAATGATATATATTTATTGCTGGGTATATGGTGATATATATATATATATATATATATATCATCAGCTAACCAAAAATATTTAGTATATGTATATATATGCACCTACTCACCTTAACCCAGGAGAGATTACTCATATACCCAAACGTTGCTGCTGGAAAGGCCTTTTCGCAGAGCTGGCCATGATAAGGTCTCTGACAGAGACACGAGCGGCTAAACCACTCATCGTGGCACTGGAAGCATTCAAACCGCGATTCGTCAGAAAATTGTTATACATAGCAGTCATGTTCAATACAAATGTATGTTATTAAGCAGTCAACTAGTTAAATACCAACATATGTAGCACACTATGAACAAAAAGAATATTTATAAATTTGAGATTTTTTGCTAGAATGGCTGGGAATCCTGGATAGGCTGTTGTTATCCTAGCTAGCTTTCTGAGTGCGCCGTTTCAATCGCCGTACCTCTCCTCCATTCTGGCACGGGTTGTAGGTGCACTGGGGGGTTCGCACGCAGCGGTCTGAAGTCTCATGGAGATGTTCAGCCTGCTTCGATGGGATCATGAGTTCGTCGTTCACGCGTACTTCCTGAATACAGCCGAGATAGCCGTCGACGTAGCCCGGCGTCGAAACATCAGCAGAGCCGAGCACCGCTGACGTGACATTGCCACCAGCCAGAGAACCTTCAACCTCACCGTGAAGCGCACCTAGAAAACGGTCAACGACAAACGGAATCACACAATCCGTACATATCACCAATAATACACAGCACACTCAAACATTTCAAATAGGTTTTGGAGGCGCAAATGATAATCGTCTAAGCGCACCTCTCTCTCTCTCTCTCTCTCTCTCTATATATATATATATATATATATATATACATGCATATATTTTTTCCCAATATTTTTTTCAACAATATGCCGAGTTGACCATGCGTGCTTCCTAAAAAAAACGTTATCAGCGCATTGCTTGTCCCGTCATCTGAGCTAAAGTGGGCTCGAATTATACAGTCGGATGGGATTTGCTATATATATATATATATATATATATATATGCTAGTTGAATACCAGATACATGTTAGCTATATTATATCTGATTGAATTTATCAAGAACCATCTTAAATTACTATATAAAAAATAAAAACAAACTGAGAAGCACAATGACAACAGAACGCAAAAAGTGCTGCAAAGAGGTGTTCAACGAACCGACAAACGCCTCGACGCGGCCGTACGCGGAGATGGCCAAAGTGAAGTTATGCCATTCTGCATCGTTGAGGTTTTGGCCTAGTCGAAGAATTTCACGATAGCCCTGCGTGACAACCAGTTGTCCCAGCTGCACACTCACAAATGTATCCGAACCTACAATGTGTGAAATGTGTATTTATGACATGAGAAAAACAAAGCACTTGGTGACGCCTGGCACCAATTATTACCCACATTTTTATTAAAAAAAGTGATTACAGTAAGACATAAAGCAGTGAAGTTTTTCAAGGTTTACTTACGACTGTACGCAGCAACTAGTTTATATTGCTATTGTTATGTTCAAACAAATGCAGATAATCTACCGAAAATTAATTTTACGATTTTTAGCTGCAACAGACGGTTTCGAACTGTAAGAACAACCGATAAAGTGCTTACCGGTGAGTACATTAAGGCCGGCTAAGCGCACGTGGCGCAGTGAGGTGCGGAAAAATAATGACATCGAAAAGTCCTCTCGTCGATTCGAGTACTGCAGCTCCCAGGCGGAATTCCACTTCTCAAAGGACACCGTTGTGCCCGTTTCACAGTGCCTACGAACATAAAGTTGAGCAATTTAGTCCGGAAACACCTAGTTTCTATATAATTTTCGCCTAGTCATCCGTTTTTGCCAAAATAATGAATAATATTATCTTGCAGAGACGACCATTCGAGAATACCGATCGGCAAGTTAATATATTCACTCAAAATTAGTCAAACCAATGGGACATTTATAAATCTTATGAGCATACTTAAAAATTGGCCAACGAGAATATCATATCGTATACGCCATTCAGTTTTGGTCCGATAATGAACCAACTAGCATAGGAAACACACTATTTCCATTCCGTTCTTGGATGGAAGATATGAATACCAATGAAAAGAAGACAGCCTTCGACGGATGCTGCGTGTGTTTGCATGACGATATGCAAATATAATATAGTAAATGCAAATGGTTTGATGCAACAACCAACAATCAAACAACCAACCTGCCAACGAATCCGGAGTCGCAGAGACAGCGATACTGATGTTGGTGGGCAGTGTCGAGGAAGGGCTCGCAGGTCGAGTGCTGCGAGCAAGCGTGAGTCTGGCAGCCGACAAGCTCCGTCGAGCAGTTCTTGTCACCGAAGCCCGCCTCGCAGCGGCAACGGTAGTCGCCGATCAGGTCGTCGCATGTGCCGTGAACGCAGGGCTTCAACCGCTCGCATTCGTTGATCTCGAGCTCGCAAAACTCGCCCTCGAAGCCTCGATGGCAATCGCACCTGGACGCCATACGTAATTTTGCCGTGGACACAGCGTGGTTATTGTTAACACTTCCAATGATTACCGGGCCGACAAGGCAGTTACAGAGCACCGCACACCTAAGTAGCTCATGACCAGCTTCCCGTTAGCTGCATCGGCTAACCAACTAGGGTTGCTAGTAGTTGCTTTATATTGCACCCCTTACGTGCTCTACAGTTGGCATATTTTTTTTCATATGTGTCTAACTGCATCAAAAAACACTTTTCTACGTAGAAAACGTCTTGTTCTCCTACCTGTAGGCATTTATCTCGTCAGCACAAGTTCCATTTTGACACTGATGGTCGACGCAATCGTCTGAAATATACACCAAAATTGTGTTAAACATTTTTATTAAATATATTGTACTAAATACGCGTAAAACCGTTACATGCAAACGTATTAAGCAAATTACTCACTTCACTTGAAAGCGATGAGAGCTGTGTGGCATTCATTTAACTTTATTTTATATTAGTTCTATGTGCAGCTTAGGTAAACTTGCAACTGTCGCCTTTAATTTGGTCCCCGATATATCCACCGCTGCATGGGTACATATGCATGAAGACGCTAGTAAAACAAATCAGGTAAGGGTCAGACAAAAATCACTATAATACGTCCCATTAAAAAAAAATCAGGCACCTTTAAGAATGGCAAAGAGTAATCAGGCACCATTAAGAGTGGCAAAGAGTAAAAAGACACGTTTAGGGATGGTAAAGAGTAATCGCTTACCTATGTTTGTCTCGCAATTAAGTCCGGTGAAACCGCTCGGACATAGGCAAATGTAACCCGCCGCGTCACCCTCGTTGTAGTGAGGAAACAGGTTGAGGTAATTGAGCGCGTAAAGAGTGCGATTCGACCGTTCGAGACATGTTGCGCCATTCAAGCACGGGCTGCTATCACATTCCGGCACGTCTACCTGCAATTCAAAACCCCAACACAATTTATATATATATATATATATATATACCATATGGGTATATATATACCCATAGTAGACTAAGAGTTGACATTAAGCAATCACGTCGCGTTTTCAGACGATCGGAGTCAATCTGCCGTATGAACACAATATGTTTTGGCATTTCAGATCGTGCAAGAACTTGATAGGCATATGCCCAGATTGTCACATAATGAATTGGTTCTGGTCGGAGAAACGTGCCGCCCGTACGCACCTCACAGCTCTTGCCGACAAAGCCCGGATTGCAATGACAGGTGAACTCTTTGACTCCGTCTTCACAGGTTCCGCCGTTCTTGCACGGGAACTCGGCACAATCGTCGATGTTAACCTCGCATCGGCTGCCCTTGAAGCCGCTGTCGGCACATTCACAGCGGAAATCGTTGACGAGGTCAATACAGCTGCCGTGCTCGCAAGGGTTACTTGCGCACTCGTCAATGTCAATCTCGCAGTCGGGTCCGGTGTAGCCGGGTAGACAGGAACACGTGTAGTGCGCAATTCTAAAATAAATCCAAGCGCTCGAGTTATTCGGCTACCACTATTTAAGAGTCGAGCGACAGTTGACAACCTGTGCTCTACCTATTGTGTTGAAACTGAATTGTAAAAATACATAAATATCGCAATAAGAAAACCGACCGTGCTGATGACACACCACTCACAGCATTTCTCCCGGAATCGTTGACCAGAGCCCCTCCTACGAAAGCTACAGATAACAGTCTACTAATTACACCACAACAGAAATACTGTACAAAATACATTTTTTGTACTCGTACATTTGCAACCACTGTGGTCGCGCTTCAGTGTCGTCTAAAGGACTGCAAATACATATCGCACTTCCAGTCTCCGCAAATGGACCCATCGATACTAAATCGGGCCCAGGTAATCAGCAATCGTTGATCTCTGATCTGAACCTCATGGGGGGAGGGGAAATGACGCTGAATATATAATCAGAAACAACTTGTTACATGGTCCCCCAAAGATCTCCTTAACTTCACTGTGACAACCACAATCAAAAATGTGCTTCATCAATGTAGTTTGTTCCATGCTGAAAGGAAACTGACGAGAGGAAAATTTCGTTTCGACGCTACGTATTGCTAATTTCAGACACAATAGTCCCACATGATCCGCAGAGAGAGTCTGAGTTATGGATCAAATAATTTGTTGTTAAGAGCCCCTAGACCATCTTCGTCAGTCGGATGCACTGTCCGCTCACATTATCGAATCACTTCTGGTTCTCAAAACAGCCAGGTTCGTTTGCAAGTGGAGCTAATTTTCATGGTTTGCCGCCACGGTATTTGCAGGTGGTATATGTTCGATCAAGCAATAACCTATTTAAAACGATTGCTAAAAAAAGTGAGCATCTCGATGGCCAAGGGGCCTGCTAGTTTTATGACGGCAAGTACGACACGATTCTGACAGCCCTCCGGAAGCCGAAAAAAAACGATAATTCGGCAAAATTACAGACTTTTCAACAATGGCCTGTACAAATGCTGCCATACCATCGCAATTTGGCATTCAGCAAAGAGACCCTCTAGAGCTCGCCTTATTTGCCGTGCCATAGAAGGCCCATCTTGCGCAGGAAAGAGCGATGTGAACGATAATAGAGGCATCATACAGAATAAACCAGAAGATATAGAGTGGCGTATAGATGCTTAAAAACGTCAAAAAATGCCACTGGTCCCTTCAAACCCACAGATGCTTTTGTCATAATCCGCACTCACTTGACACACGCCCACGGTGAGGTCTCTCTCTCGCCCCCTCTTGAGATAGGTTTTGTGGCCTATGACGTGCCCAGCAAAGATATATTTTAAGCCCCGCCCTCACGTGAGTTTGGGACCATGCATCAAGCAGGCCTACGAGACTCGCCGAATTCAATACCATCGTCAGAAAAACCCTTCGAAACGCAGGCATACCCTTTTGGACGGAACCAAGGGGTCTCATTTAAAGTAATACGTACGACAATAACATTCTATTTATTACTCACCGATCGTTGCATGTAGCGCCATTTTTGCATGGCTGGACGGCACATTCGTCAATGTCTGTCTGGCAAAGACGGCCGGTGAAACCCGCCGCGCAGCTGCACTCGAATCTGCGTTTAAACAACAACAAAGAAATTACTGGTTATGTGTGTTGACGCAGCGCAGCGAGTTTATATGTGTAAATAAAATATACTTTAAAGCACCAACATGGTAAGTTTGTTCGGTTTCAGTTGATTTCATGCGTAGTGGCTGCCAATTCGTACTACATAATATATATAACTATGAAGGAACATACCTGTTAACCATATCATTGCAGGTAGCCCCGTTTTGGCAGGGCGACGAGAGGCACTCGTTGACATCTATTTCACAGTGTTCTCCAGTAAATCCCGGTAGACAAAAGCACTGGTATGAGTCGTCGCGATCTTGACACACCGCCCCGTTGAGGCAAAGGCCGGGGATGCACTTCGATACCACCTGAGGGCGAACTCACGAGGTTATATATGCATACATTCGCAGAAGGGTGCGATTAAATCAAATTCGCAAGCAAAAATGCGTTATCTTATGTTACGCATTTCATAGCGATCATTGTACCAAATCTATAGCAATGCAATGCCGTGGTTACGAAGTAATTAATTTTTTTGGCGGACTAGTCGAGATTGAGTGCATGCATGAATGACTGCATGAAGACGCTGTGACTGCGGCGCGACAGGTCTGCTGTGTCCCATTAGAAAAAAAGAAATATATATATATGTATATATGGAGATAGGCATATGGAGGTAGAAAAATGAAAAAAAAGTATGAGTGAAAAAAAATACTGCGATTGACACAGAGCAAACGTTAAGCGTATGTCTTCGCGTACCTCGGTGCAGTTCTCTCCGGCGCGGCCTTGGGGACAGTGACAGACATATCTGCCTAGTCGGTTGACGCAGGTCGCACCATCGAAGCAGGGGTTAGGCTCACATCCGTTGAGTTCAATGTCGCATGCCTGACCTTCCCAGCCTTCGGGGCATCGACACTCGTAGCCGTTCAATAAGTCATGACATATCTGTTTGTCAGGACACGTAGCTCCCTCGCAGTCGTCAATGTTTTGTTCGCACATCTTACCTGTATATCCCTGTGAAGAAAAGTACGGGTATATATATTATATATTTTTTGGCGTATCTATACCTTCAGGTAAACCTAGCTCAGTTTATAACCATATGTTTTATTTAAACCATAACGGGGTAAACAATTGTCCCATATATATATATATATATATATACATATATGTATATATATATATATATATATATAGTACGAAGTTATACATATATAGACAAGATACCAGTGTACACATGTGTTTATATATATATATATATATATATATATATATGTTTTTAGGCTTTCTTGTGACCAATAAGTACTCTACTGTGTTCCTGTCGTTGAATTGGTGGGCATACCTCGAGACAGGAGCACACGAAATCGTTCGGTCCTTTAGAGGTGCACTGGCCACTGTTGAAGCACGGTGCCTCGTCACAAGCATCAGTGATTCGCTCGCACAGGGCGCCATGAAATCCTAAGCAGGTGAATTGACAGACACGCACACAGAAGTCGCGATAAAGGCGTGCATAAGCGACTAGATATGCATAGTTGCTCACACAGTTGAACACAGTGATAGCAAACATCATGTATCATGTCAGAAACGTGTCTTCGTTAACGTGGGTTCACGCGGAAACAATTCAATTGCATTAGACAACGATACGAACAGGAACAACACTAAAATAGCATTGGGCGGCTACTACTGAAGCGTGGAAAATAACCACAGGACGGCCACACACATGTGATAGCAGCGGGAGTTGCCGCAAATTAAGTCAGGGTGTGATGAGTCGTGAAACGAACCTTCGGCGCAGTGGCATTGTCCATCGTCTCCGCAGGTGGCCCCGTTCTGACAACGGCACGCTACAAGTGAAGTTCTCGCGAGGTCACAATGGTCACCAGCGAAGCCGGACTCACACTCGCAGATTGCCTGCCCATCCTGTCGAGCGCAACAGCGCCGTAGAGCGTATAAAGATTACCACATGATTAATACAAAGTCGAGCTGCGTTAATCAGTTATTAGCAAACGCTAGTGTAAATCCAAAACGATTATTATATACAAGTATATCTCTATATCTATATACTCTTTACTAGGTATGCATTTATTCAATGTAATCAATCATTCAGGTGGGAACATGACATTTGAGTCCCTGCGAACGTGTGCACCGTTACGGGGGGGTCCAGTGTAGGGACCAGCCATTCTGGAGAGTGCCCCGAAGCGAGGCCGCATTGCCCCGTTGCACATCCAGCGACAGGCGCTGTCTGAGAAAATCACCCGCTCGTTTGTCTCCGCTGGCTTGGATCAGGCGTTGCCCGACCTTTTGTAACAAACTTCGAGTGGATGGACCGGGCCCGCCAAGGGTCTCGAAGGCAAAGGGATAAAATTTGTACGGGTGCCCGATGTTCTGGTACTTTCTAACCTTGTTTGCCTCGGCGAGAGCCGAAGCATGACTAGCCCGGGCCGCGCCAGCACTGACCATTGAAGGGGCTAATGAGTCATATACTCTTTACTTATAGAGTAGATGTATTGCCAGCAATATAAAGGAATATTCTAAAGACGCGACATTGTCAATGGCTTCACTTAGACAATGTTGACTTGACTTGCTACATGTGAACAAGACTAAAATTCATCAGAGTGAGATATTAACTCCTCGCCCCAACAAGTGGCCAACAGGAGTGAGTTTTAGTGGCTAGCAAAGATGGCGCAACACCGCCAAAGTCGAGTCCCACAGTAACTCATAACATCAATTTGAGCATTAAACTATTTTCGCTTTCAAAAAGGCAACGTCAATACTAACAACAACGAGAACAACGACAGTCATGCTGCACTTCACCGACTATCCCGGACAATCTACTACAAGATACTTCTAGTACTTTAGAAGCGCTGACCTTTTCGATGCATCGACCGTTGGCTCCGCAGTGGTGAAACGTGCAAGGCGTACCGCGAGGAACAAGCACAGGTAACATTGAGATGTTACATGTCTTCCCTGTAAAACCTGTAACCATGGAATGTTAAGCAAACGCCACTGTTAGCCGATCGCGTAAGCAGGTGACTCACTTGTTTTGCTGTACTCAGCACATCGATCAGGAAGAATGCACAGTTTTTGGGAGATTAATAACACATTACCTTTGCGTGTCCCCAAGAAACGTAAACACAAAGAACTATATACAGGTAGTTCAATAAGTTCTTAGAATGAGCTTTTTAGAATTCGAATTTTGGCGCGCTTCCACCGCTATTAGGAACTGCAACTTTTCGACTGCCAGCAGTCAAAATATTATGGTGATTGGCCGTTGCGATTTCGTTTGATCGCTTTTCCCGTGTAACGTATCGGCGTGATTTTGAAAAATTGAGAAAAAAGAGTTTCGAGTGGTTATCAACTCGAGTCGTGGCACGTTTGCGTGCTTCCACCGTGCCAACAATGGCAAAGCGCGACGTGCTTGCCGCGCCGAACTGCTTCAATGTGCAATTGGCGTAAGTTAGATCCGGAAACAAGCATTTTATTTCAAAGGTTGGAATGCGATCCAAGTGAAAACTGAGTTAGACGAGGTGTACGGTGACTCTGCGCCATGTTTTGCCACTGTTTCCAACTGGATTAATGAGTTTAAAAGAGGAGCAGGAGCACCGGGATAAACTACGTTCAAAACGCCCAAAAACGGCAACTGATTAGGAAAACGTGGAAAAGGTGCGGAAAATCGTTGCCGCAGATAAGCGAGTGAACATTAAGGAGATAGCGGAGGCCTTGGGGATCAGTTTGGGTAGTGTGCATTTCATCCTGCACGAAAACTTGAAGATGAAAGAGCTCAGAGAAAAATGGCTGCCGCATTTGCTCAACCAAGGCCAAAAAACGCGCCTGTTTTCGCTTCACAGCGAAATTTGGCCAAGATGTCGAACAATCCGTCGGATTTTTGGCGCAGATTCATGACCGTCGATGAAAGCTGGGTCCATCACTACACTCCCGAGACCCAAGAAGCATCTTGCCAATGGTGTGCACCTGATGAAGGACCTCCGAAGAGGGTGCGGACAACGGCATTGACCGGAAAGGTGATGGCTACAGTTTTTTAAGACCAACGTAGAATAATGCTGGTCGACTACCTTGAGAGCGGCAAAACGATCACAGGAGAATATTAGGCAAGACTGTTAGACTGCCTTTAGCAAGAACTCATCGTGAAACGGCCCGCTTTGCAGAAGAATGTTGTCCTGTTTCACCAGGACAATGCTCTTGCACACAAATCCCGGCAAGCATCGGCAAAACTGGCCCAACTGAGGTTCGAACTTATTGAACAACCTTCCTATTCTCCAGACCTGGCCCCCTCTGATTAGTTCCTCTTCGGACATTTGAAGAATAGTCTCGGTGGAAAGCGTTTTTCTAGCAATGAAGGGGTTAAGGCTGCTGTCAATGCCTATTTTCAGTCTAAAGACGCGGAATTCTACTTAAGAGGTGTAAAAGCTCTGAAATCTTGGTGGGAAAAGTGTATTAAGCATCTCGGGGAGTATATCGAATAAGATAAATTTAAAAACATGATTCCGAAAATTCTTGGTTTTCATTCTAAGAACTTATTGAACTACCTGTAAATAGCACAAGTGGCATAGTCTTAAAACAATCGCTATGCGAAGGAACCTAATGACCAGCTACTTGTCGTTACTGCAAACCTGGTAGACACGAGCAGATGAAGTCGTTGATGAGATCGACGCAATGCCCATGATTAAGGCACGGCTGACCTGCACAGTCATCCTGGTTGATTTCGCACCGGTTGCCCGTGAATCCCGGTACGCAAGAGCAATTCGTCAAACCTGGAACTGTTTAAATTTAAAATATATTGTTAGTCACAAGCGTAGATATAAAAATAAAATGCAATCAGTGGTGATTAAATATGCACGTAACTAATTAGTCTAAGCATAGTAGCTACAATTACAGAAGTCCAATAATGAACAGCGCCTGAGCGGTGGCCTGGAAGGGATAACGGTAGAAAGGGCTGACTTCATAAGATAACTCTGTATATCGAAAAAAAAAGCTGTACACCCGTCGACCGAGGCACACACAGATTGACCAATGCAAGATTGTGATACTGTACTGGACAGTACTATCAACACTAGCTATTTCGGTACACAAAATGTAAAAAGAGGCAATGCCACAAATACTCCGAAACACAGCTTGAGCATTGTGAGCAAATCCCAAATACGACGTGTAGTGCAGCATAGCATAGACATAGGAAAGTTTGACTTCGTGTCTCTTAAACACACCGCCGAGTTGCCAAATCAACAACGAAAAATGTTCTGTCAGCTAAAGTGCTGCTCTAAAACATAACCTTTCGAGGCCAACAATTGTAACAATTTATTGCATACAATGTTACAAAAATTACACTATATACGATGAAAGTTTATAATGTGCAGCAAAGGAAATTCTGGTCGAGTCGAACTCACCAGTACTGAGAACGCAGCTACCGCCGTTAGCACAGAGAGTGTCGTCACATCGGCCGTTCAGTCTTCGGCTACTGCTGCTGCTGCTGTTTTGTTCGTATTCGCAGTGTCTTCCGCTGAAGCCGTCCGCGCAGCTACACGAATAGGAGAAACCGTTGCCTGAACACTGCCCGCCATTGCGGCACGGCATTTCGGAGCAGGACCGTGCCGGAACACACGCGTCCTCATTGGACACGTAGCCGGGCTTACACTGGCACCTGAAACGTGCACAGAAGGCGCATGTCATGAACACAACAACTTTGCCTCGGAAACTTCGCAAGGAGCAAAGACCGCCTCACGTGACAGCTAGATAGATTCTACTCAGAAGGGGGGGGGGGTCAATTGCAGATTACTACACTATGAAACGAGGGTGCAAATAGTTAACAACTAACACAATCAACATGATTATCATTGTATATCCATTCGTTATGATAGCAATTGATTAATTTCAGCGTACTTTCCGGTTCGAGCATCGCAGGCCGCATGCGGGTCGGAGCATTGTTTTCCGGCGGGTTTTCGTGAACAGTCGTCAGTCGATATTTCGCACCTCTGTCCCGAAAAGCCCGCAGGGCACTGACACATGTAACCGGTTGCCGTCGCACTGAAAATGAATGGAAACGGGCCAGTTAATCGATTTGCCAGAACAACATGGATCAATTGAACATTAGGTAATTGTGTGGCATCGAAAGCCGTTTCCAAGCCGTTCACTCAAATACAGAACTATGTGCGTGTGTATTGTTTTTTCTTAGCAGATTTTCTTCTCTGCAGATGTTTCCTCATTTTTGCGTACATAGGTCGTGGGTGCCCAGTTGTCCTTTCGATAGTAACACGATGTACCAGTTTTGAAATATTGTGTGTATTTTGCAAATATTTTACACTAAATAATAACAAAAAAAAACAGAATATATATATATATATATATATATATATATATATATATATATATATATATATATAAACCTTTCTTAAAAAGTGCCCACAATATATGCCACCAACATCCTACCTAGCCTTTATATCCTCTGTTTTGACAGCGAAAACGAACTTATGAACTGCCAGCTGCTTACGCACTTCCTCGGTATTCACGCACAGCCTGATCGCACCAATTGGCGGTTGATAAATGTTGATTACACTGTAGTTCGTGGAATAGCAACTGGCAGGAAAAACTTTTCACGGATATATCTTGTCACACGCCGTGTGAATACGTTTTAGTGTGTTTCGTCCGTGCGACAAAATGTTGATAAAGTAGGCCTGGCTTGTCAAATGTTTGTCTTGTATGCAAAAAATGATATTTTAGTGCAACGCGTTCGATATGAGATAATTCTTGTAGATCCTTAGCGCACCAAGAGAATCGGAATCGGAGGCAGTTTTTCCTTTCAATTATCACTTTCTCTGGAGCATAGCTAGCCTAATTACCTAATGCTTCTGCACGTTGCCTAGCAAGAAAGTTCTCATGTGGTAGAGCAATGCAGTAGCTTGCTAAGAACAAGCGCTTTATCGTGCTTAAATCGTGTAAAATAACCTACAAATCGTCTTCACTAGTTTAACCCCAACCTATTTCGATGTTAAGCTCACGTTTGTATGAAACAGTTATGTCACACTATGAACGATTGCCATTAAATAGTGGAAGAGAGCTCGTTATGAAAGGCAAACAACTTGAAGTGAACTTCTCACTACAACTTAATAGCCCTAATTTGCAACATTTAAATTCGGTACGCATGTATGGATCACCTGCGACAAAAACGAAAAGGCCACATAGATTATCATTAACGCCAGGAACGAAAACAGCAAAAAAGGAATACCCACATCGTCATTTCGTCATTATCATAATCAATTACGACAATGACGAGAATTCCTCCATCGCTTAAGATAGGTTCTCTTGAGCAATTTTGAAAGATGCTGGTTTATAAACGTCAACACAACTAGTCCAACAATTTGACGATTCGTCAAGTAAACCAAAGACAGCACAATTGTGCCGATAAAACGTGTTCAGGTGAAGGTCGCCCTCTTCCAACCGTCCCCTTGCTATGACCGACGACCGGCATTCGCACACTAATCGTCTTGAGCTGTGGTCATTCAACCGAAAAAACAAATTAAGAAAGAAAAAGACAAACGTATATTTCGATGTAATACATGCGCTTCTGGTGACGATGATGATACTATTAATAAGACGGTGATGTTAAGATTAATCAGTAATAAGTAATGCTCTAGTAGTAGAAGTAATAATAATGATAATCATAATTTGGCTGATAAGGGCGACAATAACATCTAGCCGTCGATTTCGTTGCATTCCGCCAAATATTGAGGTGGCAGCGATATGTGTGCGGACTTGCAACGACGCTAATAGCTAAACCCGGTAAGGCCTTTAGCTTACGCCAAGCGGTAACGCATAGGCGGAACTTTACGCTCATCACGAGCCCGTCAGCGAGACAACAGGCAGGAAGCCTTGTATTACATCTCGGTATGTTTTTCAATCTCCCCGTCTTTCTAATTCGCTCACTCAATCATTCTGTTTCTTTATCTTCCTCGTTTCTCTTTTTTTTCTGTCGATAATATAGCACCCCCAAATCCCGTTCTTTCGCTTGAAAACATGACTTCATAAAAAGAGTCACGCCAAACAATAGCCTCAAATGTTTTTTGAACGCAGCACGCACAGCTACTGTGACAGCGACGACCTACGGACATCGGCTGGATCCGTTACGTTCATTGTGGTCCACTACCGGTCGGTTCCCTAACTCATCACATATCATATCGAATTAAAGTTTCACCGTCGGAAGTATCAGCTTCATAAGTGGTTGTCACTCGTGTTGACCCTCTGCCCTCCAGGTGCCAACCATGGCTGTGCATCGACAGCATCGAACGCCACTTGCAATATACAACATATAGTTGTCATCCCGCAGCTCGCCATTAAGAGGGAAACGACCGCAAAGTTTGTGCAAGGAAACGAGATGCTGCTTTGGACGCCCGACAAGCCAGTTACGTCGAGTAGTAGTGCATCGTGTTGCAGTCTTTAACCTTGGCTGGCTAACGCGATGGCAGGACCGGAACTGTCGGGATCAATTCGAAACATTAACCGCCGATGTGAACTTCCCAAACAGAGATATGACCAACCTGAAAAGTCGATCGCATATGCGGCTTGATGGTATTAAGCTGCAAGAAAAAATTAAACGTCACCATCGCCACCATCTTATCGCAGCGCGCTTGCAGCTAAGAAAAATGCAGCTCTGTCATGTGTTTCGATGAATTGCTGTTGCTGCAGTCTTTCATTGCTGGCAGTACTAAACCACAACAACAACAACAATAACAACAAACAACACATATAACATCGGTAACCGTGTTTAGATCTCTAAGTGACAACAGTAACGGCACCGCAGACAAAACGAATGTCTACAACGGGTACTACGTCAAGTATAAAAAGCAACGGTATCAACATGTCAAAACGCTGGGCAACAGGAACTCTCCATCCTCCTGCTACTAGGGCTAACAGCAGCAACAAGAGCAATGAGAACCAAAACACACGACGAGGACACAGCAACGTAGTTTACACATGGTTCTTGCTAACAGCACAGTTAGCAGACATATAGCTGGGAGAAAATTTAATGTTTAACTTTAATCAGACATGTATAGATATATATATATAGTTAGTCCCTTAAGATCATATGGGAAATATTTAGCGTCGGACGTGACCGTGGTCTCATATTGTTCCTCACAAATGTAGCTAAAGACTAATCTAAGAGGTCACAAGAGATCGACGCAAAGGAACGTTTCTTGATAATGCCTTTAGCTGCCTGTAGTGAAAACTGCTTCTAGCTGTCTGTAGGATGAAGACACCTCGAAGACACCTCACACTTGTATTAATTAAACAAATATGATGATAAATACCAAATAAAGCAAGAAAAAAATTATAGCAGCGCCGTTTTGAGCGTAGGACGACTGCGACGACAAGATATTACAGAAACGGCAATCACCAAAACAAAAACGGCTACAACAATAGCGACACTGATTCAACAAAACAACGTTGACAACCAAGAGAGCAACAATAACAGGCACCATAAGAGCAACAGTCGAAACGTATTCGCCATCGCGGCATCGAACGAAACGGGCACCGATCGCTGCACGTGTGTATTCTTCTAAGGTCGGCGTCGAAGTTGTTTTTTAGTTGATCGCGCCAATGTGAGTAAAAGACACGCATGCATGTATTGGCACGTATGCACGCACGCTCGCTGCAAGCTTGCATGTTTTCGTCCAGCAGACCTGCGATCCAAGCGAAAGAGACGGAAAAGTGTTGAAGATGACCGTAATCGTATAGACCAAAGTTGCAGCCAATCGTCGTCGTAGTTTCAAAACACGACGCACAGTCATCTATCTGACAAGACAGCGTGGCGTACGACGCAGTGCTAGGCATCTGCATTACTTCCAGCTTTAACGGAGCCGACAAAAACGACAAATCTTTATAAAAATTCAAAAATAAAACATTATTTTTGGCAAAGGACACGGTACGAAAGGGTAGGAAGGTAAGCGTAGGACAAATGAAAACAGAACTTAATTTGACATCGAATGATGCCAAACGCAATGCCTGACAAGCATTACACAATGCCTAGTGACAAAAATGCGCTGAAATGCATCTAAATCAAAACGATCTTACAAATTCGCACGTTCACATAAGACTTAAATGCAGCCTATACATTATTAATACAGTAGTAATTGTTATACCTGTAGATATTAATAATTGACCCTTGTTTAAAATAATATTATTAATAATAATAATGATAATACTGATAATAATAATAATAATAATAATAATAATAATAATAATAATAATAATAATAATAATAATAATAATAATAATAATAATAATAATAATGATACTAATAATAATAATAATAATAATAATAATGCATACAATCGTAGCACGTATGAGAATGTTTCGTATCACACTTGTTGTCATCTTGCTACTGTATATCTTGCTATTATTACTATTTTTTATTTAGTTTTAATTTTTTTGCCGTATTAAATACTGTATCTATTGTGACCGTAAAAATACTTAATTACATCACAAGTATGTCTTCTATTACTAACCGCAAACGCGGCCTTCTGCAGGTTATCGACAAAGGTCAAACTAATTATCTCAACGCTACTATGAGGCGCAATAAGAAGCCGACATTGGCTTCGTTTTTCGATCCTTAATGAATGGACCCTAATAATGAGTATGACACGAGGCAACGTGCAGTGGAGGCTATACAGAAGCATCTCTGGTGACACATCCGTGTGTCCTTGAGCCAAATATAGTTGCACCAGCGTCGCTATGACGAAAATATGAATATTTTCTTCATAGAAAGTGCATGTGAATGATTGAATATATATACATATATAAATTATTTTTTATGAAGTTTACGCGTCAACTTCGTAAAGAGAAAAGAGCAAAAGAGGATAGTCCCGTACAAAGACATACAAAAATAGCACAGACGCGCGTCGCATAGCGCATGCACATTGTGCTCACCGGCCTATAAACTAGCGATAAACTAGGAGCAACGAGAAAGAGAGATGAGATAGAGAGGGACTGTCCGGCGTGTCCCGTCGCATCAAGTCAAGGCTCGTCGTCGGCGTGTGTTTGCTAGCCTATATACTAGTCGTAGTAGTGGTGGTAGTAGTGGTTAATAGTAGTACTGGTAGTATAGGCAGCAACTAACGAGGCATCTTTACAGTGCAGAAAATGGTGCTCGCCTTGCGCGTGGCGGCTGTTTTGAGGCGGGGCCCGCCGTTGGTCGGCTGCTAGCCCGCTTCACAGAGGGTTGACTTTCAGCGCAATCCAATTAACGTTGAAGGATAGCTACAACAGAAGCTAAAACGGTGCGTTAAAATTGTGCCCAGGCACATGCAGGTGCATATATATATATATATATATATAAACCTTACGCCGCATCCAACGGACGTCATGATAAAACTGAACACGCTACAATTCGGGACCATATGAACAGATGACGCTGAGCACGGGACATGAGCAGAATGTGGTGGTACCAGCAACAGCAGCAGCGATGGCGGTCGGCGATGGTTGCGACAGAGCAAACGTATTTTTTTTTAAATAGATAAATGAATGGATAGCATGATGCATGGATGGACCAGTATGGCCCCCTGGTGCGACGGGTGGGGTCAGCGGCAAAAAGCAACGGACAACATCGTTCTTAGCAACAGGGCAATCCTTATTTGTAAGTGGGACCCTCCACCCCACCCCTGGCAAACCGTAGTGTACCTTAGTAAACGTAATGAGGTTCGACGGATAACGAATTTATTCGTGTTTCTGTCACTGTATTTCAGTTACCTCTACTGGGTAATCATAATCACCTAAACGACTAGCTCTGACGTCTCCAAATACTCTTCCCATGAGAAACAAGACAAGACAACATAAAAGCCCACCACCGACAATGATGATGATGATGACGATCATGATGGTGATGATAACACCAACAACCACAACAACAACAGCTAATCAACAACAACCGCAACAATGACAAAATGCGTGAACACAATATGTGTCTGGACATCCGCAACCCACGAAGGTCCACCCCATTTGTCGCTGTCGTCGCCGTCGAGTCGTCGGCCACGGATTCGAGGCGTATTGATCGGTCGCCACAAAGGCGATCGTACTTGTAAAAAACGCGCAGATACACACAGTCATGTACATATGCACACTTACACAACAGCCACACACACACACACTTACACATTTACCAGCATAAACACAGAAGAAAAAGAAGTCGACGCTCAACGCTGGAGCGCGACTAATGTCGGAACCAAAAGCTACGCGCAACCTATGGAAGCCATACAGGTAACTACTGCCCACCACAGAAGCAGCCGCAATAGAAGCAGTAGCTGCAACAACGGACTCGCTCCCTAGTAATGGCATGAACGGCGGTGATGGCGATCGCAACCAGGCATGGTCGTGCGCACATGACGTTTGATTGTCAATCGAAACGCTGATGTTGTTGTTGTTGTTATTGTTGTTGTTGTTGTTGTTGTTGTTGTTGTTGGGAGACGGCTGAATCAACCTGCAGCTACAGCTGGAAACAGCTGCCGGCCCACTGACCAAACGGGAATAACGTAGCACTGGCTGTAGCGGCTCGCAGAACTCGTGTCGTCTGGTGCCAGCGAATAGCGGTGCCAGGTAAGCACAAACCCACCTACTGGCAAAACCTTGCCCGAAAGCACACACGTCCAAAAAACGTACGCCACGCAACGGTCTTCTATACAGGATCTGTCGTCGTCCAATTTACCAGCAGCATCGTTATAAACTGAGTCATGATTTCTGGCTCTCTCGTATACCGTGTGCGCATAATATAGATATAGCTGTGTGTGTGATACACTTAAAGCATAGTTTATGTATAGCTAAGCTGTACAGTTTGTGTTGAATACACAACTCTAAAAAAATATGCTAAGTTTAGTGTGGAATAGTTAAGATTGTAGGCGACACTAAATAAAAATGTTTTCTTATATTTAAGATCTAAAAAAATATATAGCTACATATTATTAGTGTGGATATTATATATATATATATATATAGCATATAACTATAATAAAATATATTTATACTATAATATATATATATATATATATATATATATATATATATATATATTACAATTGTTTATTTCACTCAAATTGAGTATAATATACATTTCAAAATGTATCTTCATGAAGCTCTATCTTCTTCACGCTTCCGGCGAGAGAAGTAGTGCAACGATTTTCGGTCCAGCGCTATGCACTCCACTGCATGGTACTTGGCACACCTCTGCAGGCAGCACCGGCAGGTGCACAACTTGTACTCTTCGTGAAACGTTGCGTTTGAACATACCAGGTAGTGATAACAATGCACTATGTACCTGGTGTATACGTGGCGATTGTCACATGCAGGACCAGACCAAAGGTGCAAGGTATTAAAAACGTACAAGCCACCGACCTCCCGGCTGGGCTGTTTGACCTTAGCTTCCCACTCCGAAACAAAACATTTGTAAGTACTGTACGCGGCATCTTCAGCCTTAGTCGGATTGTTTGAACAGCCGGTGGACAGCCTGACATGAAATACACAAAGCGGCTCCTTCCTCGGATAAGCAAGCAAAGCACTCGCTTCATATATAATGAAAAACACCTTTCAAGCTGGTTAAAGTTCGCCAGCTTGAGGTGGTTCCATACCCTGTCAAGACCATACATTAGCCCCGGAACAATCTTAAGCATGAAGAGCCTCACTGCTGAGAAAACGGACAGTCTTCGGACATTGCCTACTTCCCCGTAAAGAGAGACAAGTGCCTTCCGCACTGTTTCGTTTATATGCGCTGTAAACGTCGTTCCTGTATAATGAACCCGAAGGCCAAGATACTGGAAAGAGTTAACAAACTTTAATGGTTGGCCGCAGCAACGTATAACGTCTCTGGCAGTTAATCAACCTCTATGTATATATATATATATATATATTCGAAGCAGTCTCCACAACTTTGAACGCGATTAATCAATAGGATTCTCAGTCCCCTTTTATATAAGCGTTCTTTCCTGTAGCCAAATGAGGATTGCACGTCATCGCGTACTTCTTTCAAAAATGTTGTTTTTAAGCTGAGGAGCTTTAGCCCAAACAGGATAGATTATAATCTGGATTTGTAAAGTCGGGAGTAAATGGTGTTTTCCCACTAAGTTTTCAACCCTGGCTATCTATTTTTGATGGACAGAAGGGTTATAAGGTCGCGCGCTATCTTGATAAAATACCATTGCAGGCGGACGCAGTGGGGTCAGTGGAGAACTTGCTAGAGCTGTTGACAGTAAAGAACAGTAATGCTCATCTGGTTCAGTGATATAAATCTAACGTGAAAAATGCTTCCGATACCCATTGCATCTTCCGACCAAATTCTTCCTTGCTTACCTTTCCCTAGAAAGCCAATTCCACCACAGATGGTCAGCCAGGTGTTGGCGGGCAAGAATTGAAATATATGGTCCAAATTGTTTATGTCGCTTAGTATGAACGCTTGACTGACAACGGCAGATTTAAAGTTCTTTGTGAGAACTTCGGTGCTAAACGCTGGATTCAGTTGTATGCGTGCACAAGCGCAAAACGCGTCAGCAAATTGTTTCTAGGCATTGATTCACTGTCTATGTTAAATCTTCGTACGCAGAACTTTATTCACAGTTTTCGCCAGTTCCGTTTGCTCCAATGAGTTTTGTCGCAGATAGCTGCAATATTCCAATAAGCCTGACCAACCTTGTACGTTAGCGGAACCTTGATATCAACACGAGCCGCCTATGATCTATTCGACAAGCCGTTCGTCGGCATTTGTCGTTACGAGGCTTCAGAGGGGGGAAGCTGAGACTACGAGCTGATATAGCAAGGACTACTCTGTTAGTAAACCATCTCCCTTAGTAAGACTTATTTTGCGCGGCGGACACACAAGCCTAAAAAGTTAGTAATGGAAAACAATATACATATCTAGCAGACGTACGCCGGTCTGAGGCCAAACTCAAAAGAAGACAGCCTTCTCATTCCACCATCCACTACTAGATACATCTCCAAAGGGTCAGCGGAAAACGAGTCCAAGGACACATGACTTCGTGTTAACGGTAAAGACTGGTTAAAAGGCGTCTCCTAAAAAAAAAAATTATATATATATATGCATCATAACCATGCTGTAGTGGTCTCATAACTTAACTGTAGCCTGGCGTTTACACTGTGAGGTCGAAGGAATAGGCGCTCCACCCTTAGTGCAGAAATAGCTTTGCGGCCAAGTGTCGCGCAAGTTGTTACATCACACGAACCACCGATGAATGAGCCAAACGTTAGCTTCCCTCGGACGCCGCCAACACCGATGAGCTGTTTTGTTGGCTTTAACGTTGCAAATACTCTACGATGCAAAATCTGACACGCCATGTCTGCGACGCACAGCCAGCCAGCGCGTATATATGAATGGAACAGACAGGGACTAGTGATTCAGGCAACTCATCCAGCTTGCAGAGCATGCTGGCGGCTACCCACGATTTCTGCTCCACCGGTATTGCGTGCACAACTCAACAAAAGGCTGGTTTGTCAGACCCATAAGTGTTTCCGCAAAAAACAAAGGATAAGACACAAATGAGACCAAGAGAGAGCGAGATAGAGAAAGAGAACAAAAGAATCAGTGGAAGACGAGCAAAGAAGAGCAACGCAGAGGCTGTAAAAGCTGCAGAAGACTTGCTGCAGAAGCATGATGCAACACGACCCCCGGCAGCGCAAGCAACATTCAGCAGATATATGGGCACAAAAACAGAGGAGAAATGGCTAGACAGCTAGACAGCATTTCGTCATCGTGCCACAACTGGTGATGTTTCTGCAGTTGCCGGCAGATGAGCGGATGGCCGCCATCATCAACATCATGGTGATCACATGGCGACATCGGGAGTCGGCGGGGCCCGTCAGTTCCCCATTGGTCGTTCACATTCGTTCTCAGCTCATTGCTCAGCCGTTCTTACATGATTTGTGTAACTTCTGCATTTTCCTTGGCGACTTGACGAACACTACTACTGCTGCGGATATTACCCCACAACACATACACGTCATAGACGTCTTACAAATGCGTCGACAATCACACCGACGCGCTTTGTGTGACCACACGGCAACGGCTGGTAAGGCTCTAGCGTACGACAACATGGCTCTCCTAGTAACGGCGGTTAAGCGTATCGGTATAAGCATTGTCTCATAGATATATAGTACTATAGTTAAGATATAGATAATCGATAAGATATATAAATAAGATTATTGTATCATAATATATCTTTATATAATATAAGATATATATAATATACATAGTATATATGTATTTTATATATTTGGGTGTATGTATCCCGTATATTCTGTTATACACTTTAACCGTATATCTACTGCGTTTATACTTTTTATATTATCGTGTCATATATTTCATTATTATAAGTATTACCATCATTTTATTGACCAACATCACAAGACACGTTTGCAATCACTCGCTGATATGATTATTACGCATGTAGGCCCATGGTATAACTATCCTTGTCGTAAAACTGCGGTTTCGATTGTAGAGATCGTGCGTATTAGGGACTGTACGGTTACTGCGGTCGAAAAGGCATATATAAATACTTTTGTGTGAGTAAAGGATACAATAAAGAAAATGTAAAAGTAAGCTGGCAAAGATATTGAAAAAAACGGGACCAGCTGTCTGCGGATCACGTGGGTGTAGACCTCCAGCAGTAAGTACCACCATTTTCGTTCAGCTCCAGCCCGCTCGCAGGAAAGCACGGCCTAAACCAACCGCTGCAGGTCCGGTGGTCATAATAACCCTGCGACAGGTGCTACGTGATATTGTCCGTCCTTGTAGCGCCATCAATATATATATATATATATATATATATATACCATACCCTATAATTCCTGTAGAAAGCCTCAAAGAGCTGGCGACATGGGACTTGTATGACGGCATATTAAACATGCATAGCACATAAGCGTAAATATAGACGCGCATACGCGCACGTGGAATACTCACGTGCAAGTTCCTCCGTGTTGACAGGGAGTTGGTGAGCATCGATCAACTGCCCTTTCGCACTGCTCACCCTCAAACGCATCCTGGCAGACACACTGCAACAACACAGCAACATAAATAACATTATATGTTTCCTATGTTTGTGTACACTTGTTCAATGCTACTATTTCATACATTTAGCATTAATTTTGTACTCTCTCTCTCTCTCTCTCTATATATATATATACATTTGTCAGATTAGCCACGGGGGACCCACGCGCTGGGGAATTTTTCCGCCAAAGGCTGTCACTGGATATACAACGCGGTAACGCAACGGCAGTTCTCCAGGTGGTCGACGCCGGGTCTGGACATAGGGCTGATGCTGAGGGACAATTATTTACACCCCACTATGAGTTAAATAATAAATAGAATGTATATATATATATATATATATATATATATATATATTACCAGAGAAAAAGTATATTACTGGCAGTCATAGTGATTGGTCGTTTGTTGACAGACAGGTTAGTCGTTTTGTTGTTAATCTGGGCGCTAGTTTTGTATGCTGTGCAATGCTCTACATTTCAATGCGTCTAACACTGTTGATCACTGTTCTCCTAGATCTCACTCGTCTGGATGGTTAAATCATGTCGTTGTCATCGTTGTTGGCATCGCTGCGTTGTTATTGATATACTCGCGATCGTTGTCGTCGCCGTCATCCAACCCTGCTTGTCTGGGTTGCCAGAACTTGTGTTATAGCGGTTGCATCAATGTGCTTTAATTCTGATCGTGATACTTTTATTACGGTGTTTTGCTGCCAACGATTTCAAGATGACAGACGTTTATTGCTAGTAGTCCACCAGTGCGTCCACACTCGCTCTTCTCGTCATTGTGTTGATTGTTACTTCGCATGACTTCGTCGGTTCGTGTTAGTTTGGACGTCTGCTGTGATTACCCATCATCGCTATGACGACCCTCGTAGCTACGTTCCATTTTTTCGAGATCAACTCGTTCTTTTCGTACTTCTGTTCGTTGCTGATGCTGTTGCTTCGATTATCATTCGGTTTTCGGCTGAATAGTAGTTACATCGTTCCACGACACACAGCTTCTGCGTTGATAGGCGTGTTGCCGTCGTGCTGCGTCTAGTGAGGACAGTAGCGCTATTTGCGCACATTGCAACGCTTGTTCCAGTTATTACTTTCTGCCAATTTTTGTTACCCGCGAAACAGAGTTACCAGTATTCTATGCGCCATTAATATTAAATGATATTTTTTTAGAAGAATGTATATACAGGAACAACAACGACAACAAAAAGCAGCAACAGCAATTAGTCATTTGGGACTCACACCGACTGTGAAAGCACACGCGGAATATAAACACCGTTATACACACACGCGGCTGTGATAAGTTTTTTTTGTTGTTGTTCAGAATGAACGCTACATAGTCAAGCCCTTTTGAGACAAGAAATATCCTGCTTTCTTTATCGCAAAAGACGACATTTGCATGTCGCGTTGAACACCTCGCACGATGCTATCTTGATGGTTGGATGCAGCTACCAAGCTACATATATTCGACTGTGGACGACCAACAAAGTTGGCTTGCAAGCAGCTTGCTTTAGTCAATAAAGGGAGTTGACAATTATAGCACCTGATTTAACCAATAAGTTTTAATCGGTTCCTCACCACGTTGTTCAGTGTTGGTATCTTAACATCTGTTACTCGTAAGCTAAGCAGTTAAATTCCACAGCCAATCGAATACGCTGACTTGTGCTGTTCGACATTGCGCACAGGAAGAGCGACGAGCCACAGCAATACTACTTTTTTCTCTGAGCTTCGGGAAAATGCTTGATGCACACCCAGCGCAGATGTCAGTGTCTGGGCGTGAAGAAGCGCGTAGGTAGTAAGGGACTGCCCGATGACATGGAGTTACCCACCCAAAAACCCTAATCCTCACACTTACCCCTAGGGTTCGGTACTGCTTGCCAGTTCTTCAATGCAAGGACTTACGATCACTGAAATAATGAAATGGCTCACCTCAATTGCTCGGTAACCAAACATACCGCTAAGCAACTTCAAATTTACATGTTTACGTGTTTTGCCTGTCTCAGAGATAGATTCTAGCACTCGGGATGGCGATAGAGGGAGCAACAAGATTAAAAAAGACTCTTTTCTCCTCTCACTAGATATAGACCAAAATCAGTGTCGACCGAAATCGATCATACGATGGTGCGGTGCTAAGATGCCTTGCAAAGTCAAAGATCGTGTGACGTAAACGCTCCAAGTCCAAAAGTTCCATACAAAATCGTTTTTTCATTATCTGCTCGTTTACTTATAGTATGTTTCGATTGATTTGCAAAACGTGCATCTATTTCTTTCTAGCAGCTAGAGCAATGCGAGAACAACTCGACGATCGTATAGTGTAGTGAGCCAGGGCCAACATCAACAAAGCCACAACAAAAATAATAAGCATCATCAACAACAAGCACCGAAAACAAAAACAACAACAGCAGCAACAGTGACCACCGCAACAACATCATGTTGTCCATGTGACGTTTACCCGTTATGCCCATAACGAACATCCTCATGTCGTCAAATTGAGACGCATTACCATTTTCATAATCAGAAACAGCAGCGGCAGCACCACCACCACCATCACCATCACCAGTTGCAGCAGCGCAAGGCATCAGCATGATAGAAAACAGGAAGTGGCAGCACAGAATGGTCTCGCTTCTCCCCGGCAAGCAAGTCTTTTTCCGCAACACCGATCTGCCCCGCAATTGCACATGCAGCAGCAGCCGCACGCATGCATGCTGTTCATTGTGACCTTATCATAGATAGCGACGGGCTGACGGGTGTCTGCTCTACCTACCCCCTCTGTCTTAAACAATGTGCAACATAAGGAAGGAAACGAAGCCACTGTGGCTATCTATGGCTGTTGCTGCTGCTGCTGCTGCAGTATGCAATCATAGTCATCCGCCGGGAAGGACTACGGCCTATGAGCCAGTAGGCCAGGGAAGAGATAAGGGCCCGGCCCGCCCGCCCGTTCCTAACCAGCTAGCCCTAGAGCCGGCACCAAGTGACCACACCACGACTAAAGAGTTTTGTTTCCGACGACCACGGCTGCGACAACAAAACAACAACAACAACAACAAAACAAAAACAACAATGACAATAGTAGTTGTAGTAGCAGCAGCAAAAACTGTCATCGTTTAAAAGATGCAACCAATTAGCTTAGCACCAGCATCAGTATTCATTCATTCATTCAGCCGTCTACGTCGTCACGTTTCTCTTCTTTCGTCTGCAGCACAGTGGCATTTCTGTCTGTCTGTCTGTCTGTTGGCTTGGCCGACGCCGACGACAGTTACCGGCAGCGCCATTGTTACGGCACAACCTCCCCCCCCCCCCCCCCTTCCTCCTGCATTGTGTGTTGTCAGAATGGCAGAAGAGTACAAACACCATCACACATACATACACAAACACACAGGCTGGCGAGACACGCAAGGCACACTCGCTGCTGCGTCTTGACCGCCTTGATTATTGCTGTACTGCGGGGAAAACGCATCTCATTGATGAATTTCACTTCCTCAACGGTGGCGGTGGCATCAGCGACAACGACGACAACGGCAACGAAAACATTGTCGCACTAACTCTGTCTGTGGTCAAAGACAGTAGCAGCAGTAGGAACAACAACAACAACAACAGCATCATCATCATTATCAACGTTTACAACAACAGCATCATCATCAACGTTTACAACAACAGCAATTAGTCACTTGAGTCATGTGGGACTCATGTGGGCGACTGTTAAAGCCAGAGAGCCAGATCACAAATACCTCCCCCCCCCCGCCCCTCCTAGCAATGACAATTGCCCCACACGAAACCAATGAGCGCAAACACAGACGGACCAACGGAAGAACCGACACACGGACGAACCGAAATCGCCCACCGCATTGTTCTTGCACCGTGACTGACCGCTGGCTGTCCGGGGCTTATGAGCGCCCCGACGTCCCTCCTACAGATGGCTGCGAACCAGGATATGCACATGACAAGACAAACTTCGTTGTTCTTCTAGGCTATGACTACGACTACTAGTAGTTTATTACCACGAACATCAACCCCTTCAATCACAACACTACACTGTTTAACCGGAATACGTGAAGTCATTACCGATTCTTGAGCGAGAAGCCACTGGCTACCAGTGTGGGCATTCCTTTTATTGTTATTATTATTACATTATCGTGGTCGCTTTACAACTTTGCTGCGCTGAGTGTGTGCATTGCGACAAGCCGATCAAGTGGCGGTGCGGTGATTTTTCCGGTATCTGACGGTTGTGTTGGAGCATACCGATTGGTGTAGTAGGGTAGTCAAATGAAGTTACTTCCCCTCTACCCAAATGACTCACAGTGAACTATGATCCAGTATTTTCTTCAGTATCCAGAATGACAAGTAAAACGATGTATGAAACACGGATGTCCTGTAAGGAGCGTGTGTTTGAAAATAATAACAAAATGAACTGAACTAATTTAACCCAAAAAAAAAACGCCCTATATTGAGGTGCGCGCTTCAGCAGAGAACGAACGAGCGAGAGAGAGAGAGAGAGAGAAAGAGATAGAGAGCAGGAAAAACGAGAACTCACCTGAAAGCCTCCGTAGCGGTCAAAACAGCGGCCTCTTCCGTTGCACGGTGAATAGTCGTCAGTGCATTCATTCCGATTAATTTCGCAGTTGGCACCTCGATAGCCTAGAAGCGTGATGAAAGTACATACAGAGACGAGAAGACGACCAAAAACAAATCACACACACAGGGATTAGCAGGTACAATAAAACATATCATCATCATCAACGTTTCAGCGGAAAAGTGCATTCAAAACTTGACTGCAGTATACATGACATACATTGAGTCCTTGTCTGGCATACGGCACACATGAGTTCTGGCAACGTACATACGAGGATTGTGCTAGTGTGTTGCCATTTCTTACCCAACATAACAATGAGAGCGTCCTTGATGGATGCAACTCGATATATATATATATATATATATATATATATATAAACAGTTTGGTGTGAGAACAAAACTTTGGATATATCTTGTCCATGTGACCTCCTTTATACTGATGTATATATATATATATATATATAGCGGGCACGGAATAACGACCCGAGGTTCTAGATAGCGAGAAGAAAGCGAGCGCGAGAGAGAGAGTGCGGTGCACTTTATAGAAAAATTGTCTGCAGCTATCTGTATTCAGAGTGTTTTTTAGCTTGCGCCTTGAGCGATACGAGGCGGTGAGCATCGGCGCAAGTGACGCAGGGACCGGTTTCAGCCGCAACAAGCCGACGAGAAAACCTTTATACGCCTGACGATGGCCCTTGGAGAAGACGGCCAGCAGCCAGATAAGCAACAACAACAGCAACAACAATTATGTAGGCGACGACTACAACGACGACAACAACAAAATGATTCTAGCCGTATTCAGCCGCTCGAGATGAGGATACGCCTATATGAAGGTAAGGCAGGTGCGGCGCGTGTTGAGGTGAGGGCGAGCTACAGACAAAAGCACTGAACGAAAGACCATGCTTAGGCATTTCTTCGAGTTCTCGTCACGATTCACCAAAGAGTTCACTAGTCGTCAGAACGGCGTCGTCTTCGTTGCCGCCGCCGTCGAAATGGAGGAAGATGCCCGACATCGAGGCTAACGCAAGCCACGAGCGAAACGAACCACCACCAAGCCAATCAAACGGACGCAAGAGCCGAGCAGGAAAATCGAAGGAAAATCGGATCCGCAAAAACACGGAGACAACAAAAAGCGAAAAAGAGAGCTGAATAAAGAATTGTGTGCACAATCGAGTAACGACGAACAGACAAGCGTACGGTGGTTTGTGGCAGACAAACACGTAAGTGATACGAGGGGAGGCAGGTCGAATTTACTGATCTCAGCGATTTCAATTCGATCAGAACGATCGACGAGAATTGGGCCAAACGAAGAATTAAAGAAAGAATTAATGGCGGCAGGGAGAATCAGAAAAAAATAGAGAGAACGAGAGAGAACGTTAAAGGAAGAAGCAGAAAACGATAGGCCAGCAGTATTAACTGTATTGATATAATCGAGAAGAGACCGAGAAAGATAGGCAAAATTGGGGAGGGGAGACAAGATGACAACAAGACAAGTGAAGCAAATATCAAAGATGCAACGGTAACAGAATGAAGAGCCCAGGCTGGGAATAGGAGATAGGAAGCACGAGAGCAAGATGTTGCCAAAGGCAGAAGACGACAAAGAACGCAGGAAATTTCTATCGAAACATTTCAAAGGGTAGCCGAGAAAAGGGAGAGAGCGAGAATTGGTAACACGGTGACAGTGGCACAGACAGCGGCAGGCGAGCGGCGCGTAGCTTAGTTACTGCTGTCTCCGATGAGCTCGTCGGTTACACGAGCCGAGACGTTTACATCTGACGTGTAACCGACGAGAACGACGGAAAGAGGCAGAAAACAGCAGAAAGCAGTTTTGCTTATCAGTGACGATGATGACGCCAACTAGGTCGAGTGGCTGGTGGCCGACTCGCATCGAAATCCGTCATCTTGTTCGGTAACAAGCAGCACTTCGCCGACCAGACTACGTAAGTCGAAGATCACAACGACGACGACGACGACAGCAACAACAAAAGCAGCATCAACGATAAGAAAAACAGCAAGATCAACAACAACAGCGATGGTGCAACGCACCCGATCAATCGATACCCGATCAATCGATACCCGATTGATTGGCAAACCAACATGGGGTAGACGTACGGACCAAAAAATCAAGAGAAAAACAGAAGGTAATAGAGAGAGAGAGAGAGATTGAGAGGCTGGGCAGATCAACGGACGAAGCTGTTTGGCGCCAGACGACAAATCAAACAGACCGCCGACGTCGCAAAAGCAGGTCAACCAATGCAAATGCTACACCACGACAACGGCAACAACAACAACGACAACAACAACAACACGGCACGACATTCGACTTGTCTCCACTACGCCAACAAAAAGAAGCGTATCATATCAGCGTCGTCTTTAGAAACAATAACAGTAACTACAAAGATGGCAACATCACCACCGCCGCTAATGACCGTAAATATTACAACGCTCCCCTGATGAGGTCGCTTACATCTGCAGTTTCTTCTGCAGTTGCGTTGTGGACTGATCTACTGCAGCAACTCTACGGTACCTTTTAACATCATTTATTTATTGCACACCAAAAAAATTATTGCACATGAGCAGAGTATACTCGTCAATATCGTTCAGAGTAAAATATTATATAATCTATAATCTTCTCAAGCGGTGTGTTTTTAACGACATGTCATGAATGATCAGGCGTCACAGTGACCCCACTCATACATCACACATGTCACAGGCTCCTCAATGTAATCGAAAGAGCTAATAATGTACTAAAGAGCCAATGTACATACATTTCGCCCAGGGCCACTAGCCCTACACACATACACATGCAGATGGTCATCGCGACAATAGTAATGATATTAGTTCCTTATCACCATTTTTAAAAGGATTGGCATCTCAGCTTATTATAATTATAGTCATCAGCACAACACTTCTACATTATTCGGCACAAATATCGGTCTAAAGGCAACAACAAACCGACTCTCTTTCTACCCTTGCCAACTGTAATAGGGATAATAACAGTGATGATAACTTTCAAAGGTTAGAAGTGGTATAATTACTGTTTGCGGTGTTATTCTGTTTCACTGATCTCGATAGGACAAATCGGCAGCAATGCCTCGCCGTCAGCCAAAACCTAAGCTCTCCGTACACGGTGGGGCGATACCCTTTTCATTATCACAGGTGCGAAACAACACAAAGAGATGTCTAAAAAATAGAGCTAGTGCGATACGTGTATAATCAAGATTATAGTAGTATTGACAATAACAAAGTGGTAAATTAAATTAGGAACATCAATGTAAACTATAATTATGCAGATTCGCCTTTATTTTCTGTTTGCTCTTTCTGTCTTTAGTTGGAGAGCCTCGAAAGTGGCCCATATGTGCCAGTATATATAACAATTAGCTGAGGTGATTATCTATGTACTGCAAGTCGACAAGAAAATCATTCTGCTCAACAAGGAATTCCGTTTTGCATCTTCGACATACCTTTCGGACAGTGACAGGTTGGACCTAGCGGAGAATCGACGCACGTGCCGTTATTTTTGCAGGGAGCGCTTCCGCAGTTGTTCACCTTGGTCTCGCAGTTCTTTCCGGTAAATCCTGCAACCACACATAGAAATCGGAGCTGAATTGTTATATGCCTATCATTATAATTTGAAGTAGGTACCCTTGGTACTCTACTTTGGTTGCTGTGTTAGGACAAATTGTACTCTGCCTGTCTAGTGTTCCCAACAACTGAAATTAGCTACTGCCCTTAACCTATAAGCACTGGTAGTTCCTCTAACTACTGTAGTTTTTTCCTATGACACTGATCGGGCATGCGATTACGTGATTCATCGCGCATCGTTCATATAAAGAGTCGTCATTTACTTAAACCTAAATCAAAGCTAGTTTTTAATCTGATTTTCTAACGGCGACCTTTAAATGCATTGCTACAAATACGCACGAATCACAGAGAAAAAGCGAGCAGCCCAACAAACAAGTTTTGTGAACGCAACGAGAATATGCAGCGTCTGTTCGGGACACGTTGTTGAACTAGGCTAACCCTGGGTTAGAGAACCCGTGACACAAACGTTTGCGCGAAAAGAACTGTCCACTCCAAACTGCTACCATAGCACAGTTATATAGATACATACGTTCATTGAAACTTAATAGTTTTATGAGAGCATGAAATATATATAAAGTTGTATATATAAAGTCAAACGTGCATATATATATATATAGTGTAAGAGAAAGGAGACAAATATAAGCATTATTTTTGTATGAGGCACTAACATTTCAGAAGACACCCAACGCAGGTATTTGTGCAGAACATCATATATAGTGATAATGATGTAGCAAGCATGAACTAACTTTGCGTACTGTGACTGACTTAGACCCTCGCGATCCCTACATTGGACGATATTCCCCGACATCAAGCAAGCAGCAACAAGACAAGCCATTCCTGATCTTTTTCCTACTTGACAATAATGACCCATCAAAGTCGCATTTATCACCGCTTGCTCAAACGTCTTTAAACAAAAACAATGGATAGCATGACTGACCATGAATATATACTGTTTTGTATGGTTGAAATGTTGGACAGCGACAAACATATCTCAATCGCAGACATCAACAGCACAACAACAACAACAAACAGGAACATTAACTATCGCAGTAAGAACAACAATAACAACAACAACCGCAATAGGCAGTGCAACAAAGACAGCACGTTACGTTTGCTTTGGTTTCGATTGTTGGCCAGTCAGCTACCCGACTGATGAAGGTGGCAGAACTTCATCAGTTGGATGCAGCAATAGCAAAAACCCATCAAGCATCATATTTGTTCGTTACAAACCACGTCGTCGACGGCGACGACGACAACAATAACAAGCACAACCACAACGACCACCGTGATGATGACTGACACTCCTGCAGCTTTACAATGATTTATACATTTCTAGGACATGCCCTTAGCAGTCCAGGCGGTCTGACATAGTTTAATTAAATCGGCAACGCCCACCCGTCCAGTCTACAAACCAGCAATTCCTGAAGCCTTCACCAACCAAGCGCAGACACTAGGCTATTATGATTGGTTTATACAGGCTGCCGTCTCGAGAAGGCGGTTAATCCACAATGTCAAGCGTTGCAATATGTAATGCCATCGGATTGTGCCGCTTATTTAGCTCGTGTGTATGTGCCTCCTTGCGGCCGAGAGACAAAAGCATAACACCTGATTTCACCTCACGAAGCGTGGCGAATAACACCGCCGTTAGGTAGCTGTAACCACTAACAGAAACTATCACCTTGAATATGCCCATTAAAAAGTGGGGCTACACCTGATGCACTGATTCCGAGCGACTGATGCCTAATACAGGAGAGGTCATCTTCCGTAGAAGGCAGATGCTTATTTCCCAACCTCGAAACTTCTTGGTCAAAGACTACGAAGAGATGAAGGCGTGTAAAAAGGAGAACGGCCACCAGCATAGCCAAGAAAAGCATCGGCGCCAGCCGAAACTATGCAGCAAGCTGTAGACTCAGGTACATACTCGAGCAGTTCGTGCCTGTCTCTCCAAAATAAAACCGTCAAATAGTTCGTCCTATTTGACGGTTATCTTACGAGTTCGTTGTCATGTCATTACCGTACAGATCGCCCCGAAGTTGTTTGCCAATTGTGACCTTTTTGGCAGTAAAGCCACCAACAACGCCAGCAGCAGCAGCAGCAGTCACATCATCGTCGTCGTCGTCATCATCATTATTTTTTTTCATCATTATTTGTACTAAAGAGCAATCAACAGCATACCGTCATGTCTAAAGCAACGTTTACGGTGTTTGACTCCTAAATAACGGCTCATCCCAAATGAAATTACCTCAAAAACTAGCACACAATTATGCTGGTACTGTATTCGAGCCACATATCGTCGTAAGAGATAGATTAAACATTAAGGCTCATTACTTCACAATTACTTCTAGTACTACTTCTTCTAGTACGACAGCTACTGTGCTGGCATTCTTACGGCATTCAGCCGTTACGGCAAGTTGCTGCCGTTGCAAGTCGCAACATGCAATAGACGAAACCAATCCAAATTGGCCCGGTCGGCGACCGCCAAGAATGCTGGTAGAATGCCGATGTGAATCACCGACACCCTCGTAGGGCATCGGCACACCGTGTGCGGCATTATCATCATCCTGGTGAGAAGATGAGAGACCGAAGTTCGCCCAGCCAGATGAGACACGACCGGGTAGGTCGCGTCGGCTTATCACCATTCTCGTACACGATTCTCAAACCGCGCTTGCTTCGTCGGTCGTAAGTTTGCCAGGTATTTATCCCTTATTGTGTCGCCAAGTTACAGTGACGAATCCCTACCGCCCCGCTGCCTTGTAGTATGCCGAGATGATGTTGATGACCCGGCGGTGCGATATTTAGACTGACTGGACCGTCTATCCTACCCCAGCGTATCGACATGGTATCGCGCCATGTCGGACCACAGCAGCCAGTCAACCACAGCCAACGGCCAACAACAGACCTGTGCGAATACACGCACAAAAGCGAAGGAAAGATCGACACACTCGACAAGGCTTAAGATACGACAAGGGTCAACCATCATGGGTAACAACAATTCATTCCGAACTGTATGAAAGCCAACACTTAGAAAGTGTCGGGGGCGTTTGGCAACATCACCTCATAGCTGTTGGTGGGGGGGGGGGGGGGGGGAAGGGGTGGCTGGGAGAGGTGTGGGTGTCTGAGGTATTTGCTTCGGCGTTTGACGCTCGGACCATGTCGTCACTCACTAGTCTTTGAGCATTGAGGTCTCCTCTGCGGCGGGCGGGCAACATTTGAATGGCGACTTCACGGCGGGGTCAGTCGTATCCGATCGTGCGTGTAAATCGCTGTCGGAGAAAGAATCGTTCGATACCTATCTACAGCTGGAAGGAAGGAGGGTAGTGGCATGGTCGACCCGTAATATTCTAGTAGTCGTAGAGGGTATTGTATAGTAGTCGTAGTAGTAGTAGTAGTAGTATTCCTCGAAGCAGATGCAAATATCGGCGGTTGTTATTGTGGTTTGTCCTACACTACAGATGAACAAAGTGGAAGTCTGACACAGAGAGAGCAAGAGGGATGGAGAGAGCAGAAGATTAGACAAAATCGAAGAAAACAAAGAATAAGCAACGATATACAACGAGGACGAGCGAGGCTTTCGATGATACTTTAGTGGCGCCGTTGCCTCTTAACGTGGATAGGATCTCCGCACACATAAACGCTCACACCCACATCCACACCTGGGATGTCTGGGATGACATCAGCGATCATCAGCTGAATCACCGAGTGGCTTCACCTATCTGCGACTAGATGGATGGGCAAAGACAACGAGAGCAGCAGCAGCGGCGAATCACCGCGCAAACCGTCACCACACGGCAGGCAGGCAGGCGAAAGCCAGCGGCCACATCACGCGGCCAACACACCAGTCGCATAAGCGACTTGGTGCGCAAAAGCACCATTCAGTTATGCATTTATTCGTCCATTGTCAGGTCTTTCAGCCATCATCTGTGACATCTGTCCGCTGAGGGGGAGGATGCGGTGGTAATACCGCACTTGTATTGTATATGTTGTAGCTTACGTGCCACCAAGCCATGGCAGTGAATGAAAGAATACCCAAGCCAGCAAAGCGGCACGCGCAACTCACAAACAACAACGACAACAACAAGAGCTGCACGTGCAACAACAACAACAACAACAACAACAACAAGAGCTGCATCGGCGGCAACAACAACAGCAGCAGATGACGCCGAGGACGACGATAATGTGCACAATGACAGCCTTGGGAATGGCCTTTCCTATATGTACAGCACCCAAACAACAATCAACGACAACACTTAGACTAAATGAACGGCGGTAGCAACAACAACGAGCTACAGCCACGTTAAACCATATAGATCTAAACAGAAAGGAGAATATAACAGACAAAGACAGCTAGACTGAATTAGTGAAAGGCGTGAAAATAATGTTCAGAGTGAGCGGCACGTCATGATAAAATCTAGAAATTTTTTTCCCGGACGGATGAGTACTTTCTCCTTGGTCTTCTTCAGCCATACGGGAAGCATGTCCCACCTTGACTGACCATAAAGGGTGCTAACTAGTCAGTGGACGATAACCTATCAGGCAAGCACTTTTTCGTTCTCAAAAGCTGCAACGGTCATCCCATCTGGGCGCGCATTAGTTTCATGGATAATCAGACGGCTCAAGGACACAGGAGCTCAGAAGGCTCAAGGACACACGGAAAGTCTGATATGCTGAGAGCACGCGCTAGAGTGTCATTTATGACAGCGTGCCCGGACTGACGTCTGGTGTTTCGGACACAAGTCAATCTATGATGCCCGGGAGGTGAGACGGATAATTGCACGCGCAGAAATGGTGTTCGAGGACGACCAAGGGAGCACCAAACGGAAGGCCTCCAGGCGCAAGCATGTATCATCTAATAGAGTTCCCAGGGGTGCCAACAACCAGGCCCCTGCTCCTTTCGAGCATTTTGGAGCCTCGGGAACAGACTGAGTCCTTTCGGATTGAAAGAAAGGGCTCTCCGAGGGCGAAGTATCTGCTTAGTTCGGGCACGCTGTGCTTTTTGGAAATTTAAAATTTTTGGAACGAACTTCGCTGCGAGTCTTCTGACGCATAAAATTTCGGTCAAGTCAGTTACAACTGTTCCATAAGATATCTCTAATCATTAAGCTATCTCCCGAATAGTAACTCGGCGATTGCTCGATTCTTTTCCACGATTTTTTTTAACGTTTTTCTGTTACTGACGTTAAGGGCCTTCCCGAACGGAGGATATCTTCGGTTTCTTCACGTCCGTCGCGAAATCGACCACGTGTGCACAAGGTTTTAGGACACTCCTCGATCATCATAGGCAGTTCGTTACATTTCCACCAATTTAGAACATATGATTCGGTTTTAAACACAGAACTTGACGCAGATTCGTTGCTACTCTATTGTATTATATATATATATATATATATATATATATATATATATATATATATATATATATATATATACTGCCAAGTGCGGAAACAGCAATAAGCGTGTAGCTATAAAGTTTACTGGCCAGTCTTACCGGGTTGGCAGGTACAGTCGTAGCTTTCGCCATCTTCTGAGGCGTGACAGCGGCCGCCGTTCGCACACGGAGCGCTTGCGCAGAACCTCGACGGAACCGCTGGCTTCTCGCACCTGCAACAATACGCGTTCATTCAATCAGTCGATTGCCTCCAATCACCCCGTTGCGTCACCACATTTTTTCCTCATATGTTTGAAGATGTAGCAGTACCGATGCGAACTGAATTTACTAATTTATTTCAATCATTGTCTAGGTTAAGCATCGGCACATTTCCCGCCGATTATTTCCTGTCAATTGACCTTGTCGAGTTCGGTAGATATCGCTGATGGTAAATGCGCAACGACGTATGTTGAAACAATATCAAGATTACAATCGCGTTTCAGCCGCCTACTTAGTTTTGACCATTTGCTTAGTAAAAAAAAGATAAAAGATAACATTTTATCAATGGAGCATTAGTAGAAATGATGGCTGGCGTACACTGTAGTAAATATATATATATATATATATATATATATATATATAAAATATTGTGATGATTTATTAATCAATTACAATACGTTTGCACACTTTGGCAGTGCTCGCCTCTGCCTAAATATATATATATATATAGCAACGTTAATACATTATCTAATATTGATATTGGATTCACTTTTTTTACAAATGGTAACTAATAGTGATTCCACAAATAACGTCATATTTTATATGTCATATATATGTTCTTACCAATTCTGCAAATTAAAAATAAGATGAATTTAATCTAATCAGCGATATGCCTCGAACGGACGCGTAACAAACGAGATAGCTACTTTCGTTATTTACCCTTAATGACTAAAAGCCAAAATTAAACATTATCAGGGACATTAACACTAAGCGTTGCACAGTTAGTTAGATCGTTAGATATCGGTTGGATGGCTTTAGACGCGCGGATATGGCTGCTTTGCCATAGAGGCGTTGAAGTAGTAGCACAATGCACGGTGTAGTACTACTGTACATTGTTGTAGCGAAAAACCCACCTGTCGCCATAGAAGCCGGCTTTGCAGGCGCAGTATACGGTGTCTCCGTCGGGACTCTCCTGGCAGATGCCCTGATTCAGGCAACTGTCCGGTCGACACTGCGGTCCCCTGTCGAGCTCGCATCTGGCCCCCGTATACCTATGGCCATATGGAAAGGAGCAGAGGAGTAATGTCGGTTAGTAATGCCAACGACAACGTAATGTGTTTGACCTAATACTTTTATAATCAGAGTCACTAATTATTCAGTGTTAGAGTGCCGGAACTCGTTCAAAACCAATATTATCGAGCAGACGATCGACACTAGAAAGTCAAATCCTGTTCCCTTCCGCCAAGGTCCCTTGGAAGCACAAGAACCGGCATGATCGGACTCGGCAGCGTGCCTTGTTCAATAGCTTAAAATGGCTCATGTGATCATGGCTATATATATATATATATATATATATATATATAGCCCCTAACGCAGTACAAACCTTACTCAAAATTGCGTCATACGTTTATTGTCGCTTCTAACCGATTGAATGGACGGCCACCCTAACTTAAGTAAAATAGTAGCGATTAGCAGTTTCGAGCCAAGGTGAACGTTAACTCGTTAGTACCGGCAAAAACTATCATAATTACAAGGCGCATGCAGTCACGTCAGAATACACGAAACGTGAGTACATCTGCATAGAAAAGTCGACCAACGAGTTAGAAAAGAATTGAAATGTTTCCAGCGGACATTTGAAACACGTTTGCCGTTTTCTTGTTGTCGCGGTTACTCTGAGTGGACTCCTGCTTATAGTCAGTTTTATATAAGATGCTCCCACTAACGCGTAAAATTCGATTTAAAAGTGAAGATTTATCGGTAAGTTTCAAATATATCAAAATATGATTACTAACGCTAGTCCTTCAACTACTGCAACCGCCATTGCTTGTACAACCAGAATGGTAAAGCCACAATACGATTCCGCTTACGCAGCGGATCGTGACTCCCATAGACGACGCTCTGAAAACTACATCTATTCCGGGCTGGCTTCACGCTAAACCACGCTTTTCGATCCATTTCGAAACAAGGAAAAGCAGGCTATAAACATTTTGGAAGATCATTCCAGCACAGCTGCACTCCAACCTTCCGATTACCTCTATCGTAGTGCTACAGAACGTACTTTAAGTTGCACCCCCTTACGAAAACAAAATTGTGGACCATTAACGTTCTATACAATCGACTCCGTTTGTTCCATCTCCTTGTACTCATTTTTCGTAATGCATCACCTAGGAGAAACATTAATAGAAACATATGCTAAAAATATATATATATATATACTGATAATTATTTAATAAAAACAAACAACATCATGCGGTAAAATAGAAGTGTGTATAAGAGTGTTTATGAAAAACTCACCGTTTAGAGCATAGACATTCTGCGGTATCTCCAGCCGCTCTACATGTTCCTCCATTCTCACAGATAAACGAAAAGCAGGGTTCGATACCATAGCCAACTGCAAACCAAAAACGCAGAGACGCAATTGTTAAACATTTTAGTTAGCACTGCAGTGTAATATTTGCTAGAAATTTCACCGAACACACTTAATAGCATGATCGTATTCGGTCACAGGCCTGCCGCTTCTTTTAAGACCGTCGGAAAGGGCTTCAGTAAAAACTGACAACGGAATAAAAGGATCCTAACAATTCGGAAGAACGACAATTATCGGCCCGTTGGATCAGGTCACTGGGGACTCCCGACGGCGCAAAAGTCAGGATAGGCTTTTACTATATATATATATATATATATATATATATATATACATATACATATATATTCTTGCAAGTAGCTTATACCAGACAAAAAACAATTTCTAACAAGACGACGTCATGTAGACCGAAAACATGCGCCGACAATGGAACATTCGGCACAAAAGCGAAAAAAAGTTCAATGATTGGTAACATTTCCTAACGTCAGCAATGCTGTTGTTGTTGTTGTAGCAGATGATGCTGCTACTTTGGTCGTGGTTATCGATCTAATTAAGGTTCTCGCCGCGGTTTTTACTGTAGTTAGTATTCCTTTTTGCTGTCATGGTCGTGGTTCTTACATTAGCCGAAACCTTAACGACAATCAGACGTGCGACACGACAAGACTCGTCAACACGGCGCCGAGCCTTCGTGCCGCCTCCCTCTGATGGCTTCGTCGTTTGAAGTAGCGCGGCGATGAAGGTATCATCGACCATCGGGGGTGATGCCACCATCCATCCACGAATAGACTAGCAGTCAAGATGGAAAGTACGAAAACACTTCACATCGCGACGGCAGAACGCACGTCAACAGTCACGATCATCATCACGCTGACGATGTAGTTATTGTTGTTGTTGTTGTTGTTGATGATGATTATGAACCTCATCGTGTTCCGTCTAGTGACGCATCAACTCAGCAGTAGGCGGATGACCAACCGATTCTGTGTCATGTCAATAAATACTACTAACAAGGATAATCATTAAAGTAACCAAACTGGCATCCGCCGTCATGGTTATAGACGTCGACGTCTCCATTACAGATATATATATATATATATATATATATATATGACCCTCATCATCATCATCATCGCCATCATCATCATTATCCTGATGATCGGTACCATTATTGTTATTGGTATTATTAATATTACTATGATGATTATGATTGCTGCCGTCACAATACCGTCTAGATAGATTATTTCTGGTAGACCATCATGTAGTAACGTGCGCGTTAACAACAGCTGCCGATGATGACAGAGCGCCAGTTGACTCGAAATCGAGTCGTCCATTAGAGGACGGGTGGTGATATATTGGGTTAGTCGTCGGCCAGTCGTCGGCCAGCGGAGAATGCGGCCCGAAATCGTAGGCGGAATGTCGCCTACGATGTCGGCGAGCTCTATGTCTCCGTCTCCAACAAAAAACACTCCACGCCTACCGGCAAACATCGGCATCGGTCGACACAGCGTCAACAACGTCATGTAAGTCGCCACTTGATGTTCGTGTTTATTCGCTTAAAAAATAACAACAACAACAACAAAAAAAAGACAACAACCATAGCGACAACAACAATAACGACAAGGGATACGACAACAGCGAGCTGGAAAACGTAGGTTCCACGTCTAGCGGTGGTAGCAGCAGCAACAGCAACACCAACAACAGTTATAATAACAACAGGTGCTTTTACGACCCGACTGTAACGACATGTTCAATAGATTCTCCTAACAATGACGACAATTAAAGGAGATAAAACGCATTAATTGAAGCACGTGCGCGCATGCGCGTATCATCATGTGTTTGCTCAGCGAGAGAGAAAAGGCGAAAGTCAGGCGACAGTCAAACAATGGAGCTGATGTTCAAGCAGTCGAGAAGCGTGGGTGGGGGGCTCTAGCTATGAATTATTCTTCGCAATTATAACAGCTAATAAAAGGAGACACGTTTCGGCAGCCTGTGGGGCCAGAGTATGTAAACAACTTCACTTTGTCACATTGTAGATGGACAAGAGTCGAGGCGTCTGCGGCTCTCCACATAAGCTTGACGCTCAAGAGAAGATTGCGGACGGCGCGACGGTAATGCCGTTAACTCTTTACAAACACTAATCCGTAACAGCTAATTGTAGATCGTTGGCGATTGTCCTGAATACATCAGCCGTATCCTGCATCCGTATGGCTGATGATCTTAGTCCGGTGATGCCTTGTAAGTAGGCTACCTTGAGTAATTAAAGGCTCACTGAGTCTTAAACCGCAAAATCAACAACAGCTCAACAAGAATACTAATAGCAACAAAAACAACAACAGCGTAGCCCTCGGCATGTGGCGGCTATTGTGTGTATTGCCATACCCAATAGGCCTTTTAGCCGTCAACAATGCAGCTACGGCTTAATCGTCTCGGGCGTCTTAGCTGGATGATTCAGTATGATAATTACTTTTTATTGCCTCGGAAGTACACGTGAGCACTCGGAAATGCCAATCTCAATTGCCAATGGGGGTTTCCTTTGATCTCATCGGACATTGCTCCGCGTAAAATTCATACGTTGTCGTTGTTATTGTTATTGCTGTTGTTGTTTTGTGAGCTGCAGCCGCGTGACGTGGACGGTGGGGGCAGTGGCTGATGCCCATGGGACAAACAGTATGTAGATGTGATCACGGCAGGCAAGCTGGTTGAGCTGTGTTCCACCGGCCGTCGTAACCCATAAGACAGCCATTTACCAGACAGATGTTGGCCTTCAAGCGCTTAACAGTGGTACGATAGTGCAAATGAGGTAATGTTTTGTGCGAGCGGTAATGCACGTAGTACGAGTGACGATAGCAATAATAATGAAAATAACACTTACATACATATAACTGTTCTTAACGTACTGCTCAGAAGAGTTGTAGTTTATTTATATAACTTTATTATGTTAGCACCCTAGAGTGAACAATTGTCCCCGAATGAACGTGTGACCACGGGTTCTCTAACCCAAGATTAGCCCAGTACAACAGTGGAGCCCGGTGGCGTGGTGCATTCCAGTTGCGCCTCGCGACCGGAGGAGACACATAGGTGCGCGGGTTCGAGCCCCACCGTTGCACATTTGTATTTATAGGAGTCCGTCTATGAAGCAATGTGAAAAACAGTTGCGTGGACGTTAAATCTTGGCTAAGGGTTAGTTTTAGCCCAGTAGAACAATGTCTCCAAAATCTTATATACATTTTTAAAAACAAACGTCGCCGTCTCCTCCGTTCCATCGATTTGATCAATACAAGAGGACCTAAGAAAATGTTTGCATTTTCCCGCGTAATGGATTGTAAGTCAAATCTTATTCACTAGGGCACAACGCTATATATATATATATATATATATATATGTAGGCGGGTACTGTTGCCACTTTAGCTTAGCCAAAGCCTCAGTAAAGCTGGCGCCCGCTCATTTTGAGCTCAATTAGATTCACTACATCAAGATGGGGTCACGTGGACCGAGTGGCGGGGAGCTTTGAAGGTCAATTTATGCATATTTAGCTCAAACAAGCTTCCGCAGGTAGACATTTCGTTATCGTTTTGCCTTTTAATGGGCGTACGTCAGGCAAGCCGACGACGACGACTGCCAAATGCTAAAACTGAAGCAGTACTGCCTAACGCACCTGGTAGCATCATCGCAGACTTAGAGCTCTTCCGGATGAAACCGTGCGGCGGAATGTCAGGTCTGAAACGACGAAACCCGGCCGACCGCGTAGTTCGCTCATTTATACTAGAAGCATACACACGTGCACCCCATTGACACGGGCAAATATGACGGAAGGCCTCCCTTCGCAACAATGCACACACGCTCTTCAATATTCGGCTTCGATACGGCGTAATGTTGTTGTTGCTGCTGCTGCTGCTGTTGTTGTTGTTGTTGTTGTTGTTGCTCTCTCCCATCCCGCAGATGGACGTCGTGTTTTCTCCAGCTACTGGTTTATTCCCGGTGTGTTACTATTCGTACGCGGCGACCGACGTGACTCTCGGCGTGTAAGACTGTAAAGGCGAGTGTGAATTTTGATATACACCAACACAATGGATCAGTGAATGATGATGACCGTGTTTCTGCACACTGCCGACTAATCATTGCCTTAGTGCAAAAGCCACTGCGTTCTCTTCGCAACGACGGCCACCTAGATGTTTTCTTAATCCTGTGTTGCTGTTATAGTGGTCTGTCGTTGTTGTTGTTGTTGTTGTTGCTGCTGCCGTTACCCTTGCTGTTGTCGCGGTGGTCGTTGCCGCTCCTTCATCGGTGTGGCTTTATTGTTAATGTTGTAGTTGTTGTTGTTGTTGTTGTTGTTGTTGTTGTGGTGGTTAGTGTTGTTCTTGCTGTTCCCATCATTACTGTTTGTTGCGGTCCCTATCACGGCTATTGATGTTACTAGGGTTGTTGTTATTGATCTCATTGTTGTTGTTGTTGTTGTTGCTGTGTCTATTAATGTTGCTGACGAAGCTGGGGCTGCTCGCTCGTTATCGAGTCAGCGCACGGCAGGAGCCGTTCGTTCGGGCGTCCGTCAGACAGCTAGTGCGCCAACAGAAGAACGAAATCCGGTACTGCAAATAGATACAGTACAATGGCAAGCAGCCGCGTCTGCTGGCAAGGCAGCAGAAGCTCCTCCGGCGGCAGGAGACACAACATAGGATGTCGACCATCTTCGTCGTCTCGTCCAGAAGATGTCAACGAAACACGGCAGGCGGCAAACGTGCATGAGCCCCAACAGCGATCGCCTGTCGTGACATCACCTTGTTGCGGACGATGGACACAACAACCGACAGGACAACCGACCACTACAGCGGCGGCGGCGTGGGGCGGGGAGCGGGGGTAGTGTCATCGTCAGCCCCAACTGAGGCAGCGGCGACGGCGGTCGTCTGCGTCAGGAAAGCATAACGAGACGGAGCAACGAAGGCAAGCAGTCCCGACTATGAAGACGAGGACACTCGTGTTCGAATCCGAACTGAAGACCCGATGACCTACTAGCGCCAACGACAAGCGCCTCCAGTAGTGAGTGACCACCTCGCATGCTATCATCTATAGCATGCGAGATGCCGGTGCACCAGTTGTCTCAGCTGCCGCAACCACTAGTCGCCGCATTGTTATTCCTTCTCAGCTTTTTCTTCTTCGTCGTCGCCGTCGTCGTCGTCATCATATTATGGCTATTATTAGATCGCGTCGCACGCAACGAGAGAGAGTAACAGGGGTCGTTATAGGAGTGGTCCAGTCGGTTCAAGTATTGTCAAACACAGAAATGATTGATATTCAGGTACGAATAGGGCCACACGATGCCATACACACGCCTATATGGGGCCAGACGCATGCATTGAACCTATATATATATATATATATTTGTTGACGGGACAAAGAGGAGGGGACGGCCAATTATCCTGGTACTAGGAGTCGCGGGTTCGAGCCTGGCGACATTTGGTAGCGTATCGACCTTATCTTACCTTACCGTCAACAATCCGAACGTTCTTAATGTCTCTAACGTTACAGTTCTTTTACCTCATATTGATAGGCTTAGACGGCTAGGTTACCGGTCGTAAGTTTGGATAACTGTTAATGCTGTACAATTTTAAATGTAACCTCACTATGGCGCAGGAGCTAACGCGTGGACGCACGCTTAGGTAAGGACCCGGTAGCGTGCCATATCCAACACTCGATGGCCGGCTAGATGGTTAGATTAAGGACTGAGGAAGAAACTCATACTTGGAATTTTCTCTTGCTATTTGTGTTAATGCCTTTGTTCCTGTGCAGAAGTGCCGTTTCTTAAACATTCAAGCATCTCAATCGAGTCAAATGCAACAAAAAAACAATTCTGCTTACCGTATAAACAACCGCTAACGTTGTCGACAGATGACAAAAGGCGATATAATAGGAAGCAATCGCTCTGACAACACTGGTCAAGCCTATGTGGCACCGGTTAAATCACGTCTATCTACCTCCGAAAGGGCAAAGTGTGCACATATATACACACACATACATATGGTAATCCCTTTTTACCACTTAGCAGCAACGGTGCACTGTGGTTAGTCGTCAGAAAACTACAATGCTTCGCGACGTTCAACCGCTGGAATACCAACTGGCCGAAGAGCTCACACCGGTAATGACAAGCAGCAACAACAACAGTAACAACAACAACGACAACAACGATCGTCGTGAACAGCCATGCAACGCCACGCATAGCGAATAGGAACATGTGGCGTTGCACGCTGGGTCAATTCGCCTGGTCTTGCTACGTCTCGCTAATGTCTTCTGGGATAGCGTCTTAGTTGACAATGACAAGTGGGGGTCAGAACGTTTTTTGTTTGTTGCCAAAGCTTTTTCATCCGCCTCCTTTTCCTCTACGTTCCCGGCCTTTTGCTGCTCCTCTGTATGTGTGTCGTTGTTTCCTGAGACGTCGTCCTTCGAACGAGCGGGTCAAGCGTTAATCATTACGGCGATGCTCGGCTGGAATCACTACAACTTTCCGTGCTTTCTCACTACAGGTACGACTTATCATCTTGTCGCCAATACTATAAAACTACAACTATTACTACAACAATAACAACAACTATTACCACTACTACTACTACTACTACTACTACTATTATAAACTACTTACGACACTAGTAATAGGCGCCGAAAACCGAAAAATCATCTGTATGGCGCTCTAGGAGCTTTCCTAAAGACTAAACATGGCCGTTGAGTGGTAACCTCCTAGTGGTCTTCTTTCCGGGACGCAGCGTCGCTCGAACGTCGAACCACAACACGACAGCTCAGCATTACAAAACTTGTTCAGCAAAAGCAGAAGACGACGACGGCCACAACGAAGACAACAGCAGCAGCAGCAGCAGCATGCAAAAATAGACGAACAAGAATAACAACAACAACAATAACACGAAGATGAAATAAGGAGACAAAGCGTGCCGACGTTGCCAGCGAGACGTCACCGTAAAGCCGGGTAGTCAGTCGGGTTCAAATCATCCGCCATATCTAGGAACGCCCGACTTCGTCTACTCCGGGCGGTTCAAAAGCCAAGCACATATACGCAGATAGATATGAACACACAACGCCGCCGTTCTTCCTCCACCCGCAGTGACGTACGCGCATTTTATTTTTTATTTTTTCAAGTCCGGCCGCCCTCCCGCTGCCTCTCAAAAACGTAAATTTGCATACGACATTTTTCGCTCGTACTTGCTTGTTTCTGTACCTCATCCTCTTCCACCTTTCCCTCTCTTGATGATGTTTCGGGGTTAGCCGTTTTTTAGACGAAGCAAAGTTCTCGTCGCCAAGTGTCCAACCTTTCGTAGCAGAGTGTGACAGTACATCCAGCTTTTGCGTCGTTCCATCCGGCACGTCTCTCTTTCTGTTTTACTCTCCTTGCATATTTGTGCGTGTAATGTACTTCTTTCGCGCGGTCGTATACGGCAGAGGCTTCAACAGTAGATAGTTGCGCTGCATAATAATGACCCTAGCGCTAAAGTAGAACAGGCGGTAAAAAACAATGTCGTATGCGATCCGCCCCGGTCGCTGATGTCTTGGCAGCAGCAGCAGCAGCGGCAACCGACTTTGTCCTAATGTGTATCGTCGTATTTTTCCTGTATGGCTACTTTCTTTACAGTGTCTGTTGTTAGAAGACCCACAGTTTACAATAAGGCCTCATTGCTGGACGAAATAATATTTTGAGCCAAGGACTCGAGGTCAGCTCAATGCACTCAATGCGCCCTCGTTCTCGTGCCACCCAAGCCAGTCGTAACGCTCGTCAAATTGTTCACAGTGTTTTACAAACGATTGAAAACACGTACACATTCTTCCTGAATACAATAGTTCGACTACAATACTACCAATATATACAACTACAATAAACTGAGGAGGGCTATGCCGACCCGTTTATATATATATATATATATATATATATATATATATGAGAAGGACACTGATGACCCTAAATGCATAGCGGCTCCGAGAGGTTTCTCGGTCAAATGGGATTATGTAGCGGTTACATTTAGTTAGAGGACGAATTAGTGAAGCTAGCGCCGCACGGCAGCGCACATTAGATCATCTTTCCAAAAAACTTACGGCAGGAGTCGCTCTCGATGAACTGCTGGGCACATTTCACTCCTAGTTTGACGTCGCCGGTCACCTGAGTGACAGTTGAAAGCTCTACTCCAGCACCCTCAAGTAGACAACTGGAATCGCACAAATAAGCATTTCCGTCAGTTGTGCAATCTTCTCTGCTGAACGAAATATATATATATATATATATATATATATATATAAACCTTCCATTTTTCACAAAATGTTTCTATGTACATGCAATCATTTGCGTCCATGCGTAGTAATTTGAATTACAATAACTAAGTAACCTCAATTAGCAGAAACTGCGATAATATTGCTTTCATTCGAGCACTAAACGCATATAAGGCCGCAACAAGACCGGTTCGGTGATATCAAATATTAATTAAAATATGGAAGGGAAAGGTGAAGCAATATTGGTAGCACCTTGTTGGGCTAGATAGACCTGGGCGTGCATACTTAGTTGACTGTAAATGCAACATGAACTCTCTACGGTAAACGAGAAAGGCAACAGCGCGCCGAAGCTGCGCGTAACGTTAAGACGAAGAACACGATAGTGCCGAAACAGCCCGACATGCACCGACAGCACGCAAGCAGAGGAGACGCAAAACAAGATGACATCAACAAGAGAATAAGAGAAATCACTGCATGTTGATGACAATTCATGCAACGAGACAGGCCCAATTACACGGAGAAGCATCTACGCACCCCGTAAACTCGTCGCCGACGACCGTGACGAGATCTGCCGCCTTCGAAGGGTTGTTCTGAAGCGATTCCTGGAGCAGATACGGCCGAAGACTGACACCGTTCGCATCGCCGGCTGAGTTGGGGCCGCTGGTCGTAGCCAAAACCAGAGATGTGTTGTCGACGCGCAGCGTCAACGTATCCAGTCGCCGATGTAGATCAACATCATGCCACCTAGAAAACAGTCACAAATGTATTATTGCTCAGTCGTATGGCCAACTATATATATATATATATATATATATTTATATTTAAACACAGCATATATCAAGGGTGCTCGCAAACGTGTTGATTGTACTTTGCACGCATCGACATGAATTTTCACGAACATGAATGCTTTTTTTTTCGATCGATATCGAAAGAGTCTTCGGGCTGTGAATTTAGAAAAAGTGAATTTCCTCCGCGAACTCGGTGAAATTATGTGAGTTATTGCGTTGTCGAATAGTGACGTCTTGATGTGATTGTATCTCGCGTTAGCGTGTGCGCTAATGGAATCTTCCTCGAGGGCGAAAATCAAATTGCTCGGTGTATCCCAATTTGTACTGCAAATCGCAACTGCCTTGGACTCGTATACTCCAGTGTTTAAATGTGCACGCGTTGTTTGTATAAAAATCTCTACTTTTGCGCACCTAAGGGGGGCAAATAATTCAAGTCATAGAACGCAAGCACACACACACACACACAATAATGTGCGTTCCGTTTTTTTTAGTACTATTATTCCGTTGTTTATTGTTTGATTGATTCGCTTCGAATATTCACTTCAAATAGCACGACGGTCGTCACGAGTTATTGGCACTTTCCATCTTCGAGCAAAGATCCGGCACATAAGTCTGCCCAGGTTAGTGGTCGAATGCGACTAGACGAACGCGCTTCAGCGGGCCGGCTGGCCGTGCAGTTCTCGCCCCCCCTATGTCGACTTGGGCTAGACATTTCGGGCATAGACATGGCTTTGTTCGAAAGCCACCCATGGTGGCAGCCTGCTTCCGCTGATGTAGCACATAAAGGGGCCATTGCAACGCTAGTGGTGGTAGAAGTAGCAGTAGTAGAATATATAATATATGACGTATAAGAGTAGACATTATGGTAGAAGAGACACTAGTCATAGCTGAAGCCATTGTAGTTCTTCTCGTAGTAACCGTCGTGGTTGCGCCAGCAACTGGGGGTACCCCCCCCCCCCCCCCCCAGCATCAAAAGTCAATCATCTAGCAGCATTCATGAGTTACAAGTTCTTCTCTTCCTTAATCTTATAGTCACACATCGTTAAAGTTCGATCAAAAGTAAACCAACGATATAACAGCTGCTGCTGCTGCCACTGCTGTAGTCGCTGCCTGTTATGAGAGTAACAGCGAACGAATTGCGACTAAATGGAGCCGAAAGTATTCGCCTAAAGCCCTGGCTGTTATTGTTGCCGTCATCACCACCACGACCACTCGGGTGTTGGTACCACTCTGGGGGTGGTGGTATTGTTTGTCTGCAACATAACTGTAAGGTATAGGCCATAGACCGATCGGAGCCACCAGCGTTTGTGCATATGTGCTCCGTACGTCTCGACGCGAGCGTGTCAGGCGCGAACGTCTTAGAATGCGTGTCAGATGCACGCGCTGAGCAAAGGACCGGCAACTTGATCAACGCTAGCTGTAAACCTGCCCGGTTTTGACAAGCCTGACAACGCCCGAATGACGAGCGGACAACCACGAGGAGAAAACCGCAAACATGCCCGCCCACAGAACACGCACACACACACACACACACTGACTATTGTCGAGTTTTTCAGGCAGTGTCGGTGCAGACGTGCTGACACTGAATGTAAAACGGTGGCTCGCACAGAAAGCTTCAAAGCTGACATAAGATCAGTCACCCCTTGTGTCACCCATAGCCTACTATCGAGCTCGCATTTAAATACGTATATATTTATATATATATATATACATTGGCACTGATACAATAACAATCACAAAAATGCAATTAAATATGAACACACACAGACACACACATATATCTATATATATAAATATATGTGTATGATAATACGCAAACCCATATTATCATATATATATATGGGTTTGTGTGTTGCATTATAGTATGTGTGGCACAACGGGGACCCCGCTGGTAACAATGAATGGACAAGCCTAAGAGAGACAGAAAAAAAACAATGCAGCAAAGACGGCCATCAGGACAGCAGCAGTCAGTAGCGACTATCTAGTTCCTAGTGGATGGTGAACGACGCTAGCTTGCCTCGCCCTTCACGCAGACGCCCACCCATGGCTTGCAGGCGCGCGCAATAACAAACGCAGCGCACACTTCATATAATCCGACTAGTTGGTATATAATCATAACCATAATATAAAATTGGCATACGCACTCACATACGCCCGATACACAGACAACGGGCTGGCTGGTAGGCGAGGAGAAGAAAAAGAACACCAAAAAGTTTGGCGGACAGAAAAAATCACACGGTTCGTGACAGTGCGTTTACGAGCGTTATGTGTACCACGCATGCGCCATCGATGTGCTTGCTGGCGTGTGAAACGACAAGCGTCAAAATTCGTGTCGCAGTCATGATTTGTAGTACGCAGCAGACACTCATCAGCTCTACAGAGTACTCTACAGCAGGGCTAGCAGCCGAGTCGAAACTAATGCCGGACGAGCTTAAACAGAGCGTTGATACATGAATGCACGAAATCCGGTTAGTACTGCGATACGCAATGTAGTGTGAGAGCCCGGTAGCGCAGTAGGGGCATTCGCCTGCGCCTCGCGACCGGAGGAGACACATAGGTGCATGGGTTTGAGCCCCACCGATGCACATTTTTGTTTGTGGGGGTCTACCGTCTATGATGCAAAGCGAAAAGCAGTCCCGCGGACGCTAAATCTTGGCTATGGGTCAGCCCGAAATGTATTTATATAGCAGTAGTAATAGTACTAGTGGTGTGGTAATAGTACTAGTTTCAGCTCTGCCACGAAGAAGGTCAAAGCGTCGGCGGTGACCTTGTCTAAAGTCTGCGCATCCGTCGCCATGTCAAGAAGGCAAATTAAGCAGCAGGCCACGAAGCCGAGGGACAGAAGTGGCAGGAACAAAACATGGGAGGAGCTTTCTGCATCAAAGCTGCAAGCTGTCTGCGATGACACCTGTCTTCATCACCTGACTTCGTCACCTAGGCCATGGCGGCAAATCAGCAAACATATCTTGGCGAACTCGTTAACGACGGTGCAGCGTTCGATTCGAAGTTTTGCTGCTCGAACGCCCTTTGACATTGATGCGTTGAGGTCAAAACAGAAAAAAGTAATGATGTTTGTTGTTGTTGTTGTCATTGTTTTTGTCCTTGCTGCTCCTGCTACCATTCATTAACGAACGACAACAATACCAGACAAAAAATAAGCAGTCGATAACAGGACAACATGACGCCCGTACAGGTCGAATACCGCAGCAGTGGTAATCATAATTGGTTGGTCGTAGCTTTAGCGTTAATGTATGCGTAGCTTAAGCAAAATACTGTAAAAGCTTAGTGAGACAGGTGAGCAGACTAGACGGCAGAGACGCTGCCAATAACGGCTATTTACGAGGAACAAGGAAAGTGATCATAGCAAGTCATTAACACGTACCACTGTAGGATTAACCACTGTTATTGTTGTTGTTATTATTATTAGTAATTATTATCACTGTCACTGTAGTTGACCACCACTACCACGGCTATTGCTGGTAGTATTAAGAGTGCTATTGCTATTGCCGCTAATGCTACAGCTATTACTGTTTTAGTTGCTTCAACACATTTACAGTCGCTACTGTTCGTATGATGGTTCTTGTAGTTATGTTACTGTAACGGCCACAAACCACCTCGTTTCTCACAAAAAATCGCACTCGTTGGGTGACACTTATACAGTGTCTTATACAGCACGCACGTGTTGTATGTATTTTGAGGATTATGCAAAGGTACAACACAACTGCGTTTGCTGTCGTCGTCGTCGTCGTCGTCGTCGATGACTCTGCACTAGATGGACACATGTTGGTATTGTTATGTTGCCTCTTCTTTTCTTCCTTGACGTTTGCTAATATAGCACTTGCCAGTTGTGGCAGTTACCGGCGTGCTCCAACAAGCGCCGGCGGAACAAGAAATATTCAGCTAGAAAAAACGAGTATCAACCGGGGCGCAGTGCAGTCAAGTGCAAACGTTTTTCAGTTTCTCACCTCCGGCGGTTCTCTTGGTCGGTATGCGGCGCTCGCTTAACATCGGCGACAAATGCTGCCGCTGTAGCAAACAGAGGCATTCTGATATTCGGCCCATGGCCACGTCTGTAACGACGACCACGACTGTTATTATTATTATTATTATCAATATTATTACTACTACTACTGTCACGGCTACGACTAACACACAACTGCTACGAAACAAAACAACGGCCAGCCTCGCTAACTATTAGTCGACCCACCAGTTGCAGAGCGGACTCTCGTTAACGTCCATCGTTCATGCGCAGCGTTTATCAATACAATGTTTAGTTCGACGAGACGATGATATGTCGTCTATCTGTTCGTCGTTGAGCGGTAGGGAAGGCCAACCGCGTTGTCATGACGCGTTTTGTCTCTGCTCGTCTTTCTGTTGTTGGCTTCTCTCTCTCTCACACTCTCTCTCTGTCTCGCTCTCGGTTTAAGTGTCCGTTCGTATATATGCTAGTTAGTTTTAGTTAGTCGATATTTTCATCGGACGCCGACTTGATCAACAACAAAGGCAACAGCAACAACAATAACAACAGCAACAGCAGCAGCAGCAACAAGAAAGGCAACAACGTCCATTTCATTATTGACGACGGTCCCAACAACAACGTTGATGTTATCCTTGACGACAAAGACAACAATGTAAACAACAACAAGGATGTTAATGTCATTGTTAATGGTGACCACAACAACAACCGCAACAGCAATTATAACTTCCACCACCACCACCACAACAACAACCATCACCACCATAAAAACAACAACAGCAGCAGCAACGGTGGTGACAATCGCGTCAATTTCAACAATAACAAAGACAACAACAACAACAACAACAGCGACGACGACGACGTCGACAACGACATCGAACGTGGCTCAACGACGCAGGCAAGCGGGCAGGTAGGACCGACTCCTCCGCTCCCCCCCCCCCCCCCGCCAACATCATCATCATCCAAATAATAATCATTGGATTGCGTCCTGGATCACTGACACTCGCGGTTGTGGTGGTGATGATGATGATGATGATGATGATTATCGTGGTGGTGATGGTGCTGATGATGATTATGATGGTGGTGATGATTGTTATCTTGGTGGTGGTGGCGGTGATGGGACCTGTACTGACTCGGCTGCTCACTTAACGGCTGCTGTTTACCTGCCGCCTGATGGCCGGCTGGCTGGCTGGCTGGAGGAGCCTTCAACGAGCCGATGGGAGTGGCAAATCCTAACCGTAGACCGTGTAGACCGCGATTTCCGCCGCCTAGCCCGATTGCTTGTTGTCGCGCAACTTCTCTTACTAATACTACTACTATATACTAATACTACTACTACTACTACTATACTACTACTACTACTACTGCAGCTGCTGCTGCTGGCTCCTATTGCCGTGCATTTGTTGTTGTCTGTTGGTTTTGTTGTTGTTGTTGCCAATGTTGTGGTTGTTGTTGTTGTTGTTGCTACTGCTGCTGCTGTGATTGTCAACTGTTGTGGTTGTTGATCAGAATATATATTATGATGATGATGACGATGATGTTGTTCATTTAGTTTCTGTTCTTGTTTTTACTACGACTACTACTACTACTACTACTACTACGACTTCGTGGTGGGTTTCTGTTGTTTTTATATTTCATAAACATTTTGCTTAGTGTCATCTACTATTACAACCAGGCATAACAGTACTGTTTTTCATCGCGCTACTGTTTGTTGGTGACGCTGGAGTAGTTGCGGTTGTTGTGGCTGTTGTTGTTGTTGCTGCTGTTGATGTTTATGAATGGTACAGTGTCCATTTCGCAAGCAACCAATCATTAAGACGAAGACGTTACCACAGTCAGACAGATCTACGGACGGACAGTTAGATAGATACACAGGCAGATCGACAAACATTGCAGACAAACGTCCATTAAGCAGAAGGACAAGAGAACGCTGTAGTGAGAGAGAACGTAAGCCTCACTTGTTTCCTCCAGTCGATCTGGTGGTGCCGATGCTATGCACGAACGCTGTCACCACAACCGGCGTCGCGACCGTTATGAACACATCGGCATTGCCCAACACAGACAGACGACTCGTGCAACAGCGGCCAAGCCCTGCACTATCCTATCTCACCACCCCACTCACTTACGTCCATCTGCCCAGCTAAATAGTCACGGGTAGTCTGTCTGTCTTCGTTCAGTCTTCCGACGACGATGTCAATGAGGCAGAGGGACCGCTAAACTGCAGATTCGAGTTTTTCGAGTTTGAGAATCGGAACGAGGCTAGCCCTTTCTAGAGTCTCAAGAGCAATTGCCTTTCCAAAAAAAATCTCACAATCAGTCTTCCGACGACAGTGTCAATGAGACAGAGGGACCGGTAAGCTGAAGATAGATAGATTGTCTTTCCGTTGTTTTTCGCGTTTGAGAATCGGATCGACGCTAGCCCTTTCCAGAGTCTCAAGAACAATTGTCTTTCTAAGAAGACGTCACAATCATCACTATCATGGTCTTAATATCGAGCAGATGGGCGTCCCAGTTTAATCGCTCATTGGAAGCGGGCCTTGGACGCATCAACAACGACATCAATAATAATCAATTTTATCTTATTATCTAAGCAGCACTGGTAAATCTTACCGATTGTCGAGAACATTTTGGCCGACATGTACGGTCTCCTGTCGGTTGCGTACCCGCCAACTCATTTGAATGGCTCCACTTTCTAAAACCTCGATCGCCACCTGAAACAGATCGGCAACCAACGTTATTGTAACGGCAGTGCACTTTTCACGCTAAAATATATACATATATATAAATATAAATTAAGCTTTTTACGAGACCCTTAGAGTTTTTAATATATATATATATATATATATATATATATATATATATATATTCGTCCCATAAGATAACTCAAAACGCGACCTAATACTGCTAACTCTAGATAATTTAAAAACAAGATGACAAAGATGTATCTGCTAATATTACGATCTTATCAAATTATCTCGCGTACAAATAATAAAATAATTAGTAATGTATTTACTTTATATATTTATTACAACTTTAATCTAAAACTGCAATATTTTAAGAAAACTTACTCTAAAATTTTACGTAATCCATACAAATCAATTTATCACTTACCTCCTGCCCGCCGGCCCATCGTTGCTGAATGAGACGCCCGCCGCCTTGACAAGTTCTGCAACGCCATTAGATTTATGCATGTTAGTCATTATTATTATTGTAAGGTGTGAATGCGTATTTTATTGTGTGCTCACAATTGTTTTCATCAACTCTTAGCGCCAATATTAGAGGCAGTGTTGCCCCCCCACAAAGGGAAAGTGGCACTAATTGCCTCGGATATTCTTTCTTGCGCCTGCCACATACCATTACAGCCAAACTGCGACCAAATTTTGCTGTGCCACAACTAATAACCCCGAGAGTTTTCAAATATATTGCCCCGAAATGGTACCTATTCTCTAGACTAGAGTATTTCTTCAATAATGATGAGATACCTCACGGTGAGTTCAAACCCCTAAGGGGGCGAAGGATGGTCTAGAATTAAAAACAGCCTCTTTAAACGTGTTTTTAATTCAAGACCAGAGTATTTACGTTTCTTTTCTTGTTCAGCGTGTTCTCTGGCCCATCTAACAGCTGTCGTGTAGATATAAAGGCGCTACGGTGCAAGGCACTGCGTCCCGGGCTAAATATTTATGTGGTCATGTGGCCAGGATAGTCTTGTAACTCCATCGGGTCCCTTATCGTTTAAACTAATACTAATATTATTTAGCTGACACTAAGAATGGGGAAAGACTTGAAGGTGGGCACCAGGGTTCTCACGGCCCCACTTTTGCATCTTAGTCCATGACACTTCGTATAGAAGCCAAATTCCCTCCAATAACAGGCAAAGATTGTACTTGTTATAGACACTCTTACGATATGTCGTGTCTCCAAATTAATATGTACAAAATAAAATAAATCAATATTATTAATATTAATATCAGCCCGAAAGCCGGCTCAGCCTAAGTTTATTATTTTTCGTAATATATCATCATTATCCAGTATCCGTTAAACGAACAAGTATAACATCCATAACATTAAACGCAGGTTGTTGGGTCATTTTTTAGGGTAGCCCACTAAACAGACCTAAATTTTCTAGTAGAGCTACCCGAGACAATTATTTCAACGTATCGAAATCGTAAAAGATACGTCCACACGGATTTCATTCACTTTTGATTGATTAGCTTTACGGACCTAATCGATTTTCTGAGCCAAACAATTCATGATTCTGTTGAAACTTGTACGATACGTTTTACGTTACTAAATTAAGATGCGCCGCCAGTTTTTTTCATTCCGCCGACATTGTTACTCGAACAGACAACTTCAACGTTTGCCATTGATGTTCCAGTCGGCTTTGTAGCGCGCCCATGGCGTGTAGCGATGCTGCCTGTCACACTGAACCTTTTTAGAGTAAGCAACACGAATTTCTTCTTGACCTTGGCCGACATTAACTCCTTGAAATCTCAACACGAATTTCTTCTTGACCCCGGCGAGTATACACTCCTTGACCATCTCAGTTGGACGTTTACCAGTCAAATGGAGCACAAACACGGCATTCCTCTTCACTTTCATCGCCGACACAACGACTTGGAGCGGGTGATAAAACTACAACATACCAGTCAGCATCCAGTGTCTATCGGCGCAAAATGGACTCTTCTATTTGCGCCGATAATTATATATTTACGATATTAGGAAGTTTTTTCTGCATTTCTTCTAGTACCTGAAGGCTAGCGTTGTCCGGCTTCTCTGCAAAATGGTCATCGGTGCGTTGAGCGTGAGGGCAGCATGACCGTCGAGAAACACCTCGGAGGGGCCAGCCCCTGCCACCGCGCATGTGGCGCACAGTACGCTCATGAGCGTCGGAAGTAACCGCGCTCTCGTCCGCCACATATCTGCAATGGAAACGAAACGGGACAAGTTGTTAGAACGACACACCGCTATCATTGATGATCCAGTGATGACATCCCCTACACACGAGTCACAATAAAGAGTATGACAAATAGGTTCGACTACAATGTGTGTGTACAGATAGACAGATCTACTCCAAAGCGTCGCGTTGGCCAGTTTCTAGCTAAGGTTGTCAAATTTGAGAAGAGCTTCTTGTCTTAGCTATATATATATATATATATATATATATATATATACATTATATATATATATATATATATATATATATATATATTATATATATATATATATATATATATATATATATATTTATATATATATATATATATATATATATATGTATATATATGTATTTACTTGCGCAAAGATGTATACAAGTTTTAGATACGATTTAACAAAAAGCTTCTATTTGTGCTTTGCATGTGGAAAAGCATGTTTTCCGCTCGAGCGTGCCGTTCCAAACACGCGGAATACAAAAGCAACTGAAAACGGTTAAGCCGAAGTCAATGAACTCCCGAACCGAACACAGCACGGCATCGGCATTGGCATCAGCACGAACAGGTCTCCCCCAGGTCTCGTTACAGCGGCGTGTTGCTTGTTCGTTATCTTTGCGGCGCTCCTCGGCGTCCCGTGATCCCTGATCTGCGCAACTCTCACCCGCTCGCCGACTGACTAACCGACTCATTCGCACGAGACCAGCAACCAGCTGCCTGCCGCATTTCACCGTCTGTTCTATCCGATTAGTGCGTGAACGGACCACGCCGCCTGACAAGGCAAGCCTGACGCTTGACATGCTGAGCAGTTGACGCAGCGCCGACCAGCTGATGGCCAAGCTAAGCTAAGAGGTACGTCGCAGCTGAGGTCGTCGAAGTGTCTACCCCTTTTTGTTTGCCTCTGAGATCTTCTAAACAGTGTTAACGGAGGTAACGTCGGCGGCGCCGGCCTCAACGGCGACAGCTAGACGGCATCGCCGCCGCCGCCCTGCCTTTTAGAACGTTTCGGTGACTAAATTTTGCTTGTTGTTTGTTACGGTTGATGTTGCTACGGTTAAGGCCGGTGCTGTTGTTGTTGTTGTTTTTGTTGTCGTCGTCGTCTTCGGCGTCAGCGTTATCCTGACCGTGAATGTCGTTCTTCTGCTTCTGCTTTTAGTTCTCGTTCTGCTCGAGTATGCTGCTCTGCACTCTCATTGTGTCGTGTCCGTTCCGCGCTACCCTTCTTCGTCTTTGTGGTCGTGATCCTTCTCGGACTTTTTTTGTGTTGTCTTCTGCTAAAACAGCAACATGCTGCTACAAATGATGATGGTAATGATGATGACGACGACGATGGTGTTGATTTTTCATAGGGTTGTTGTTGTAGTATAATGTAAGTAGCCATGGGTCGGCCGCTAACCCCTCGTCGTCAGACCCGATCACCGGCGATAGCTAGCCAGATAGAGGTAGACAGAATAACAACGAGAGAGAGAGAAAGAAAATACCTGCAGTGAGTTCGGGTGCACTCTTCCGCACGGCTGGGAATAAGATAAAACGCTACCGCGTCACAACGCAGTCGTTGTTGCAGCCACTACAACGGCTGCTTCTCCTGCCGTCGTCGTCGTCGTCGTCGCCGACGCCGATGTCCTGACGGACCGCCGACCACCACCACCAAGGAGACAGGCAGACGCACTAGAAGCAAAGCCGCACAAAGGCGCGCCGGACATAACGTGGGAAAACGACTCCCACGCCAAATTACAGAAAAATCACCGCATTGCCGCAGTCTTTGTTGTTGTTGCTGCTGCTGCTGCTGCTGCTGCTGCTGTTGTTGTTGTTGTTGTTGTTGTTGCTGTTGTTGTTGTCGTCGTCGTCGTCGTCGTCGTCTTTGTCATCATTATTATCATCATCGTTGAATCCTGCCGGTGTTTTCTTTCTCCTCATCTTCCCCTTTATTCTTGTCACCTGGGTAGGAGCAGAGGGTAACAACTTCTTCTCTCAACGGCATTTAAGCCTCCATGCAGAACACGAGGAAGGTGCATCGAAAGCACTGCGAACACTCAGCTAATATATATATATATATATATATATATATATATATATATATATATATTAGCAACATCGTTACAATTTTCCCAGACGACAAACTCGCCGAACTTAGGTGCACATAAACTTCAGTCAGTAACATGCCGTCGACTAAAGTGATTCAAAATGACGCTTCCAACGAGCCAAGGTAACAAGATAGAGGTATATAATAATAATAATAATAATAATAATAATAATAATAATAATAATAATAATAATATAAGGAGAACAGCCGTGTTGCTCACTAGTAAAATAAATTATCATTGATGTAACGATTGTCTCAGATTTCTACAGGTAACCATGTCCCACTAACATATCTTTAGGAAGGTACCTAAATACCCCTTGTATTCCTGGCGATCGAAACCTCATACGCCAAAGGTCCGGTCAGAGATACACGGTCCATAATAACAGAAGTTGACTACACCATGAACAAATTCGTATTGCTAATTATACGTTAAGACGTGTTAATACTGCCAAGCAACAACACTGTTAACCAATGTGGCAAAGGGAGCACCCTACAAGGTGACTCGCATAGATAGCACACTGGATACAGATGCACAGGTGCCCCCGTGGTCAAAGCGTTCATGACCCTAGCGAGTTGTTCAGCCATATACACACACAAGCACATCCATCACAGACACACCTTGTGGTCATATGTCAGCCAAATCACTCAAAACGCCGACATTCTGCTAGGCATTTATATAGGTTATTCACGCGCGTTATTCGCATGCTTAAGACGGTGCTTCTGGAGTCGATTCTGGAGTAGATTACGAGTAACGTGGGACACTACACAATAACATAACAGCAACAACGTGTTGTACCTGCATACATTTCAAATATTGTCGTCATTCATATAAAATGAGTAGCCGGTTGCTTAGGCTGAGTAAGAGATTCGCCGCGGTCATCTTTAAACGCAAAGGCTTGGTTAGACACCGCAATTGGCGCCCTGCCCACGCAACCCCGACGTATTAGAAAAGTTTTGGGGCCAAACAGGGGACTAAGAAAAGCAAAAATAAAGTGATATTAAGGATGATACCAGCACCTCGCCTCGTCACGAGGATATTAGGTAAGAAAGACTTTTAGTGGGTATTATGCCTCATCACCATCAGCATCATCGAGTCCCACACTACCTGTCGCGGGTGTGCGGGTTTTTTGCATTTCCCCCTCTTCTTACCCCCAAAAAAGAACCAAAAGCAGTCGGTGTTGTTGCTGCAACTGCCGAGATTGTTGTTGGCGCGTCTCTTCTGCAAACAAGATACATTTGCGACATAATACTACTCGTGTACGCCTTTCCAATCTAAACTTCGTTCTAGCCCCTCCGCAGTACAGACAGTGTACAGGCTGTATGCTTTCGAGTGTATTTGCAAGTACTCATGAATAAAGTTACGTGTTTCATTTATTCATTCTTAATTATTGCGCCTCGGCGCATGGCGTCCGTTTCCCGAGTATGCAAGTCTGTCCAGCGCTCCGAGGTAGTACATTCCCAATAGCTTATAAACACCCGGCGGTTATGAGGCTCCACGCCAAGGCTCTTGCTGTGCCTAACTAATCGAAGTAGTTAGTCACCAATTGACTCATGCACCTGATCTACACCTGGCCCTACCTGGAATCTCGCTGCAAACTTATTCACACTCTGAGCAGGCCTCCGGATGTCTACAAATGTGTAAATTAGGAGGCACATTCACCAAGCACGCTATATATATATATATATATATATATATATATATAACGCTGCGTGTAGTCAATATTGTAATAGATCTGAGTCATGGATCTGGATGTGCAACAACGCCCTTCCTTTAGATACTGTGTTTGTGGTGGAATTTGCGCACCGTGGCGCATTCGTTATTTTTAATATTATTATGGTAAAATGACGACGACGACAAAGGTGTCCAAGGAAAAAGCCACCATCAGTGGCTGTGACGGTAAAGCTGACTGAGTTATCCTCAATGATTTCGATGCTCATACCCTCTTCGTTGTTACTACTGCTACTACTACTATTACTACAACAATTGTCTGGTAATTGCTGTTGTCTGTTATTGTTGTTGTTCTTAGTCCTGCTGATATTGTTGTGGCCCTGATAAACAGGTGCTTAGCTATCGAAAAGCACCTGTTGCTAACAACAGTATCAGACCACCGCAGAACAGCGCATAGTGAACACCAGCGTCACTTACTTCGCTTACGCTTACTCACTTGGTAGATACATCCCCGATACACCCAGAAACCTGCTAACCAGCTTCAACAAACTCAACCAGCAGCGTGTGTCTACCTGTGTGTTTGGTTTGTATACATTTCCGATATATATATATATATATATATTATATATGTATTCCAACTCGTCGTTTCAGCCCGTCGTGTTGTCTGCTTTCGTGGTGGTGGGTCGTGTTCGCCGTCGTGCTGTGAGTGGAACAGAGGGACACGATCGAGGCATGCAGTGGCAGCGTCACGTTCGGGACGTGCCAGAGCACGAATCAATCGAGCATCTTTTGTCACGTTACGCCGTCGTTGCAGTGACCTGGTTGGCGCACACCCCTGTTAATGCGACCACCACTGCTACTACTACTACAACTACTACTATTATGACTTTACGCACAAGTACTACTAGCCTCACTATGAGACCACGTTCTCATATCTGGCAATTTCGAGGCTGGCGCAACATCATCCGCCTGGAAGATCTGACGGAGCGCCACTATGGAAATCAAACGTAAAAAACGACGACACACTTTGCCACATCCTCTCCGAATATATGCATCGCATTCGAAATAGTTTTGCTTTTCTGTTGTTTAGTGCATATGACTCTGGTTTTTCTTGATACTCTCCTCCATCTTGTCCTTGGTTTCGACATTCCATCGCACTAACATTCGTCGACAATTTCGACGATGGGACCTGTTCATCTTTCTACCTGGGAATAACCCGCCATTCTGATCAGCTTCTATGTAGCATGGTGAGATCAGCATTTCGAGACCGAACGGCCCTGCTAACCGCGTTGTACACGTAGAAATCAGGATGTTATGCCATAGCCGTTTGATAAAGTTTTAACAGGTGTTCTCCAATTTCCGTGTGAATCTAAGCACAATTTACGCTGTTTGCCATCATCAATAGACTGGTCCTGAGTTAGTAATAATGGTAGTTGTAGCTAACAAACAGAGATGCGATAAACTTAGTTATAAACTATAAAGTGATGCAATACGACACGTTTCAAGCCAGCACTACTTGTTGTCATCCCTTTAGTTGAAATAATGCGTACTATTTAGTCTATTCCACTATACATGAGATCTGTACAGCTAATTCTGTGGAAAAAAAAAGATAAGCGATCGGTACATGACACACTATTATACAACGACCACATCTACAGCAGTATTTTGGGTGTGAGGAAATGAGGCGGTGGGTGGAGAATACTGCATCGGCAAAAATGACGCTGTCTGCATTTTGGCCTTACAGCTGTGACAGCTACGACAATGCCGCAAGCAAACGTGTGGTTGGCACTCGTTGCGAGACTCCACCCAAACATACCACCCAGCCACCCACCCACCCGAAAGATGATGTCGACGGACGACTTCGCCACGACGCTTTGTACGTCCGTCAATTGTCATCGAGTGTCAGGTTGAGGGTACGTCAGCACAACGTCAACACACGTGCGATACGCACTCTATTGGACGTCGCCGCAAGACGACATGTTTGGTACGCCTTGCGTACCGAACCGAACGCCGCGCGAGGCCACATCATCGTCGAAGGCCGCCAACTGACCCGCCATCCATCCCAACATGGCGGCAGTTTGTGGGGTGTGCGGAACATGAGGGGGTCTGTACGAGAGGTGGAGGGGGATCTGTACGCGAGCGGGTGGGGGGTCTGTACGCGAGGACGCGGATCTATACGCGAGGAGGGGGATCTGTACGTGAGAAGGGGGATCTGTAAGCGAGGAGGGGGATCTAATGTACGGAGCTAATCGTACCGGGCAACGTCGCGATGCTTACGAATAGACGTCTGAAACACGGGGCCAAGACAGAATGAGCAACACTAGAGCCATCCATCTAACCAACCATAGTTTCTTCGCCTATTGTTGCTCAGGCTGTACGCACAAAACGGGCAAAACGTGGTAATGGAGAAAGAGAGCGCCCAAGGGAGAGGAAGAGGAGGAGGAGGAGCGAAATCGAGAGAGATCTAGACGTAATAGCGTGGGGCCCACGGATGCCCGCCCGGGCTAGGGGTGTTTGTTGTTCTTATTGCTGCTGCTGCTTCTGCTGGTGCTGCTGCTGCTGTAGTGCCTAGAGGATTGACGACTCTTGCCACCATCGTTCGTCGTGACGTCGTCGTCGCCGCCGCCGTCGCATTCGCAGTAAACGTTAAAAATCATTGTTTTGCTTGCTTGTAGTGTTGATTTTGCTGTTGCTTGCTGGTACTACTCATCGTCGCTCAGGTGACGCTGTTGTTGTTTGTTGGACCCCACGGCCGCTAGTGTCAACAGAACAACGTTGTTGGTTATTGTTCTCAACCACCTCTACCTACCCCCTACTAGTAGAAGATCGACGACGACGACGACAACGACGACGACGACGACACTCAGATGGTTGCCGGATGCCCCCGAAGTCGCCTTTGCTTCAACACAACACAACGGGAGATGACGATGAGGGCGAAATGTCGGGTCGTCGTCATCGTCAACAACAACAACAACAACAACTTCAGCGAAGCCGATTTAAAAAGCCATAGAACAAAGCGGCCAAGAAGACAAACAACAAAAGGGTATCCTTTCCTTCGCCATCAACAACAACAACAATCACAACAACAACAACAACTCCCATGCTGCACCTAGGTTAGCTCCACACGTTACCACAACCTTCATGGCGCCAAAGCGTCCCCGAGCGGCGGTGGTACGCCTCTACCTGCGCTTATTTACTTTTAGTGTGTGTCCACGGTGCCAACTGTCGAACAGCTTCCGTACGTTCGAAAAACGAAAACAAAAAACAATCGTGTTTTTTTCGTTGCCCTCCTCAACGTCTTCGTTGTTGTTCCTGTTGTTGCTGTTGTTGTTGTTGCAGTTGTTATTGTCATTATCATGATCACTGTTTATGTCGGTAACGTCAGCTCTAGCCACGTACTCTGGTTTGAGTTGCTTCGGAACGCCACACTTCTAGACACGTACTCGCCGGTTGTAGTAACCGGTTGTAGTTGTAGTAGTAGTAGTAGTAGCAGCAGTAGTTCTGCATGTCCGAGCATGCCTTTAGGGACGTGTATATGCCGGTGTTCTATGAAAGCCATGTGTGAAAAGGTTGCGCATGTACCCACACGTATGTATATAAATATATATAGTATTTTCGGCAACTTACACTCCTAGCCCATGGCTATCCATGGCTCCCTGTCTGTCCGTCCCCCACATGTTTCGTAAGACATTTCTTCGACTTATTCTCATCATTTTGTTCTGTGTCTGGTTCACTTCTCTTCTTTATCTTCTTTATCTTCGTCTGCGTCGTCTTTCCCGTTTTCTTCTTCAGTTCCTTTCTTCTCGTCATCTCAGGGCTTTTGTGCACGCTCGGTCGCCCCACATCTATTCGGCTGGCAGCGGCAATCATGCTCGCTTCTGATGATGATACTGATGATGATGATGATGGCGATGATTGTGATGGTGGTGATGGTGATGATGATGATGACGACGATCCTTCCATGATGGCCGTCCACTTCTGTAGAGTCTGTTTGTCTGCATGTTCTATCCTATCTATAGGTTGTCTGGGGCAATAGTAGTTGTGATCCGACTTGCCGTGTTGCTGCAGCAGCGTGTTTTCTCCTTTGGTCGCGATCTTCGTACCCTGCCTCCACTGCCTTCCTCGCCCCCCCCTCACTCTCTCTCTCTCTCTCTATCTCATACACACTTTTTCGCAGTGTCTTTTTCGATCTGCTTCTGCCTTCTTCGTTTGCCTTCTTCGATCAGACGAAACCCGCCAGGCCGCCACGATCGCTACGGCTACCAGCAGACTCACTGACTGACTGACCGGCTGACAGCCCTGCCCCGTCGCTGGACATGTGGTTCAGTGTCACTGATCGGCAGAGCTATCCCGGTTTTGCGAGACGCTCACATATGTACGTGTATATTGTATATATATATATATATATATATATATATATATATATATATATATATATATATATATATATATATATATATATATATATATATATATATATATATATCTGATATATATATATATATATATATATATATATATATATATATATATATATATATATATATCATATATATATATATCATATAAATCGATAGATATATGCATATGCCTGGTGCCGCTATGCGTACGGATGGAGGGGGCAGTCTGTCTGTATCGCGTAGGGGGCGAGGGTGTCCGTACGGGACGCGACCAGTTAACTCGTCGTCGTCGTAGATCGTTGCCGCCCGTCGAACTCCCACAGCTCGATCTGTCGTCGCCGCCGTTGCTTTTTGCTCCATCTCACTGGGTGTCTAGGCGGGCCGCTAACATCGCATTCACCTCGTGCGCGTGGTGATGGTGCAGTCGTATTGTATATATATATACATATATATATATATATATATATAGATATATATATATATATATATATATATAATATATATATATATATATATATATATATATATATATATATACATATATATATATATATATAAATATATATATATATATATATATATATATATATATAAATATATATATATATATATACGTATGCATGCATGTATGTATGCAGCACCAACAGCTTGTTGCCATACTCGTTGGCCTAACTCCCTGCTCAACCGTTCGAAGTAACGGCCTAGAGCAGCCGGTGCGATGGTTGCTGGTTGCTGCTGCTGCTGCTGCAGCTTGTAAGAAAGCCACCAACCTGTGCTCTCACATTTCGTCCGTGGATTGTTGGCGTTGGTGTTGCCGTTGTTGGCGTTGTTGTTGTTGTCGTTGTCGTTGTGCTGGTTGTGGTTGCGGTGATGTTGATGCTGGTGATCTTGGATGTGTTGTTGTTGTTGCTGCCTGTCTGCTTGCCTGCTTGCTTGTCTATCTGTCTGTTTGTCTGTCTATCTGTGTTTGTGTCGTCGTCGACGACGACGCGCGTATCCGTATCTTCATGTCGTGTGTTCGTGTGTTCTGGTCGGTGCCGGAGGAGCCAGCAGCAACGTCGGCGGCTGCTGCTGCATCATTCGCTTCGTGACGCCTTCGAGGCCGTCCGTAGCCCGTAGCTCCACTAGCGAGCGAACGGACGAGCAAACGGGCGAATGAGTGGCTCCAACCACAAACGACAACGGCCAACCGAGGGGCCGGTCGGTGGGTCGGTGGGTCGCTTGGTCGGCCGGTGGGCTTCGTTCAATCTGCGGCCGAGTCGTCGTGCCTGAGCCGTGTCAGCGTTACAGCGGCTTACGGACAGGGGCGGGGGGGGGGGGGGAAGGGAGAGGACTGGGGGCAACGCCGACGCCGACAACGACTACTAAGACTACAACTACTCCTACTAGTACTACATCTACTACAACTACCACAACTGCTACTACGATGTCCTGCTACAACTCCTTCCCCTCTTTCCCTCGTTCCCATCTCCCTTCTCTTCAGCAGCACCAACCACTGCCCAGCAAGCAGGCAGCGAGTCAGCTAGATGAGCCAGCCAATCGAACCGGTGGATAGAGAGACACAGCACCAGCAAAGCCTCCAGAAACGCTCACACACACACACACTCACAAATACCCAACAGCAACAACAACAACAACTACGACGACAACAACTTAGAGCTGTGGCTGAATTACGCCTACTGCGCACAATGCTGTTGCTTCTGCATCTGCTTGTGCTTTTCCTACTACGGCGAGCGTTTTTGCCGTGGTCGGCGTCGTCGGCGTCGTCGTCGACGTCCACCTGTGCGTCTGCCGCCGCCGCCGCTCGACCTGGCGTGGCCTCGCGAACCACCAACAGCAGGCACCAGGCAGGTATCAGGCAGGCACGCCGGCATCCAACGAGAACGAAAACGAACTCGCCGTTCGCTGGGCTAGCGGCCAACCACCACCTCAACTCTCCGTTCTTCGTTCGACTACTAACTAGTTAGTAAGCTAGAAGGTCGTAGTTAGGCTAATCGTCGTTGTAGCATCATCGATAGTTATATCGGTATTCGTTACCGTGCCGATGGAGTAGTAGTAGTAGTTGTTGTTGTTGTTGTTGTTATTGTTGTAATAGTTATGCTGCTAGGCACCCGTAGTAGATATCGGCCATGTGAAGTTGCCCCCCATCACTCTTCCTCCTCCCTCACACCAGCCTCTCCATCAATGGGTAGCGTCTGTTTTGCCGTACCTGCACAACACATACAGACATATATATATATATATATATATAGTACTCCCCCCCCCCCCCCCCCACCCAACACGAAACTGCGAAATATTGTCTCAAACGGACGCAGCGGATATTCGTCGTCATTTAACGGGGTACCAAAACCTCTACAACCAAGATAGCTTGAGCCACAGCCAGTCATAGCTTTTAGATGGAATCGCTTCGGTCGTGGCCAAGCGTCATGTGTGAAAAGCAGCAGCAGCAGCAAAGGAAGAAGCAAAAGGAGAAAAAATAAGAAGAAAAATTAGTAGTAGAAAGTTTCGCCTCGCTAGCGCTCTTCTGCGGGCTATCATCAGCATCATCATAATAATCACCATCATCATCATCATCATCGTCTTCTTCTTGTTTTGAACTACGGACGTAATGTACGCACTTGACGACGTCCGTAGGCTGTTGACAGACCGACACTGTCGGATAACCAGACTCGCCACACAGCCCAAAACGGTGCTGTGATGAACAAGACCAAAGAGGCAGAGGCAGCAGTAGTAGCAACAACAGCGTCCAACCCCACCACCCACCCTTACAGGACTTACATGACCTCCTGACTACTATCCATGTAGCATGCCATGTGAAATAGTTATATTACTATTTGGTTACTGCTGCTGCTGCTGTTTCTGCCAGTAGTGATAACAGGAGATGCGCCAGCGCATGGGCTGCACCAACCAGCGAGCGTCGTCCTAACTGTCCCAGGTCGGAGTTAAGTCTACGCGTCGGCGTTATCATGTTCCCGCTGCCGGCTGATGCAGCTTTATGATGCGCGACTACTCACAGTTGAGTGGTTTCTCATTCACACCCAGCACAAGGCTACCCCGCCAAGGTTTGAGCATGTGTTGAGCTTGAACCTAGCTTCAGCTTCCTCGACAAGGTCTCTGCACCTTTGTCTTACTCTTGCTCTATCTCTCTCTCTCTCTTTCCTTCCCTCTATCTAACAATATTTCTATCTATCTATATCTCTCGTTCGATTTCTCGCTCTTCTGCTGGCTGTCGGCGTTTTCTCTGTTGTGCATGTGTCCGTTGTTTTTCTTCCTCCGCCCGCCTCAATCCTTTGCTAGTTATCCCCTCGTGATGTGTCTATGCAGGTAAAACAAGCGTAACAGAGAAGCAAGTCGTGATATGTTTTTCATGCTTGAAAATACTTACACATAGTACGTCGTTGTGCGTGCTCGATAACGACCTGATCGACACGCCTATCATGCGGTTTCCCCGCTTTTGAAGGCGACCGCACAAAGACGCACGTATGTACGCGGGCACGTCGTGCCCGCCCGCAAGCTGTGTCCGCTAAATCGGTGATGGTAAGATGGTCGCAAATGATGGAAAACATGTTTAACTATCATACGCGGTCAGTTACAGCCACACAAATGCACACACAGGCAAAGACACATATTGCGGTCAATCCATTGGCCACAATAGGTAGCCCGCAGCAGCATAGAGTAAACGCTATCGCTCTCTCTGTGGAGATTCAACGATGCTTCGGTCTGTATCATCCGAATAGCAATGCCAGCATCTCGACGTTCAGACAGTGATATATGTCTCTTTACAGCGTCCAGTAAGCACCAAAAACAAAGTACGAATTACTACTATAAAAGGAAAGTCGAAGCTGCCCGCTAAGACTGTAGACCGAGAAGGGCGTGAAGTCACAAGAAGGCAAAACAGCAGACAGATTAGGAAAAATAGGTAAAAACCCACGCAGGGAATTCAAAGACAATTGTGGTTCAATTCTCGGATACTAAAAGAGTTCTTTTCTCATTCATTTTTCTCGCTTAGACTTATTTAAACAGTTTCGAGAGCAAAGAAGCTCGATATGCCGAGTGCCCGACAGCAGGGTTTGCATAAAAAAGAAGGTTCACAATGGTCACGATCACGCAGGCCATGAGCTTGTCCTGCTCATCGTATCATCATCGTCATATCGACACGTCTAGCGTTACTGCAGTGTACGGAAGGTTCGGCAATTGACGACGGACGCCCGGAGAGGTTTCGAGGGATGGGTTTATGAAGAAAGACATGAAAGGGTAGATGGACTGATGGTTGGATGACGACTGTACGAAGAAATGGGCCAAAATAAAATCAAAGGCCTAGACAGAAGATGAAACGAAGAGACGACGGTTTGCATTGAACCGTTGCCGCTGCCCGTCGTAACGGCAGCAGCAGCAGCAGAAGTAGCGAACACTCATCAACATCAAGTACGCGACTACTACGTGCGACAACAACAACAACGGCAGCGGCGACAACAATAACAACAGCAGCAGCAGCAGCAACAACAACAACAACAATGACAGCAACAACACTACCTAACCGTTGTTTGGGCCGACAAGTCAACGTGCGAATGAACCCATGAGCAACAACAGCAACAAGCTGAAGATGATCAAAACCATCAGCATTGACATTTACCTATTCGGCTATACAGCAAAAGCAACAACAATAACAAAAAAAAACAAAAACAACAGGTAAGAACAACAATAACAGCAGGCAGCAGCAACAACAACAACAACAACAACAACAGGCAACAACAACAAATTGCTGCTGTCCAGGGCGGTTCGTTATACGAACGATCTGCTCTGTTAGAAAGCTGCCGTCAGCTGATTGACGGCGGCTGACGACGACAACTGATTCGTATAGCGGCATTGACGACGACGACGACGACGACGACGACAATCGCCTCACTCACTGACGCACTAACCGAGACTAGCTAGTAGCCAGCCAGCCAGCCAAACAGTCAATAAATAGACCGACCGGCAGACTGCAACACAGTGAAAGGAAGATATACATACAGACAGACAGACTGACAGACAGATGGATAGCGATCGGGACACAGCGACAAATACAGGCCGAACGCGTTCGACAGACAATGCAAGAAGCAAGTACTGTGTCATATCTGTGTGTTGCTTCAAGGCACAAGGCTGGGTTCGACGAATGGCCGCATTGTTCCCACACCAAACACACAGGCGCACACACGCACGTCGATACAGTAAGACAGATAGCAAAGCAGACGTGAACGACAGTGCGAGAGAGAGAGAGAGATAGAGAAAGATAGAGAGAGAGGGGGGAGGAAGAGAGAGAGAGAGAAACGGGGGAGAAGAATGGAAAAGTATGAAAATGGATATGTAGTACTAACATTCTGGCACTAGCGTGTCATTGTAGTGCACCTGCTGTACGAAGACACTGTACCGGCGTTTGGTCTTTGCTGCTGCTGCTGCGGCTGCAGCTTTGCGCAAGTACGATCAGCGTGGACAATAACGGTCAATAAGCACGACCCTCTCGATGGGCAGGGGCATACCTCTATCGCTTGCTCGCTAAACGGGGCATGCTGCATGCTGTACCAATCGGGACCAGTTTGACTTCACCTTCACTCAGTCCAGCATCTCTGCCTTCACACGAGTCAATCGCAGCCAATCGCGTTTCATGAACAGGAAGAAGAAGAACAACGAATGTAATAGTAATCATAAATGATGCATGATGTATGCAGGCAGAAAACATCACCCCTACAATCCCCGAAAAGGGCGTCGGCGTATTGGTTGTTGGAAATGCCGTGGCCGCAACAACAATAACAACAACAATAACAGTTGGTCTGCAACGGATGGTGACGCCCAACCAACACCGTGCTGGCAATCGTGACGAAATTGAGTGACCTACGAATCATTCGCTTTATTCGAACATCCCCGTTCGCTTCTCTCGTTATTCTCCGTTGTGTGTTTTCGTTTTATTCCTTCTAATTTTCTTAGTCTACATATATATATATATATATATATATATATATATATATATATATATATATATACATATATACATATATACATATATATAACTATCTACCTATTGTATATGTGAGTCGTCTTCTTTGTGAATGTCCATACATCCCCGACCCGCGTATACAAAACGGGTTCTCCTGTCTGCCCGCGATATTCCTTTCCGTTTGTGCTTGACGAAATATGAAGAAACACAGGGTTTTCTATCTCAGCGGCTGTGGTGCGGCTCTTCATCATGTTCGTCTCATCATCACCATCGACTTCATCTCCATTGCCATCATGGTTTCAGATTGTGTTCGTGGGCGCATGGGAACCGCTGTGGGCAAGGCTGTTACAATTGACGTCGTGTCTTTATCAGGCATCGACATTTAAAGTCTGGGTCTGGACGACAGAATTGCAGGAGGCGCTGAAGGCGGACGAAACCTCGTTGCCTTCACCAGTATGAACAGTGGTACGACGGTCATCACATGCAGTGATCTTCCGCAGATGTCATCCCGCGGTGTTAAGAATAGGCCTGGTTGTCGTACCCTCCTCCCCCCTACCTCGACGTCCCCTGGTCGAAATCAGGCAGATGGGGCAAGAGACAGCCGAGGCTTTGTTCGGCACAAGAGTGGTACAAAGTCCATCAAGCTCCCCAAGAGATTATTTAAGATCAACGTGAATCAATCCCCAATCTTCATCCAGCGTCTTAAAACCAGCATCTGATGTCCATCGGCGACCGTTAGACAATCAAGCCATTCTCGACAGCGTGGCTCTGGGTTAAAACTAAATGCCACGCCGCCTACAAAGCTACACGCCGTTCGCGTAGCCTATCTAAACGACAATATACTATACAGCACACTACAAGAGTACCTCCAATGCTGTATAAAAAATGTGGAAATCTAGATAAAGTACGAGGCGGCCTCTTTGCTAAAAGCTTTCATAACCACAAAAGGCAATTGCAATTATACACACACAAACGCGTATATATACAACCTCCCCTAACCGGCCTATAATTCGTTCTCCATGAGGCGTCTTTTGTTCCGCTACGCGCGCGTGATTCAATTTATGTGCGCGGCACGCCCGTTTCCCGTCGTTAAAGTCAATCGGGGGGCCCAATCACCAATGCTCGTCAAGAACGTCTCAGAACGTCCAGCCACCATTCAGAGACAGGAATCGCAGTTCATCTTTATTCGAAGACGTTCTTTATAAACTATGTGCACAGGTGCGCATATATATATATATATATATATATATATATTGTGCATACATAGTTAACAGCACTATATATATATATATATATATATATATATATTGTGCATACATAGTTGACAGCACAAATGGAGACAACTCTGACGATGAGAGTCATGAGTTCGATCCCGGCGTGATATACACCCATTCGAAGCAATATTTCCTGAAATTGTCATAATTTGTGTGACAAAGAGTCTAATAAGTGTAAACAAAAATAAAATATTGAATATAAACATACAGATACATAGCAGCAGTGCATGTAGTGCTAGGCGCTTAATAAATACTATGGGTAGGCTGCCAGTGGCGTCTGCCACCGTCGCGGTGGTCCCGGCACCGGCTTGCACTGGATGAAGTCGGCAACGTAGCTCAATCGGTCCGCGATGACCATTTCCTCATTTCATCTCACTCAGCCTTGTGGTGGTGGTGGTGGTGCTGCTGCTGCCGTTTTGTCGCGCCTGGTGACCGCTTGGCCATCATGCATCGCATTTTGCTTTGTTTCGTCTTTATCTCGGATGTGTCAGCTCAGTCCGTTGGCCAATCAGCTTCTCGCGGAACGGCCAAAGGTGAACGCCGCGAATGCATACGAACGAACGAATGAATGAATGACCGTTTTTCCGTGGACTTCCACCGCCTTAATACTGGCTGCCCGCCTCATCACTTCACTTGCCAGTCATACGATCAGATACAATTGGCCGTCCAATAGCGGCACGTACGACATACTGTCGAGGTGAACCGTGCGCACGTACGCGAGTATATATACATATATATATATATATATATATATATATATATATATATATATATATATATATATATATATATATATATATATATATATATATATATATATGGGATGATTTAAAGAAGAACGTGAGTTGCATACAGGTAGGGCGTGCACGCGATGGCCAGTCTTTCGAGATAATTGCCCCAGTTTTGTCATCATCGCATCGAATGTCTAACGGCGGCGACATTTGCAAACCCTCATTCGGCCCAAGACAGTCGTGCGCTCGTTTGCATGGTGCTGTACAGCTCTCCGTTCCGCTTCCCCCGGCATTCTCCTTCTTCCCCATATATATATATATAGATCTGTCTGGCTTTTTGTTGGCTCTCACTCGGTTTTCATGCCCTTCTCCTTTTTCTTGTTCTTCCTATTCTATTCTTCGTTTCTCGATGAATTGACGACTCTCTTCCATTTGACAAATCGTCCGCCCCTTGACTAAGTTCTAGTACGCTAGACGCACGGATAATCAATCGTTGTCATCATTGTCCGTGCTGTTGCTGCTGCTGCTGCTGCTGCCGCCAGTCCGATGCATGAGCCTCATTGAAATCAGTCAGTGACGACAAAGACGTCACCATTGCCGCCGCCGCCACCGCCACCGACAACTACAATAGCGTACATACAGGTAGATAGGAGGTGTGTGCACGAGCGTGCTTCTCTTCTTCGAAGCAATCAAAACGAAGTCAGTCAGTCAGTCAATCAAGCGCGTCAATCAACCGTTCACCGTCCGCTGACCGCGCTGCCGGCATACAAATACAATAGCGCACACGATCCAGCTCAGCTTGGTATTTAATCAAACGCCGTATTGAAAAAAGGTATATGTATATGTTGACCTAGTTTGTGACAAGGGCTTCAATATCAACAACTATATACATATATATATATATATATATATATATATATATATATATATATATATTTAAGTCCTGCAGCATGCTAAACCCAAGTATAGTTTTGCTATTTTGCCTCATGAAGTAGTAAGTCATAAAGATAATAACATTTTCAAAAGAATTACTATTTCGCGGTCATTCTAAAACGACTAATTCTATCGAATGTGTACACGCATACTAACGTATACATAGGCTGTCCTATAGACAGATAGATAAATTAAATAACTAGCAAACGGGAAATGGAGAAATACAAAGTAAAAGTTGTTATCGAGAAGTTAAATTTTAGACGAGGGTTAACTGTTTATATATATATATATATATATATATATATATATATATATATATATATACATGAAGGAGTAGATATTAGTAAACAACAAGCAGTTAAACGAAGAACGACGCGTTTAACCCTAACTGTGTATCACTTTTTCTCGTCACTGCTTATGTGACATTTGGCAATTCGATCGTACAATTCGGTCGACTGTGCAAAATCCAAATCTCTGCTGTTAGTGGTTTGTTGAAGAAGGTTTGCAAAATCCTCATTGGCCTGAGCCCGATCGGGCAATCGGGCTCAGGCCAATGGGGATTTTAAAAAACCTTCTTACGCTTATCTCGCTCACTATCAGCATAATGGGGGCGACTGACCGAACTGTTAATTGCGTGAGTACGCGTCTGCGCGTGTATATATAGAATGGCGGCGTTTAGCTTTAACCGGCATCCCCAATTGTGAAATGCCTCTCTTGGGCTTCGTGATAGTAGCAAGAAATAAAGGAAAAGTAACAAAAAACAATGATAAGATTTGGTCTTACTCCACCGCGTGTTGATTCGTATCACGCTGTATACGTAGTTTTGCGTACGTATGTGTCTCTATGCGCAGAAGGAACTATGTCGACATCCACTGATTGCAATTCTGCGACGACAAACCAAAAGGTCCACTCTCTCTCTCGCTCTCTCCTTCAGAACCTCGTTGCTTCTTCCAATGAGGAACATTCAGGGGAAAATCGGGGACGGGAAACCACGCATTTTCAAGCGGTGTAATTGCAATGCACGTCCGCATGGCAGCTAACCTACAGAAAAGTACCAAAATAAAGACAACAAGGTTCATACGGCCAACAATCGGAGATAGATAGATAAATATTGCGTTGTGTGTTCTCACATTTCCGTAGTAGTAGTAGCAGTAGTAGTACTCGTAGTAATAATAGTTAGCCAGTTAAATGAAGACGGAGAAGAGACACAGAAGCGACAACATTAATAGCAGCCACAGCAACGACAACGGCGAGACTAACAAAAAAAACATCCATAGGAACGCACGCAAAAATAACAACAAGCGCCATGTCACAAGCCTTCTATCTAAACAAAAACGTCTGAGCAAAAATGCATGCTGTCCGTTGCCAGCAGATGTCGCATTCATGGACACCTCGAATCTCGACCCAGTGTCGACGATCATCCCGGCAGAGTCGCCAGCTGGCGGAAGATCTTCAGAAGTCGTTGTCACATTATCTTGCCTTCAGACGATCGAGACACAGCGCGCGTCGGTCTCGCTAATAGCCGCGCATGCAGAATGTTTCGTTCACATCGTCCCCTAATTCCTCTCGGTCGATTCACACCCTAAAAACAGTTGCTCGCTGACAGAGCAAAGCGCCGACGTGACTGTACGTTGTTAACCCCCGGGGACCGACCCCGACTTAATTGTGAGCGGGGTATCGTCAACCTCTCACCACGGCTCGCCGTCTGCTGTCCAACTTCTCCCCCCCCCCCCCTATTCCCCCCATGAAGAACACTCAGACGGGGGAGACCAGGAACGGGTAAAAACATGCGGATGGATAACCAGTTCGTTTTTCCCATCAAGTCGCCGCTGCTCACACAGAATAGCAATAAGATGCAACCAAACGATGTATTAAATAGATATTTTTTAGTTCCCCCATATAGGCGCAATGTTGTTGCAATATTCGTACTAGCCGTACTAGTATAATATGCACAGTATTTTTCTTATTGAAAATTTTTGTAGTTCGTGTCTTTCATGCTGGACACCAAACCAAACGCAACATCCCCCGTTCGTTCTAGCATTCCCGTACTCATCAGATGCTTCGTCGAACATGACTAACGAAGTCGAGATCACGCGTGGCGTCCTCAGTGCAAATCGGCACTTGAACGAAGACGCCTTTAACCCTAACTGTTCTTCATTTCGATAAGAATAGCACGATTAACACGCCTCTAAAACACTAGCTCTTCACTAAGACACTCACGACCGCCTTGCTTGGCTGCTATTGATTTTTGCCAATTGCAATCGGGGTTGGGCCAATGGGAGTTCTGCAATCGTCTTTGCGTTTGACTCACCCACAGCACATCGCGAGCCATGATTGAAATGCTGGGTGGGTATGGGTTAGGTGTGTGTTTATAACATGGCGGCGTTTAGCTTTCGCAGTCGCCAGCCGTCAACGTTCAGCTTTAACCACTTGCGAATAGACTCTCTTGGACATCGTAAAAAAAACGCAAGAAATAAAAGACAGTAAAAAGTCAACGAAGAACAAATGACAGGCCTCGCTTTTTACCACCCTAGCGCATTTATTCGTAGTGCGCTGTATACGTACACTTTCGTGCGTGTTTTGTGTACGTATGTACGCACGCACGCATGTATGTATGCCTTCGTGTACCGCTTTGTGTATTCGACATTCATGATGCTACAGGAACGCCGCATCAGAAGCACGACGAAGCACCAGCTCATCGAACGAAGACATAAAATCGAAGAGTCAAAAATACGCGCCGACGTTCTCCCTCTTCGTCTCTATCATTGTGCCTTTTCTTTCTCTCTCTTCTGCTCTGTCTGACAGAAGAAACCAGCGACATCTATTGATTGCAATTCTGCCGCGACAAACCAAAAGCTCCCCTTTTGCTCCCTCTTTCTCTCGCTCGCGTTTCAGGACCCGATGATTCTTCAAAGAAGACTTCTCAGCCTGGTTGCTGCCCGAGCCGAACTGAGCGGGGTAGAACAGCACAGTGACAGAACAGCCGCCGCCAAAAAGGGCCAGCAAGGGCAGGGTTCCACAAAGGAGACCCGGCGAACAGACCAGACCCCCCTCTTTCACCCCCCTTTGGCTCGATGCCGCTGATTCTTGATGCTGTTGTTGTTGTCGTCGTTGTTGTTCCCCATCGAACGCGCCCGGTCGATCGACAGAGACAATCGACTAGGCGCTGACGTTGGGCGGGCGGGCGGGCGGGCGAGCGGACGGTTTCGGGCTTGCTTCGTGGTGGTGGGGTGGTGGTGATGGTGGGGCTTGACCCCAAACCCCAACTCTTTCCGAAAGTCGTTCCGTTGGGCAGGAGCGTCGTAAACGTTGTGTGTATGGCTGTCAGCCCGGCAGTGTCTCTGTGTGTGTGTGTGTGTCTGTATGTATGCCGGTTTGTTCGTTCCAATGCGTATGCTGCTGCGGCGGCGGCAGCAGCGGCGTTTGCAGTTTCTGCTGGGGCTGCTGCCATTATTAGACAGCGACCAGCGACGCCGGGAACCACTCCATCCCCCTCGTACTCCTTTTTCTTCGTTGCCGTCGACCGTCGACCGCCGGGTTCTCTCTCTCTCTCTCTCTCTCTCTCTCTCTATATATATATATATATATATATATATATGGGGTCGGCACGGCCGACGTGGACAACAACGTGAAAGGCAGCAACATCACCACTCGTGAACTCGTTGACCACCAGCATCGAGTGACGATTGTTCATCTCTTCCTCGCCGCGTTCGTTCGACGAAGTCATTGTTGTTGTTGTTGTTGTCGTCATCGTGATCGCCACTGCTATTGTTACTGAAGTACTTGTTGTTGTTGTTGTTGTTGTTGTTGCTGCTGCTGTTGCTGTTGTTGTTGTTGCTGCTGTCGTTGCAGTAGTGCTCATCGCCGTCGTGTCGACGGCGATGAGGCCTACTGCCACGACATGGCCTAGCAAATCGGCACTTGGACGAAGACGCATTTAACCTTAACTATATATCTCTCTTTGTCGCTCTCTCCCCCCCTCTCTCTCTCTCTTTATGCCTGCTATCTTTCAGCTAGAAAACGAATTGCTTGCTTCCTGTCCGTTTAGCTCCAGCTTCATCTGGACGATGGTCCGGGACCACTTGGTCCCCCCTTTTAAGCAGCGCAGTAGTACAGAACCAAACGACGAAGTGCCACCACTAAAATAGCTACAACAGCCACTACATCGGCAACAATAAGAACATTAACCATCACGACAGCACTACATGTTGCGACGCATACGACGACAACATTCACGGCAACAAGAAGAAAAAGAACAACAACAACAACAGCATTGCAGCAAAAGCATTGCAGCAAAAGCAACACTATCACTAACAATGGTCAACCAGGCTAACAACAACAACGGCGAATACGGCGGAGCAAGTGCAAGACTCGATCATACAAACATCGGCAGCTGCCCCCAATTGTTCGACGAACCCCAATTACCACTACCACCACGATTGACACCATGCAAGCAAAGAAGGACCTAGCGAACGGCCGTAGGTGGCCAGTAGGTAACCATTTCATTTCAGCACACCACTCGCCGCAGAAGAAATGAAGCATCGTCCGTTCAGATCATCTGGCGATCACAACAACAATAACACCATAGCTCATCCGTTGAAAAGGCCATATATATATATATATATATATATATATATATATATATATATATATGGCCTTTTCAACGGATGAGCTATAGTGCTATATACGCACATAGTTCATACTTGTACAGTCTACAGCAGAACATGCATGTTCGACTCCACTTGCTTCCACCAAGCAACATTTGCATTATTTTACATATTTAAAGTATAGCAATCAATTAAGTTCTGCGTGCCGAATACCGAACGCTTGCGTTTACTTTGAGTGTTTATATACATAATTATGCATATGTGCATATGTTTAATGCCATTAAACAGAACATCTGTTTGAAAACGTTCACACATGGTTCGTTTCGTGGATGCCTCTTACCGGACCCTGTTTTATGTATATATGTATATGCATCTCTGTGTGTGTGTGTGTTTATGTGGAATTGCTTAACGCTGCAGCACACTCTGAGTGAAACTACATTATGTAGGTACTACTTATGTGTAGCTAATTTTCATGATAACAGGGACAACAGTATTAACATCAACAACAACCAAAACATAATAGAAGCAGCAGCAACAACAGCCAAGAAAAAACACCAACAGTAAAGCCCAAATTAAACAACATAAGCAGCCTAGTCACCAATAACAGTCGCTTGTAAGCATGCCTTGCGCATGATTTACTAACTGCCAATACAAGCACTATGATTTGTAATAGCCCATTTGGGCCCGAAAAGAAACGAAAGTCACTCTGGTTTGCGCGTCCTCGAACCTCTCGCCACGCGGGGTGGGGGGGAGGAATATTTGGGGGTTCCCAAACCTCATTGAAGTCGGCTCGATATTTTAGTCGGGGGATATCCCGAGATACTTGGACGCTTCCAGGCTGGACGACCAACTCGTAACGACAAGCAGCAGATCGAGCCAACTGTGCCCCCCCCCCCCCCCACAACAGTCCAACGCTTCTAGACAGTTCTGCAGCGTGCTTATTCGTCGTGGTTCGTGACTTTTTTCATAACGTCGCGTTCGCCTTCGTCCTCTCCAGGAATGACCCTGGAAGCACATCGGCATTGTCATCGTGGTCGGCTACGTCATCTATAGTATAGTACGCCGCCACCAGCGCCGCCATCGCCATCATCATCCTCACCATCATTATCACGAGCATAAGCATAACATGATTGTGTCCGTCCAGCGAATACCTCCTGATGAGGCGAGCGAACCAACTTTCTAGCCAGCCATCGAGCGCCTTGACCTTCTCGTTTTGCCCCACCCCGCTTCCTCCCTGCTTTCCTCCCTCCCTTTCGTTCGTCTTTCTTGTCTCGTCGTTGTTACAGGCTGCCAACAACCTGAGCGGGAGTGGTGGTGGTGGTGGAACTCGCCGAAGTACAACACCACCACCACCACCTGTCGCTTCGATTGCTTCTGCTGCTGCTGCGGCTGCTGCTGTTGTTCACGATGATGATGATGATGATGAAGAGGATATCCGAAGTAAGCCAGTACAGCGCCCGGCTGCTGCCGCCGAAGATGCCGCCGCGCGTTGAACGCGGGCGCCGGCCAGCCTTCCTTCATCAGGGTCGTTCCGCCGCCATTTTACTAAGGTAGCCACAGTGCAAATCGGCGAACCTACATACACATTGTCGACATTCCTCTCGCGTTTTTTCTTTTCTCGTCTAACAGCCTGTCAACCACCAGCCAGTCGTCGCTAGTCCATATATGGATACCACCACCAGCAGCAGCAACAACAACAAGTTCAACGAGACAGAAACAGACGCGACCGGCTGTTGCCGGATGATGACACAGATCTAGGTTTTGACAGTAGCAGCATTCGAATCGGCAGCAGACAGCTTCGCCACACCTTAACCCATACACGACGAAGGCGCACACGCACACAACAACAACTATTGCTACTACGAACGACAACGACAGCAACAACAACAACAACAACAGCAGCAACAGCAGCAGCAACAACAACAGCTACTACTACAGCTAGTTCTACGAATACGACTGTCTTTGGCCGGTTGACTGTATATGGGGTCGGTTACAGGTCTGCAACTCCTGCAAGTACAAAGAAGTACCTACGAACGACCTGTTGCGACAAGAGTCTAGTTCGGTTGTTGCTGGTCGGGCTAGCGCCAATACCCCCGGACCCGATACACCGTATGCTGCTGCTGCTAGTTGTGGCGGCGTTGATTGCACCGCTGCTGCTGCTGCTGCCGAAGTAGCGAATGTCGACATGGCATTCGAGCAGAATGCCCGCTGACATCGTACAGATACCGGCGTCGTTGTTGACGATGACGATACTCGATGATGCTGATATTGGTGGCGCTTGAGCTGATCTGAATCACCCCGGACTGAGGAGAATCCCCGGTCGGTTGTCTGTCTGAAAAGCCTGTTGTGGCGTCAGCGGCGGGAGCACGGCCGAATAGAAAACAAGCTCTAACTTGAAACGGCGCCTTCGTAGATGCGAGTACAGAATACGGACTCACTCGATGAACGAGGACGGGAAAGCGAGATCGATATAACGATGCATAGAAAGAGCGAGAGGGAGGGGGAGAAACGGAGAGACAGATGCCCTCGGTACCGAACGGCACCGAGTAACCAACTCAGAGCAGGTAGAACGCTCGGCAGTTTTGTAGACTGGTCCACAGTAGACGCTGCAAAGTATGCCGCCCTTCTGCTTAAGCTCTAAAGTCGCGAATGAAACGCGAAGAACGCAAGCTAGATGGAAATCGCGAGCACACGAAGCAGCCGCAAAATAGCGAGCAAACTTGCCGATACTAAAGTTTTTTCTATCTCTATATATATATATATATAGAACCCACTGCTAGTTTAAAATCGCATTTCTCTCAATAATCATAAAAATAATAATTAATGTTTGGAGATATCCTGAAATGTATATATATATATATATATATATATATATATATATATATATATATATATTTGTTTTTTACTCTGGTGATGGTGTTTAAGGTGGATACACCAGAAGCGAGGAGAAACGGAAAAGTCAAAAGGAGTTAGAGTCATAGCGGGTGAAGGCCAGCATCTGTCTGGTGAAGGTTTTAGGGGCAAATATGGCGAGCAATAACTCAAGACTCGTTTTGGACCTCGAAGTTAATTCCAAGCCTAAGATCTCAACGACGAGAACGACGAACGTGACGCCAATATCTTCAAAGCTAGAGTAAAACCTTGCGTTTGAGTGCCGTACTGCTGCAAGGGTAGCGAAAATATAGCTTCTCTATTGGCAGAAGTCCAAGCTGGTATCACACGGCACTGACAACACCGACTGATCAAGATGGGCCAGTCATAATCTCGTTATCATCATGACGAGACAGAGATTACCGTCTTCTCGTCGTCGTCGTCATTATTTCATGTTTCCATTTGAGCATTTTTAATTTTGTTTTTCGCTCACGTTGCTGCCATTCATATCAATATGGTTGTTGTTGTAGTTGTCACTGCGGCTGTCACCATAGTCCTGCGCTTACATATACCATTTTACAACACGTCGTGCCCGCTGAAGAGAGCGATTATATTACTTCTGAGTATGTCACAGCTGAGCAAGCAGTGGCCCGACCTCAACGAACTCCTCGACGAATGGCTCACAGTCGAGCTTCCAAATCGATTCCAGGCAAGCGCCCGATTTTGAGCTGATTTCTGGCAATGTAATAGAGAGCGACATCGCCATGCAAACAACTCCACAGCCGAGACTATAAGAAGGTTCCAGTTGTGCCTCGCAGCTTGATATGATCCCGTTCCTGCCAATAAGCCTCTACTCGTTTCTTCTATACGGTGCGAACAGCAGCAGACACAGACACCGCAGCAGCAATCACAACAACAGCAGCAGCAGCAGCAACAGCTACAACAACAATCGCAATCACAACAACACAAATGACCAGTGAAATGCCCAGTGGTCGTCGCTAATGCATAGCTGCTACCTCAGAGCTATCATCCCCCGGTCACGTCGGGAACCGAAGAACAAGAAAGGTTATTGAACTCCTCCTCCTCCACAGCGGCTCGCCGCACAATCTTAATTTCTGCCAACTCACAGTCGTAGACGAAAGCGTCATCATCTTTTCGGTTTTCCAACATTACCAAAAAAAAAAAATAAGAAACAACAATATCATCCCCAGCTATAACAACAGCGCAACACCAACAACAATCATTTCTGTGGGCACTTGTGATGCGGCACATTTACAGCGATTTCGAGTCCGATAAGATTACTATGCACAGAAACGCGCACAAACGCCAAACCCTGAATGGATGTAAGTTGCTCACCTAACTAAGTTACACAAATTGACATAATACAACGTCTAGAATCAACAACGACAGCAACACGCGAGCAACAGCGAGTAAAGCAATAGCGGCAAAAACGACTCAACATCAACTATAACAACGGTAACCTCTACTACGAGTGGCACTTCCCAATCAACAACAGCAACAACACAACAACAACAACAACAGTAATAGCATTCGTATTCTGGTATGGACGAGAGTGCATGTCTGCTGTCATTGTTTGTTGATGTAGTTGTTATTGCTATGCGTAGCATCTTCTCAGCGTCATTTTCGTCACCACTGTCCTCATGATCAGCAGTAGTAGTAATGGGTCGAATGATTACGACTTCGCCTGCTACCACACTACAAACAACTTGGGGGTTTGAGAAGAGAGGCGCGAAAAGCAGCAAGCTAAGATTCGTGAGGTGGAGCATCGAATCGCGGGAACAACGGGGGTGCTGCTGCTGCTGCTGATGAATGATGAATGATGGAATGACTGATTCGATGCCATGAAAACTCCTTCGGAACTGCCGCGCTGTTGCTGTTGCCGTTGACGCGATGCGGTCGCCGACACTCGTCGCCGCCGCCGCCGCCGCTAACGAGAGTCGCGAACGATGGATGACAGCGAAGCTCTCGAGCGCCGACGACGACGACGACGAAGAGCAGCACAGCAGCGAAGAAGAAACGGACATTTGCGACGACATTGCTGTTCGCGGCCGGCCGCCGTCGGGTTACGTCGGCTGTTCGCGACGCTATCATGGCTCGGTTGGCCGGACGGCCTGTTGATCGGTCGGTTCGGGTCGCTCGTTGAAAATAAGCCGAAAGTAAGAAGAATTTAAGGAGAGAGAGAGAGAGAGCCGACGAGACCTGCGAACCTCGCCGCCTGCGTTTAAGGTGGACGGACGGACAGACCCCCATGCAGGTTACTCCTACCACGGCGCTCGCACAGCAGCTTCCACCGCAATCATCTTCACCTCATCATCACCACCATCATCATCATCATCATCATCATTATTATCACTATCATGATCATCATCATCATCATCCTCATCCTCCTTATCATTGTCATCATACTACACGTTTTGCCATCATGAGGGATTATGGGACCAGCGGCAGCGCGTCGTCAAGTTCCTGCAAGATCATTGTGCCTGTCCAGCTGGTGGTGTTGGCATCGTTGCCGGGGACACGATGTCCGGACCGAGCTTCTACGACCGGCCACCCCCAAACGCCAAATCATTATTTGCTGTTGTTGCTGCTGTTGCTGCTGTTGTTGTTGTTGTTGTTGTCATCGTCGTCTTCTTGACGCTTCAGCATCATCTACGTCCGTTGCGCATTATTCTCTAGGAAGCGCCAGCCAGATATGAAAACCACTGCAACGATCTCGTGATGGCGAGCCACAACTACACCAGCTGAAATACTACAGTAACCATCAATATCACCATCATCATCATCATTATCATTATCATCAACGACAACAATCAACAATCGACAGCAGCTTGAATGATCTTTGACACCACCAACAACAACAAACATGATATTAACGTGAATATCAACAGCAACAAGAATAACGACGACGACGACGACACGATAGTGCATTGACATCAAAACCGTCGCCCGCGGCAATGACAACAGCAAACGCGACCTGTAAGGTAACAAGAGCAAACAAGCTCCAACTATAACAACATAGTCATACAACGCGTATAAATAGCAGATAACGAGTTTCCAATAAGCCATTGAACCTGAACAGCGCGAGACCGTAGTTTCGATTACTTCACAGCCGCCAACAAATAACGCGCTTTAAATACGCGATGACCTTACATCACAATATATATATATATATATATATAAATATATATGCACAGCTTACGAAATGGATTTGTTCGGATTAGTCGTGGCTTGAAGTACATATGTATATAGAGACTAAGCGACGAAACTATGAGACAAATGTTCTAGTCAATATCTAGAGTGACATACGAGCGATTACCATTGCTTGGCACGCTACGTCGCTTTCCGGCCGGACTCTTCGATCAAACATTAGAGCGGGAGTTGTGCTGATGTCGACAAAACTTGTGGAAACTACAAATCCACTAGGTCGTTTTTCGATGAACCGGACAGGCTCTCGATTCATCGCTGCATACCAGCGCCAAGTCAATAATTTCGAACTGACATCATTCGAGACGCTGACAGAAGAAACAGGCAACGAAATATTTAATTTAAGTACACCGAATATGATTCGTTAGTAATAAGAATCCGCAAGGATTTCTCCCCCGGCTGTTGAGTTTAGATACAATATCATGTTACCAATCGCTAAGCAAATGTATATACTTTAAATTAGAGAAAATTAAAAAGAAAGCAAATTACTGCTTCGATTTTCGTAGAAAAGAAAGCATTTTGCAGAATAGCCAGAAAACACATCATTAACGCATACAAGCGTTCCATTGTCTCCTGTGACACACCTAAATACGAGCTCGGTAAATACCTTGCTGTACTAGAACGCCCAGTACTTTAGTTGTATATATATATATATATATATATATATATATATATATATATATATATATATATATATATATATATATATATATATATATATATATATATATATATATATATATATATATGTATGTATACATATATACATCGTAACAAAATCACATGCTAGACGTTGCAACTCTGTGATGTCCTTGTGTATGACTCTCTGCACAGTTCATGAATAGACGTTCTTTGCCGACACAGAGCTGAGCTGAACAGACAGACGCTATTTGAATGAACAAAGCGAAGCAACAACAAACACAGCAGCAGCAACAACAATAACAATGGCGCAATTATGATCGCCAATACCAAGATCCGGATCGACAACATCAAAGATATCTAAGAAGAGTCGTAACAATTAGCATACATAATAATTAATACGACAAATACGATACCAATAAAAATAAGATATTAATAATAACTGCAGCAACGACAAGCATGATGCATTCCTGTCCTTGACCCAAATCAAGAGTACATATTCCTTCTCTCTTTCCCCTTATATATGTATATATATACACCGGGGTTACACCTGAAAGCAGGTCTCGTATTTCCCCATCAATATAGATGAGGTGATCAAGTGGGGACCAGAAGCAAACCGTGGCTTTTCTTGCGCCTCAAGCTCAGGTCGTCGAGCTCGACACTTAACGGTACATTTAGCCGAGTCTTAAGATCTACCTATTTGCATTCTCAAGCCTCCTGGCCTCTGCAGGGATGATGATGGAAAGAGACCCTTACGTCCTTCGAGCGGATGGATCGCATGCTGGAATGCGATGCAACCGATACTGGTCCATTAGCCCCTTCAGTGGCCAGTGCAGGAGCGGAACGCGCTGGTCATGCGTCTATGCTGGCGGAAGCCAGTAATTGCAGAAAGTACGCCAGTATTACCTACCGCCACGACTGCTGGGGACCTGATCCGAAGACCTATAAGCCTAGTCAACGAATCGGCGAGGGCGCTCAACTGTGCGACAGGGGACTCTAAGGCCATTGAGTACCTGCACCACAGACTACTGCTAGACATTCAGCGGGGTAACGCTCACGCCTGTGAGCGAACGAACACGGTCGAAGCTGCATGGTGTGCGACGTTATCATTTATTTGGTTCAGTGTAAAAGTTCATAAGGAGGCAATGGCTACCTCGTATATGAACAAAAAGAATCAAGGCAGATATATACATGCGCATATGTGTGTAAAATGTGTCGAGCAAACACGTTAACAATCCAGTAGCAATCAGTCAACAAAAGATGCGCATGTGACATCCATCCGCATGAGAAGACGGTCATTATTGTCAATCGCTAAATAAGTCTTAATGTGCTGATGTTGGAACCGTACGTCAATGGATATATATATATATATATATATATATATATATATAGTGCCAATGCTAAAAATGGTAACTATTGACTCATTGAGTAGAGGCACACAAGGAGAGACTTTGGGCCTCCCCTCCCTCTGTTGGAAAGCCCGTTCGAAACAAGGCCGAGAGAGAGGGCATACATCCATCAGGTTGTATAGCGACATCTTGACAATGTTGATGATTATTAGTTCGTCTATTTATCTAATTTATTAAATGGTACTGTTACGATTACTACTGTTACGGCTCGAGCCTTTGCGTTGCATCGAGTTGTGCGTCCAATGGGCAATGGGTGGGCCGTCACTTGTCTGTGTGGGGCCACTCGGTTCGTCTGCACGTCGTCATCATGGCCGAGCCGCCCCCCCCCCCCATGAAAGGAGTGGTGGACGACGCCGCTCTGTTTAGTTCTCACCAGGCGCGAATCGACGGGACAGTGGCGATAGTGGACTTGTGTAGCCCAGTGATTATATATATATACATATATATATATGAGGGGTGTCAAATTGAAAAGGCACAAAATGACACTGTGAGTATAATTGAAGTTCTTATTTACGCATGCTTTCATTGCATGCTGCCTCCGCCTTTGTCTCTCGAAAGTGAGGGCACCAACTCTCGTCACCAATGATAATCTTTTCCAAAGAAGCGGAGTCTTCATGATACCGGAACAGGTGTTACAGTGCTAACTCTATACGCAGTTCCTTTTGCGGTTTGCTGAGCTTCTTCAAAACCCACTGCGAGCACACCTTCCCGTAACCCAACCTATATATATATATATATATATTTTTTACGCAACAATATTTTGTCGTTTTACTTGCTTATATGTAAGAGGTAACAATTGTCTCCTTATTTGTTACAATTGTTGGAAATGTGTAAATATAGAAATTTTAAGCCCAATGAGGAATTACTGAATTTAAATACATTTGCCGTCCGGAAAAGAAGGTCCCCTTGAAATGTATATATATATATATATATATATATATATATATGCGACTAAACCAAACACACGTTAGGATTCTATGCAGTCAGTAATCGATAATAAATTTGTGAATGGCTTTTACTTGACCTTGGCGTACCCTGATGACTCATACGGCTCGGGTACACAGGTAGATAGTATTGAGCATCATTCATATGATTAACACCATCGCCAAATATATATATATATATATATAGTCGTGGCATACAGGTGTGTGATATTCAGTGCATATGCTTGATATCAGCGCCATATATATATATATATATATATATATATATATATATAATTAACAATAGTAAAAAGCACAAAGTATGATTGTAGTGTTGCTAGATGTGGTCTACCCCCAAAATTCATACGCACTACGTATTGTCAATGTTTTCTTTAAATTTATATATATATATATATATATATATGCGATGTGTGCCTCGAGCGACAAGCTGCGATATACCACTCTCTTAAAAAGTCATTGTTTTTATAGGCGGCCAGCCATGACGTCAAGCGACAAAAATATACGATGCAAATCTTTGTCATGCGTAGTTCAGCATATGATTATGATCGTCGTCACCATTACTATTATTCTCGCTGCTGCTGCAGCTGCTTCTGTTGGTACTATCATTGTTGTTGTTGTTGTTGTTGTTGCTGCTGCTCTTGCTGCTGTTGTTGTTGCTATTGTTGTGATTGCTGTTGCTGACGTCGTCGTGTTTGTTATTAATTATGCTACTGTAACAGAAACAACAACGGCAGCAACAACAACAACAATAGCAACCTTACGACGTCGTACGCATCCGTCTTGGATAGTCGTTTTACCAATCGGTGCATCTACCCAGCTATTGAGCTATTTGACTGCCAGCCAGCCAGCCAGTCTGTCTCTATTCGTCCCACCCTCTCTCCCGCCCTCCCTCCGTCCGTCCGTCCGTTCATACAGATAGATCTATGTAGATAGATCAATCTGTTGTGAGCTGTGTGCGTTCCATGCGTTGCGTTGGTTGCATCTCCTTTGTCGCCGGCGTCGTCTTATTCTGGAGGATGAGGACGGAGACGGGGAAGAGGAGGAGGAGGAGCAGAAGGAAGAGTAGAGAGAAGTATCCGAAGCCGAAGCATCAGAATGAAGCCGAAGCAGAATGGGGAATAGGGGGATCAGGAGGATCATTGAACCGAAACGAAACTTCTGCGGCTGCCGCTGCAGCTACAGGCTGCAACTGCGGACGCGCGCTTTCACGTTGTCGCCGCGTCAGCGACCGATCCACGGACTGAACAACCAAATGATGAAGCAACCGGCATCCGCCCGCCCGCCCGACCGTCCGACGAAAACTGAACATGGCCTGTGCAGTCTGCGCGACACGCTTCTGGCAACACCGTTCGTCTGCTGCCTGCTGCAAAAAGCTGCAGCAACGAAAACACAGCAACAACAACAACCATAACAATAACCGACGACAGCAACAACAGGCTCTGCCCGAAGCGATTGATTCAGCAGCAGCAACAACAACAACATCGGCTGTGACGGCGACTGTGTCCCGGGCCACGACTCCATCGATGGCCGGGCGCGTCCCACAGCGCGACAGTGACAGAAACCGACGCTCATGCCAGATTTGTTGTCGATGCCGCTGCTGGAATATCTTCAGTTTGTGAACACCGACTCTTTGTGGCTGCGCTAGAAGGATGATTCAAACAAACTAAGACACAAGAACTGCAGAAATGCGCAAGCTAGTGTTTGCGGCGCGTTTCCGAATGCCGGCGATCAGTGCAGATGGCAAACAGAGATCAGAGATCTACGCTCTATCAGGCAAGATCAATCAAGCGTCGCTGGTGCATCGGGGGTTCGATACGCCAGCAGAAATCCTGTCAGCGCTGCCAGCGTCAACACCAACTGTTAAGCCGGTGTTGCTTGTAAGTGCAAGCTAGCATCTCGTCGGTACGCTCACGCATATATATATATATATATATATATATATACATGGCAACCCATTAGCCTTGCATTCGGCAGGTCGTGGGTTATAGTCCTGGTCCGGCCACTCTTAAAATGGTTTTCATGGTGTCCAATTAAAGGAGTTGAATGCCGGAGTGAACTTTAATCGGTCATGGTCGGAAAAACGGGGAGCACAGATGTCCCAACAAAATAGACGGTACATTGCCATCTCCCCATCCCTATTATATATATATATATATATATATATATATATATATATATATACGACAATTATTGCACATATAAACGACAGTTAGCGACGGTAGCAAAAATGACTGGTTCTATTTATTACAGGCTATCATTTTTGTTGCTATCTCTTCCTCTGTCGGTGAGACGGTGTCGTGGAGATGGCCTCCGGCTCAACTGATTTCATAAATAGTCGTGGGTTAGATCCCGAACCACGATGCATAATGGCTCGATAGATAGATGCCAAATACTCGCGCCTTGTGTAGCCCAGTGATTCCAAATAAAGGGTAATCATCATAGCATCATTGTTAACCATCTCCCTGTTGTCATTGCGTCGTCGTCGCCTTCGTCTTCGGAGGCAACTTGTCTATCAAAAGTTAAAAAAAAAAAACGCTCGACCACTGGAATAAACACTAGAACCATCACCAGTCAAACGGCGTGGACCATTCAACCAGGTGAATCATCAGTAGTAGGCTCGAAGGTGGGTGTGCCTCACGTTCGGCGGGGTGTTAGCCCGCCACCTCCGATTCTCGCCTATGGCAGACAGAAACGGCCAGGTTATGGATCGTTTGCTTCCCCAGCATTCCCGATGTCTCAAACATCCAAGGTTGACGGTTAACATGATAACAGCAGTTCAGCGAACCCGTTCTCTTCACTAGCTGAGCTGGCAAGATTTACCGTTATGTGCATATGTAACTAACATCTAACCGACTTGTGTATGTCCATCGAGAAAGCACCGACTGACCGACCAAATATGCCCCCCCACATTGGCAGCGATATGACGTTGCCGCTGCTTTTGCCGCCCCAACGCTGCCACTCTGATTTATTTATATATATATTATTAATAGCCATATAAAGGCGTCCTCTGCCGAAAGAATACACGCGAAGAGACGATGCGATGCACACTCATTTAGGCAGGTAGAACATTACCGAAAACCATTGGCAACATGCAATTCATTCATCCGCATCACTGCCAGCTGCATTATCATTACAACTTTCACGATGGCACCGCTAGCCAAATGGATACTCGGCGAGAGGAGGTGTAGGCGATAGTGTAAGTTTAGCCAAGATAACAGAGTTAGCAAAAACCGTAGCTGATTCATCATCAGCTATCAATTTCGAAATTACGCATCGCTCCAGTATGTACAGCCATATACATAATAAGCCTGAGTCCATTGTCCTAATATTAACCAATCAAATCAAAAATGGAATTGGGAAAGGATGAACGTGACAATGATATTGGCATAGTGTATTACGAGCATGTATTACGTACACTAAGAAGTACGTGTCTGGAAAATGAGTCATAATGTACGCCAGTGGCTGCTACAAAATAGCTACGTCATATTATTCGAGTGTGGACCGGCTCCGGCAAACAGTAGAAACAGCTACTACGTAGCTGAAAAGCAGCTCCCCTGTACTCTCTCTTCGGTTTGCGAAGCAGCTCTGCATCGATAGCAGATTGCGCGGCGGGCCAAACTTGTCATCAAAGTAGGTTGCGTTCGAACGGCGAGTATAATCGACATAATTGGCGACGTCTGTGTTGCTCACCTGCCGGCTCGGTTTCGATGCTGTTTTTCCACTTTCTGAAGCTTTTTAGGCGGCTCGTCGCCGAGATGACCGCATAGATAAAAAACAACAACAACAAGCAACAATAATGTCTGGAACATAATGAAGAAGCAGACGAACGCAGCGAAAAAAGCCACAAACATGTAACAGGTGGCAGCGTCCGGAGCAGTGTCGAGCTGTCGTTGTTGTTGTTGTAGCTGTCGTTGTTGTAGTTGTCGTTGTTGTTGTAGTAGCTGTCGTTGTTGTTGTGGTTGTTAGCGTAATTGCTGCTGCTGTTGTTGTTGTCCATACGTCTGGCTGTGACGTCAACCCGCCAAAGACGAAATGAATCCATGACTCGGGCGAGCCATCCCCACTCGGCGAGGTTCGACCCCAGAGCTGCAAACAATCGACTCCCCCCTCGTTGCGGGTTCTACCTATCACGGTCATCACCGCGGTCAACGGCAACCACTACAACGTTGTCGTCGTGGTTGTCGCCTTGGCGGCAGAGCAATCGAGGTGGCCACAGCCAGTGGTTCGGCCACCAATTGAAGAATCATTGGTGGCAGGCTGCTGAGCCAAACTGTAGAGGAAGGCTGTTGAACAAAGTTGAAGAGCGAGGAATAAGAATTCTAAAGAATGGCGAAAAAGAAAGAGCAGAAGCAGAAGTAGAAAGAGAAGAAGAAGAAGAAGACTGAGATCCAACTCAACGGGCACTGAAAACAACAATCGAGAAAGAGGGAGATATACACACACACAAAGAGGAAGAAAGAGAGAGGGGGGGGGGGAACATCTAGACTGGAAGCAAGGAAAAGATCTGGGAGCCCCTCACCCGAGTGGAGTCGGGCACACGGGAGACGACGAACACGAAAATTGCCGGATCGCATCAATCCAGAAAGATGAGCAAGCGTCTCACCACAGATTCATATGAGGTGACTTCGATACGGCTGGGGACGCGTCCAGGGTGGTACTGTTGCTGCTGCTGCTGTTGTTGTTGGATCTGCTTCTACTCGTAACGTTAGCGACAACGACCGTTACAACGACCACCGCTGCGGCGACGACGACGACGACGACGACTGTGGCAACCGATGACAACAACCGCAACCGCGGCAGCAGCAGCAGCGGCGGCGAATATCTCAACGGTGATATAGACGGACAGCGACCACAAATGATATTCGGACAATCTGACGGCCGGCCTACGGACGGCGGCAACATGGACGCCAGCAACGACACGACACAACAAACAAGGGGATCGCGAGCCAGCGAGGTATAGGAGGAAGAAATGGAAAAAACAGAAAGACGGGCGGAGAGGGGGTTGATAGAGTGAAGGAATCAAATAGTGAGGAGACACAGCCAGAGGGTGGGGGGAGGTCTTATCGGCGTCACACCGCGGCGTCGCCTTCGTCGTCGTGGTCGTCGTATTCGCCGACGTCAACGACTGTGCAGTGCAGCCATGCCAAGATGACGCCAGTGAGGCCAACCACAACAACCCGTTCGGCGGTGGCGGTTGAACGCGAACGGACGGACAGAGCAAACAGCCCAGCATGAAGCCACAACGAGCACAACACATAGACAGACACACATGCACATACGAGAGTAGTGAGCTGCTGCTGCTGCTCCGTTCGCCAAACAGCAAACAGTCAGTCGAACGGACAAAGGATGATCAAAAGAAGGAAAAGATGGTGCTGCTCGAACCGAAAGCCAAGCCAAACGAACCAACCAACCAACCACCCAGCCGGCCAGCCAGCGAAGATGGTCATGGATGAGCCCCAGCGAACGAGCACAAACACGACAACAGGAGGAAAAGAAGAATCAGCAACGGTCGAAGAAACACCTTCGAGGAGTTCAACGAAGGTGAAGAAGAAGAAAGGGGGGATTGCGTCGGGAGGGAGAGGGGGATTACAGAGAGAGAGATGGGGTTAGAGAGAGAGAGCGAGAGAGAGGCGACCGAATGCCCGCACAACTGCTGACGGCCCCGGGCTGACGGTCAAACAGACAGTGAGACCACTTTGAACGCTGGCGCGCTCGTCTTTCTGATAGCTAGGCTACAGACATTAGCCTGTCTCATCAACGACGACAACACTGCAACGGCGGCGGCGGCGGTCAAGTGAGCCAGCGCAAAAGGAAGAAAAGAAAGCGATCTATAATATATATATATATATATATATAAGATAGAAACCAAGATACCACATCATTCAAGCACACACAGTTCACCATAACCATGACCTCTGGGATCCGATGAACGTCATGCATATGCGACAATGTAATTGGGTCATAATAAATCCGCAGTTTTAGGGTTGTTAATATCTGGACGGGCCAGGCGCTCCACTCCGCATGGTGGCACTTGGCTCTGTGTCTGCAAACAGATGTACCATACATAAAGATGTACCATACCGTCTTGTACCACCAGGTGCATCCAACTCGTACTCCTCGTGAAAGGCGGCGTTTGAACATACCAGGTAATGATAGCCGTGCACTATGTGCCTGGTGTATGCGTGGCGACCAGACCAAATATGCAAGACATTTTGTATGTCCAAACCCTAACCCAAGTCTAGCCAGTTCGCCTTTAGCTTCCCACCCCGAAATAAAACATTCGTAGCGTACTGTACGCGGCACCTCTAGCCTTAGTCGGATTATGTACATATAGTCAAAAACACCTCTCAAGCTAGTTGAATTTCGCCAGCGTGAGGTGGGTCCATACCGTAAAACTTTTTCGGACTTACCCTCAGCCAAAATTTAACGTCCGCGGAAACATTTGTTTTTATAGGGTTCGTCTCCCGAACCCCATAAATACAAATGTGCAACGGTGGAGCTCGAACCTGTACACCTATCTAGTGTCTCCTCCGGCCGCAAGGCGTACGCGAATGCACCACGCCGCCGGGCTCGACTGTCCCCTGTGAATACCACACATCAACTCCGTATTGATCTTAAGCATGAAGAGTCTCATTGCTGAGAAACGGATAGTCTTCGGACTTAACCTACGTTTTCATAGCGCAGGACCAGAGCCGTCCTTACTGTTTCATTTGTATCTTTATATGCGTTGTAAACGTCATTACCGTGTAATGAAACGGAAGGCCAAGATACGGCAACGAGTTACCGAACTCCAACAGTTGACCGCCGCAACGTATAACGTCTCTGGCAGCCAATTGGCCTTCACGCCTGAATTTGATGGCTTTGGCCTTCCTGGTGTTGGTCTCAAGTTCTTCGAAACAAGGGACGCCTTTAAAGAAAGCCATAGTCATATAAATATATTGATTCATTGATCGATGTGTTGTCCGCCGCCACAGACACTTCGCAATCGAAACGAAGTAGTTCAAGCGGATCGCATCAAATCGCACTGCCCTTGCTGCACTTCAACCCGTGTCAGCAGATGTCGTCAAGCAGCTCGGATGCACTTCACGCGTAGCTTGTTTCATGAAATCGGCTGAGCCTCACTGAGCATCGGTCAATAGTCATCGTCTTCTCGCTAAACTACCGAATATGGCAAGAAGGTCAAATGAATACGCATGGCCCGCTGTAACAAAATACATCATCATCGTCATGTCTATGAAAGGCCATTGCGGCCTATTCATCATTGTCGACGATTGCAAATCATGCATATAATACCGGCATGGTAACCCCTGCAAACAACAACAATACTTTAGACATAGCTTATTTCGAATTTCACGCCGCTCTTCAAGTCACGCCAAACGCAAAGCGGGCGCGCCAATTTACCGCGGACATAGAGAAGCGCACACTTCTTTATATTTTGTGATTATTTTTTGGAAATAATTGAGTTAATCATATTATTCTACGCTCATCCATCGACGACGAATTGATCTGTCGGCTAACTTATTATAATCTTAACCAAGCGAGGCAAAGTTCGGTCCTATGCTGAGGGAGAACAGACATCTTTTCAATAAAGATATTCACAGCGTATTTAGCGTATCGCCCACTGGAACTGCCAATTAAAACTAGGCGCTAAAATCCAAATATTTCCAGCGACAGGACAGAACCATTCGATACATCAATCATCAATAACGAGGCCAGATGGTAATAAAATGGACGTCGTGGAGACGAGAAGTGTATGTACAACAACAACAACAAATCGATACAAAAAGAAGCAGTTCACCAGCAGCTCGGAACCCCACGACAGCACCGATTTGTAAAAGCTACAACCCCCCTCCCCCCCTCCACCTCCGCCTGAGTAAATTGATTATGCGATGTAACATCATCCAAATTCGGGTTGCCGATATTGCTGTGCCGTCAAAGGCTCGAAGGCTCAATTGGTCAATCTCCTATCTATTGCTCTACATGTGTCTATGTATGTGTTCGCACAAAGCGAGACGTGTCCAATTCAGCTTCCAACACGTGACACGATCTTGTTGCAGCAGTATGCCGAGAAACGACGTGAGTGGAGCAGGTGCGGTGGCGAACGGCGATGATAATCCGGTGGCCTAGCAATGAAGAGAAGCGCAGCAAGCCCGGCGCGAAAGGATGGCTTCCGCGTACAGAGTGCCTCTTCCTCTTCTAGGGCAGGTCTACTAGGGCAATGCGAATCACGGAACGGCACTCGCATGGTCATGGCGACAATGGCCGACTGCTTTTGCCGATGCCTCCGCAGCCGTCACACTATAGCGTCAGTGTGGCGCTACGGAGGGAGGTGGGTCACGATCACCGAGCTCGGCTGATACATACAATTCATACACAGCAGCACTGACGCGGCAGAGGCGCAGACGCTTCGGCTGGAAGAAGCAGCAGCAGTAACAACAGCAGCTTCATAAGTTGCGTTCGCAAACTGTCATGCAGACTGAAGGCGAAGGCGAAGCACGCCATTCGTCCGTCGTGCGAAGTCGTGTTCGGGCACCGATCGCTAAGAAGAGAAGCGCTTCGCGCGAGAATGACGACGACGACGACGCCGAGGATCACAACTACAATACAAACACTCGCCAAGGAAACAGCAATATGCAGACTAGCAAAGCCACGACATAAGAACAGTAGTAATACTAGAAGCAGCAACAATATCGACAGCAGCAACAACAGTAACAATATCGACAGCAACATCAGCAACAATATCGACAGCAACAACAACAACAACAACAACAGACATTAAAGCAATACAGCCGGCGCCAAAACAGCGAAGACATTGTACAACATATAAAACCATAACCGCAGCAAAAGCACTAACCCCAACGACGACCGTAAACGTGGTTGTAACAATAATAACCATAAAGGAAACAACAACCGCAGCAAAAACAGCCCTAATCGCAACAATCATAAAAACAGAAATAATAACAACTATAAACACAAAAACAACAACAGCTGCTGCTGCTACAACAATAGCAAAAGTTGTAGCCGTACCAGCAACAACATCAAACCTCACTAGCAAAAGCAAGAAGAAGAAGAAAACAACAACAACAACAACAACAGCAACAAGAACAACAACAAAAACAACGATAGCACCAGCAATGCCAACAACAATATAATAACAGTAATAACACCAGCTTCTCGAGCTAGCAACAGTAACGGCACTGCAGTCACGACCACTGACTGCTCTGGAAGCTGCAAGACAGAGCAGAAAGAAAACATCCGCTATGCGAGGAAAACTCATAGAAGGAAGAGCTAATTGGAGTGAGAGATGGAAAACGGAAAAACTTAGCAAGCGGGTCATGTCGGCGATGATGATGATGATGGTAGACAATGAAAAACGTGTGGCGCGAACTGTCTAAAATGTTTACTGACCTCATGCTGCTGTCACTATCACGTTAACTCGTCACGTGAACATATGTACATATGCATGTATATGTATGTATGTATATATATATCTATGTATGTATGTATATATATATATATATACCCATATCTTTATCTATCGACGGTCTACATAAATGCATATATATGCAAGTCAAAGAAAGCAAATGAACTGCCATTGCAAAGTGCGTGACCGAAACACGCCGACTCGCCGGCTTCAGTCCTTCCGCGGCCCGCTAAATGAGATATGGTTAATGACGCCTGCAAGAAGAACGAATCAATGGTCTCTCTCATCTTCATGTTTCGTCGGCTTGCTCGTATTCTGCACCTGTTTCTTCTTCTTCTTCTTCTTTTCTTGGTTTTCACGTTGCATGTACCGACAGCCAATCAATCAATCGATCAATCAATAAATCTTCAATCTTCAGTGCATGTCATATGTCTCTGTAGGCGTATTGTTGTCATCGCGGTGTCACGAGTGACAGACACCTCGCACGTCGTCTCCGCTCGATGGTCCACCCTCCATCTACCTCTCCGACACAGCTTGACGGTGCTAAGCACATCGCTGTAAAATTACCCCTGCGCTACCTCCCCCCCCAAACTCTGCTCTGGCCCTATCATCTCACCCTAGGCTGCGCTCAACGCTCAACGTACAACCAACGTCAACATCAACGTCCCCTCAATGCTTGTATGTACATCATCGGTTTGTCATTGACTTTCGGATTGTTATTGCTGTATTTGTTGTCACTGTCGTAGTTGTTGTTGTGTTGTTGTTGCTACTGGCTGACTGTCGCTGCTGCAGTTCTTATTGTCGCGTCTCTGCGTTCGCCGTATTTTCAGTCACGACACTTAAGCAGTAGTGTTACGGCCACGTTAACAGCAACGATGACGACGACAATAGTGATGATGATGATGATGATGACGACGACAATGATAAAGTCGAAAACGAGAAAGACCACGCCGAAACTGCCTGGCCGGCTTGGCCGATTGCTACTGCCAGACTGGCAAAGTGCTCTGTGATTGGCACGAGCAGATTGTTGCAACAAACTACAACCACCATCATCAACAACAACAACAGCAGCAACAACAGCATCAGCAACATCAGCGTCACAGCTGCAGCAGCAGTAAACAGATTGATTTGTGTACGAGACAAAATAACGACACAAACACACACACACACACAGACAGACGCAGATCATCGGTCATGACAAAACGCAAATAATTTCCAACGACGTCTTGACATTAACTTGTCGTCGCAAGTCTAGCGCGGTTTCAGGACACACGACTGTGTAAGCTAGCAGTAATACCGAAGCTATACCAGCCATAGCAGCGGCTATAACAACAACTACAACAACAACAACAGCAACAGCAGCAGCACAACAACAACGACAAACACCACCACCACCATTATTGTCAACAGCACAGGGGTCATCATCACGTAACGTAACCCAAGTAGGCAGCGAACAAGGCATATAACATAAGCATGCATAGTTCTGAACAAATGGTAACGGTAAACCGTAAATATATGTATGTACAGCACAAATATATGTATGTACAGCCAGCAGAGACAATTCACCGCACGCAGAACCGATACGGTCTCGTGAGTATCTTTACGTCTGCGTAAAAAGATAAAATGGTGGTGGTGGTGGTGGGCGTAGCGTTAAAAGACTAAAAAAATACCACACAAACAATACGATAGAACAAATGATCGAACTGACTTGACTTTAACAAACAAAATGTAGTGTTTTTTTGTTGTGTTGTGTTGAATTGCCTTGCTAATCAGGTCATTCGAGGTGTTATCAGAGCTCAGGCATCTGCATACGCACGAGATGAATTAATCCGTTCAGAGACTTACAACTTGGCGCGTTATTGTCGATCGTTCGCCGACTTTCCGTACCAGCTACTAAAAGAGTAACACTAATACAACGACAACAACGCCAGAAGCAGCAACAGCAGCAGCACAAACAGTAACAACAACTAAGCAGACTCGAGACTACTAACTAACTAACTAAGGAAGATGTCATAACACACACTCTGTAGCACCGCTCTCATCGAACAACTGATACATATGAACGTAAATACACACAGCATACGTGCATAAATATATGCATGCATAAACATACGAGTCTGTCATACATTCACACATCTCAACACACTCACATATATAAATATATATATATGCAATCGTGTACCGCTTACCATGTGCACCGGCACTTTGTCTAGCCTGGCATAGTAGAGAGCTATGACAGCGGTGTATCGTCCGTCGTCCTCATCATTTGTTTATAATAAAGCCTAGTTGAATTCCCGCGCTATTCCTTCGACTGACTTGCTCGTTACCATTGTTGGTGAGTGGCCGTACGCTTCTCTCAATTTATTTTTGCATTTATCAATACATTTTCTCTTACTAATATATATATATATATATATATATATATATATATAATATTGTATCTATTTATTCCTATGTCGTTTCGGTGCATACCAACGTAGCGTACGTACACCGGTTGCTTATTTTAGGCACTTCACATAAACACAATCCGATATATGCGTAAAGCCATCTAGACAACTAGATCGAATCGCTAATCTAGTGGCAACTATAGGGTCTGCTAAAATGATACACTGCCGCCAGTGCATTGCATATGTAATAACTAACACATTAACATGAATCATCGAGTTAAAATCACATTTGTTTATTTAGCCGTTTACCTTTTTTTCTGCTGTCTCTATCTATGACTGAATCTACTGGAAGGAGAGATGCACAAATAAACTCACCGATGAATGGCTTGACGTTTCCAATGGGCATGCAGCCATTCCTAAACATATATATATATATATATATATATATATATATATATATATATATATACTTAACATATAGTGAACGAGAGCAAGTGACGCTAAGTGTTGCTATGGTCGTTGTCCAGCTCGCCTGAACGCCCGCAGCAGCAGCAATAATAATAACACGAGCAACAATGTCACCATGTAACTCGCATTTCTGTTCTCGGCCCGGCATTATCCATTGCTGGCGCGACGTCGGCCCATAGCCGAGTGTCTGAAGTCCATCCATTCCAGCACATTAGACATTGATACACAATTGGTAGCGACAGCAACAACACACGGATCCCTTCGAACTCTCACTCGAAGTATGACTCCCACGGCTGTGCTGTCTTCCTGCTTTATCAACCCAAACAGAGACGCCGACGTCAAAAACGAGCAACAATATATATATATATATATATATATATATATATATATATATATATCGATTAGCTAATATAGTCATCAGAATAATAATAGTAATAATAATAATTATGTCCGATCGCTACTTCGATTCGTCAATCCTCTCGGCGCTGCTGCTGATGCTGCTGCTGCCGTGGTTACAGGAATGAGCACAATTGATCCAACCGCGATCCGTTACGGGATCAAAGTTTCTTTTGAAGCACGCTGTTGTTGCCATTGTCGTCGGCGTCGTCACAGTGTCATTGTTGTTGTTGTTGTTGACGTGGTTCTTATAATTACCGCTGCCGCCGCTGTTGTTGTTGGCGCATTTTAATTCGATCTTGACACAAACTTGCTCACACCGTTATTCGCAGGTCCGTTGAACCTCCGTTGCTGCAGCTGGCAGTAGTGCCGATGCAAATCCACTGTGGCAACTTTCTCGGACCAATCGTATATATATATATATATATATATATACATGAATGAATTCACGGAAAGCGGCATAAAATAGGCCGCCAACTGTGATCCGATACCGAGATTCAAACACAACTGCCGTTAAGCCTTTCTTTTGTGGGGCGTCTGTTGCCGTTTGTGCTGACTAGATTCAATCGACGCGGAACGAGTCACCGCCCTCTTCGATGACAGCTCTAACTCAAATAATCATACAACAAGGATTTCCAGGCTGACACGTTGGATCTCTGAGCAACACGCAGCACTGATCTACTATGGCCCTATCGGACAACGGTATAACTTTCGTATGCCCTTTAGGTCCTTCTGTGTATATATATATATATATATATATATATATATAGTGTGAAACTGCCCATACGAACCAAAATGTACTTGTTTAAATCCCGTTTTACAATATAGCTACACCAGCGAAAATCGTACTGTTTGTCGTACTTTACTATGAAACATATAAAAAAAATTGCAGAATAAAACGTCCTTCTCAGCGAAACCGGCGAGTGTTGCAAATAATTCTTGATGGCAATGATAGCCATATCGTTACTACAATATAGATAGAGTAATAAGGATCGTCTGTGCTTACGATAAGTCGTGGGTTCGACTATGCCTGATAGGTGGGTGCCTTGAACCTGCTTGTTATGTAACCCTAACTAGTGATGACACGAGTATTATCATGACCGAAAAGGCCGCCTCTGCACAAAAAACAACTCTGAAAATGCCCCAACATGAGCCCATTTGGCACGGTTCGGGCCAGGCGGCCATGAATCGGGTTTTAGCGTTGCCTCGAGAAGTACGGGGGAAGCGAACAGGTTCCCTTGATTCGAGTCAATTGTGAAAGATCTAAACAAAAACTGCTTTAGATCTTTACGTATCACAAACAGTCGACGGGACGACGCGGAGGAGATGGCCAGTGACTCTTGCACTACGAGTCTTGGGTTCGATCCCATTACGATACATCGTACCTTTTTGAAGCGATATTTTAAAGATTTGAAAAAGATGGTTCAGTTTGTGAATAAATACAAAACGAACGCCTCCTGCTCAGTTTAAGACACTTTTGTCGTCCAGCTCAGTTGATATTATGTAAGCGATCAACGTCGTTCCATAAATAGCCAACGTTTCACTACCTGCCGGGTAGCTCTTTGCTAGCATACATTTTAATAAAGGCATGATGTCTTTTATATATATATATATAGTTTTCCAGCACTTGAGGTATGCCGATAACGCTAAAATTGCCCCCACTATATCCCATTTCCACAACAGGTAAGAAATACCAAAAACAACCACACATTACTGAACCTAAAAATGTTTGAGCCCTTCTGTCTGGACCAAATATATATCTCCCTTAATCTAGCTTATAGCATGCATACACACATGTATATATATATATGTATAGAAAACGCTGGTCTTTGTTCGATCAAGCTTCCCAACTTGTCCTTGAAAACTTCTGGTGAAGTAAAGTGACAAAAACGCAAAGTTTGGCAGCGACCCCACAAGCCGGACTGCCTCGTTTTCGCACCCCTCATCTGCCTTTCCGCGGCTGCCTCGTCAGAAACAACAACAACAACAGTGATAGCATCACCGGCAGCAGCAGCATCATCTTGTTGGGTTGTGGCGTCCATTGCCGTTGTGCCCATGATTATCGCTTGTGCTGTTGTAACGTTGTTGACACACGTCCGTTGCTCCACGTTCGCCATCAACCAACGAACGAACTGACGACGACGAGATGAAATGGAGAAGCACTCGATGTATAAGATCCGGCCGGCCATCCACAGCCCGCTTACAGTACGAGGAAACAAAACTTGAACAATTTCCGTCGACTCGATTTCTTTGACGTAGACAGTTGCTTCTTTTGCTGTCCCGACCGGACAAGACGGGCGCAACCTGCTGTTGTTGTTGTTGTTGTTGTTCTACCTGCTCGCAACCATGACGGAGCTCCGGATTACTGAAAAGTGTCATCTCATATCTATGTACCCCCAGCGCATGAGCGAAGTACACCAGCATCGACAATACAAACAATACTAAAAAAAGACTTTCTGGGCTGACTCTCAGCCAAGATTTAACGTGCATGGAACTACTTTTCGCATTGCTTCATAGACGAACCCCCCATAAATACAAATGTGCAACGGTGGGGCTCGAACCCGCGCACATATGTGTCTCCTCCGATCGCGAGGCGCAGACGAATGCACCCACCACGCCAGCGGGCTCGATTATTTTGCTACTTTTTTTTGGTGAGAATGGAAAAATGCTTGTACGCACACCCGCTCTACGCACACCACGACTCCTTTGCTGCTACTACTACTACTACTACTACAACTAATAATAATAGTAATAATTACACCAATATTACTAAATGCACACATATTACGAATAAAAGTGACAGCAACAACAACAACAACAACAACGTCCGATTTGAGCGAAAATCCGTTTAGAGCGTCGGATTGCGAAATTGCGCAAATTGACAACTTCTGCATGCTACGTTTCCATTCGCGCGTGCGTGCGGGTTGACTCACCGTCATCGCCTCACACAGCTAACAGAAGTCGTTGGACGGAAACAGCTGTGAGGAGGGCGCTGTGAAGCTGACTGGGCCACCACTACAGCCAACATAGCCCATAACAGACCTCAGCGACACGTCTCACTTCGCTTTGCGCCATCAGTTGCGCGCCAAAGACATCGACCGAAGTCATCGATGATAACGCTATGATGAGCTAACAACTAAACGGCTAAATGAATCAATAAGTGAACTAACAGAAATAGTTAGACGGAAACAGCCGAGCTGCCTCTGTGAAGTCGACGCTGTTGAACTAGTGTTGGTCAGCTGTCTTCTGCTACATCGAGACATCTCGTGTCCAGCCGAAGTTAAGCTTCTGGATGGATGGATGAATGGATCGATCAACTTCGTCTATCGTCAATGGAAACACAAACGTCACGTCACAATGACAACAAAAAAAAACACACACACACACAAACAACAAAAACTCTACACACAAAAACAAAGAACTACATAGAAACGTTGGTCACAGAATTGCTCCCTTTGCGCTGTTGCCAGTTCAACGTCTTGTCTGTGTGATTTGTGCTGCGAGGCATTGCTTCCGCTGTAAGACCCGCTTCAGCTTTCAAAGCCCGCGGCTACCACTACTATTACTACTACGACTACAACTGCAAGTGACCAACACGCCGCCAAGATGACGCAGTGCCTTTCCTCCAACAAGTACAACGTGCGATACTCTGGCCCCTAGCTCGTGAACTGCAGTGCAGTGCGCGTCTTGCCAACAATCTCAGGCATCAAAATCGTCTCCACTTTTCCACAAGCTCATCGGCATCTACGAGACACTGGCACCGCCTAGACGGCAGAATGGTATAGAAGAAGAAATGACGGATGACAACTTGGTTGTCGCCAGTAGTAGAGGGCACTCAATTCAAGGGCGTGACATTTCATCACAGCCGGTCGAATCTGCAAATCTGTACAGCAGCTTTCTTAAAATTTGCTTATGTGGGTTAACGTTATTCTGATCAAGAAATCAACCGTCGCTGGTGCCGAATACCAGGCCACACGTGTCGAAAACGAACATTAGCAAGCTAAGGTAAGAATTAATGTCTGAGGTCTACACTGAGGCGAAGCATATACACTATATATGCACCCTCACTCAGTGCTACAGCAACATTTCTGCATGTTTTTGTGAACCTGTTCTTATCACACAATCGTTTCGCGTTTATATATATATATATAAAGTCGCGACAAATAATATCCTATAAACTGGTAAGAATCTTAAGTGTCATGTCCATCTAAAATCTGGTCCTATCAATATAAATATATCACTTAGTTTTCTTGCGAAGTAGTGCTATTCCTCTTGTTTTGATAAGAACAATCATTATATTGATTATTATTATTATTATCATTATTATTGTGTCTGTAACGGTAAGAGATGTCACCCTAGGTATTTTAGGTTCGCCATCCTGCCTATGTGCCTATACGTGTCGCCGCGCAGCTGCCAAAGTTTAAATGAGTAAACCAGTATAATAGCGCGAAGAAGAAGAACTGGTATCGACGATACCAACAAACAGAGCCGAGCCGCTGCAGCAGCAGCAGCAGACGAAGTTCTGGAACTACAGCGACAGCCATCAGGGGTTCTCACCGATCGTCGCAAATACATTTTCAGCAGCAATAGCCTATAGTCGTCGTTTCCATCGTAATAATATTAGGTTTTTCGAGCAATCACATACATTATCTCAAGCAACAGCGCCTAATGAAAAATAAATGTATACTACAAACACACACACAAATATATATATATATATATATATATATATATATATATATTATATATGCTAAAAGCTTATATATATATACACATAAGCGGGTGTGTGTGGCACGATGAAGTAGTGCAATAATCATAATCTCGAATCACGCCGCCCACATCCGCGTCAGGAAGGCGCGACCTTCGGGGCGGCCTTCTTGAATCAAATTCATTTGTCCATTCATGCATTGCCAGCTTCGTGGGTAGCGCGTTAGTTAGTAACCGACAATTGGTTAGACGATTGTCGACGGGCGGCTTTCCGTCGTCATCGTCGTCTTTGCGCCGAGCCGACTTCCACATTAGTGTTAGACTCCATTTGAAACTTAAACTTAGACTTAGACTGCACCCGAATGCAGGGGGTCGTCGCCGGCCAGCGCCGAACGAAGTTACGGCGGCGGCGGCGTACAGTGAGGTAAACCGATGGCCACCAGTAGTAGTAGTAGTAGTGACTCAACCTGTAGTAAAGGAAGGCATAAGGAAATGCCAGCCACGGAAGTTGGCAAGTAGCACATTTGCGGTTGCATTGTCGCCTGAACGAACTCAATTGTTGTTGCTATTATTGCTCTAGCACCTTGACGTGTATCGTCTTCTTTTGCTGCTGATGTTGTTGTTGTTGTTGTTGTTGTTGCTGCTGCCGAAAGGCCTGGCGGAATCCCAGAAGCTCATAATCACAGCTTGCCCTATTCCGCGTAGCCGTCGTCAGTGTCACACAAAGTTGACAGGCATTTTGGTGGCATAGAAGAATGGATGATGGCGGCAAGTCGCGTTTTCCTCTCAGCTGAGGCCTTATCTTATCTGCCTCTTCAACGTTGCATGGCATAACTACCACCGCATCAGCACGACAGGAACTAGTCTATTACGATAATCGTCACACCAACCGTGAGCCGGGCCACCACCACCAACAACAGCAACAACAACACACGAAAAACCTGGCTAGCGGTCGACCGTAAATCAAATATCAGACTGGAAACGTCCTTAATATGGCCAAAACAGCAAGTGTGCCTCTGTCGTGTTTTACTAATTTAGATTTCTAACTTAATTTTTAGCGCTATGATTGTCGTCATCTGGTCTCAGGATTGCCTACCTAGGTTTTATCTATAGACAAACACGTATAGAAATTCATACAGACTACTGAACGAAAATATCGAGTGTGCACCTTGTTAGGCTACGGGTATCGAAATAAAGGCAAAACTAAAACGCTGTTTGTATTTTATTGCTAAGGTACGTAGTCCAGATCTTAGCCGCACCCTTAATGGCTAGGCAGCTCCGATCACTGGAATCCGACAGGTGGCAATCCATAGTGGCGGCGTGAACGAGGGGACTAATGCGTTAGTCATGGTTGTCATTCTCGACATCGAGCTGTTGCTGGTTCGATCCCCAATGTTGATCGAAGTTTCTTTGAGCGATGCTCATTGAGAATAGATGATAAACCATACCGCTGAGAGTCAGCAGCCATTCTGACACAAAAGCCGGTAGGAAAAGTCTAGACATGCCCGGCTCTCGGTGCATTAAAGATCTGCCGCATAGAGATTCCAAGCCTGTAGGAGACGAAGTCTAGAATTAAAAACAGTCCCCTTAAAATGTTTTTGTGATTCTAGGTTGCAATCTAGATAGGCTTATTTATTTGCTGTGCGAGAGTATTTACGCTCCTCAATCTATAACTTATCACTTAAGCCATACATCGTTAGGAAGCATACGTTCAAAGAAAAGCCATTCCTGCAGCTCAATCACACAGCTGCCAAATTGAGCCTATGATACAACTACATATAAAATCTGCTGAGAGTGGTTTGCAGTATTGGTTAAACGGGCTTGTTAGGAACAGTGATTGTAACCATGACATATCACACCCTTATGCTAGAATCGTTTAGCTAAGACACATAGATAAGGTGTACCTCGTTCGGTAAAAAAAATACCCCTCATTAGAGAGTTGATTAGATGAATTTGCTTGCAACAAATATTCATATAATGAGAACTAACGTGCTTGGAGTGAATGCTCGATATGTGAAAAAGAGACGCCAGTTTTTCGAATTATCCAGACTTCTCTTGCGCGTTCACTAGCAGCCTCATGCTTTTATTATAGCCATATTTGCTTTTGAAGTCTCGTCTAGGATTCAAGAGTAATGTGCATTTGCTTAGTTACAGTCTTGACTTTACTTTTCGCTGTAAGTGAATGATGCAAACAACACTTAGTCCGATTCATTTGAACGTAGCAGGCCGAAAAATCGGACCCACGGATTTGATATGTTTAAGAAAAATACAACGCTCGCGTAGTATAAATAATGAGATTATTATCGCATACCACTTTCTTTTCTCACTCCCACGAACAATCATAGCAACTAAAGCGAATACTATCTCATAACAATATAGCACTATAAAACAATAGAAAAAATAACACTAATTTGCGTATAAGCAAAAACTTATGGTGGAAGTGACTTTGTTGCTGCTGGAAATCGTGTGCATTTAAAAAGGCGTGTACATTACCACGGACTAACGTTCAGTCGACGCAAAAGCAATCAAATTACTAAAAATAATAGAAACTGCAAATATGTGCGTAACACACAGTACCTATTCGCATATATATATATATATACTTTTTTAAATTTAATTTTAAGATAACAGGGAATATATATATATATATATATATATATATATATATATATATTGACGCTTACAGGAAAACTTTTACGAAATTGCACAACAAGCAAGCGTAAACTTTTGTGACAGCCGTATTACTGTTCCCCAACTGTCGTTTCGAGATTCAGAACCAACGCACAGCAATAGCCAAACCTGGTGGCCGATTCGTAATAAATTCCTAATAAAGGCTCAAATTCGTTACTGAGATGTCTCAGTGCAACAAACTTGAATGAAAGGTTACATCTAGATATCTACAGTCTGCATGTATATCTAAATGATAAAAAAAAACCTATATATATATATATATATATATATATATATATATATATATATATATATATACAACATTTCAAGACTCCTCACACATGCACGTACATTTGTATGCATATACATATATATATACAAAAAGTATATGCACGTGTATATATGTGTGTGTGTGTGTCAATGTCCGCGTGTGAGGGTTCGTTGCGGCCGTGTTGTAGTGAAGTCAGGTAGCAAAGGGGGGGGCCCCAAGGAAAAGACACAAACGATGGTGATGGACGATGACGGGATCCCGGGTGTCGGGAGCTCAGCGTACTTCACGACCGAGCAAACGAAGGGAAGAAAGGAAGAAAGTAAGAAGAAGAAGAAGAAGGGCCGGTAGGGCGCGGGGAGGCGAGCGCCAAACACGACGATGACGTCGACCGGCCGGGCATCGTTGAAGACGACTTAGTGAAACTTCCCTACCGATATACATCTAGCCAATAAGTCTGTGTGCTTGTGTGGGTGTACAAACACACACATATATATATATATATATATATTATATATATATATATATATATATATATAATATATATATATATATATATATATATATATATATATATATATATATATATTATATATATATATAATGTCAGATCAACAAGCGCTCGCTCACCTGTCGTTAGAGGGGCCATCGCGTCGCTCTGGCTCGCCCCTGTTAGGATGTAGGCCTGTGCTACTGCTGCTGCTCCTGAAGCTCCTGCAGGATTCAGAACGTTGGGTCAGGACTCCGTCCCAAGCTAGATGAGCTCGACAAGCGCAGAGGAGACAATTTAGCCGCTGGCACCTGAGGGCAGCGCGTCGGAGGAAAACAATGCCAACAACACAATAACGACGATGATGATGATGAAGATAAGTTAGTCACCTCACCACCATCATCATCATCACCACCATCCTACTAACTACGATCACCGTCGCCGTAAGCCCAAGTCACTCTAAGTTGTCTAAGTGTCACGTTGTCGTTTAGCGACGCTGAAGATGCTGGGTGTGTGTACACGTAGGTGAACTACAACAGAAAACAAGTTGATCTATCTATATCCATCCACGATCGATCTGGCACCGGCTCTATCTACACAATCACACACAGATGCACGCCCAACGCATCCGAGCACACGATCTCACGCACCCATCCAGAGAACGAAGATCCGCACCACCTGCACAGGTCATCCGAAGGTGTCGGACACTAGAGATGATGATGATGATCGAAAGTCAAGTAGTGATCGTGAACATGATGGCAGAACTCGCGAGCGTCGTCAACGTCGTCAGCAGCGGACAAAGCAAGTGGAAGCAAGAAAGAATCTTCGTTGTTCTCGAGGAGAGACTCGACTAGAACGGTTTTTCACTGCAGCCTCACAATCGATGATGAGGGACAGACAGACACATTGATTGATGCAATAGACGTATATCGATATAGACGCATCATGACGATATCAGCAACTGCCGCCGCCAATACATGACAGTCAACACGCTCACACACACACACACATGTAGTCATGCACATATAGTCACGGATCAGAATCGGATCATTCAACACAAACCTACACAAGCGTGCACACTTCTTCTAATACAGCTCTCACGGGGGGGGGGGCGGAGCCGTGAGCAATGTGATCTCAAGCGACGAAAAATTTGGAACTCCACCGTCGATGCTGGAGGTTGCCGTTGTCCCTGCTGTAGCTTCTGCGGGTTCAATTCGCAGGTTTAGCGCCTGCCGCTTCTCTGAAAAGGCTGCCTGATAATGGTAGTATTGCGTAGAGAGTCGAGACAGGTTGATGTTGGTGGCCGCCACATAGAGAGGTCGCCGCTCGAGGAAGAGGCGAGGGAGGGGGCAAGAGAAAGATATGATGAAGGTAGCCAGATCTTCTAGAGGCAGACCGGCTACTTAGGCACCACGTTCGTGTTCCACTGTGCCGAAACCAGAACATAAATGCTGCTTCTCTATCTGTGCCTCTCTCCCTCTTGCTCTTCGTTCTTTTCTTATGACGCGCTATCCGTCTCTAGTCGTTCGATCTCTCTGCCTCATGCACTGGTACCGTACGAAGTGTGTGTTTGCCCTGCTAGAATCGTCCGTAGTCACCGCAGCAGAAAGCTACACGACACAGCCGTAAATCCGGGGCTCGTCCGGTCGTGTATGTGGAGGACCATCACTACTACTACTACTACAACTACTTCGATCCTTCGGCGGCCGGCACCTGTTGCATGTCTTACTGACGGACCCACTGACTCATTCATCCATTGACTGTTGGAGCTAGGCAGGTAGATAGGTAGGTATTCGATACCTCTGCGGTCGATGATGTCCGTCCTGTTGGTCGCATGCGTGTTGTTGATCGTGATGATGACGGAACACACAAGCTACACATTCCACGAGTTCCAACCACTGATGCTGTTGTCAGACACTGCTACTACTTTACTTTTTTTTAACTACTACTTCTACTACTACTGCTGGAACTATGTACGTTTGGAGTATTCCCAAATGCAAATGAGCGGCCTCATCACCCGGGTAAACACCGAGACCACGAAGACCACCTTACCACCATCATCATGATGATGCCGCCGCTCATCGTCGTCGTCGTCTTCGTCGAGAGTCGTTGTTGTTACCACCACTGGGCGTCATGAATGACGGCCAGACGCCGACCGTCTCATGTTCTATCACGTCTCTGCTGTGTATCCGTGGTAAAAGCTAGCCAGCAAACCAGTCAGCCAGCCAGAAGCATGCACTAACTTCTCAATAACTTCTTCGACTTGACTCAACCAGCACCACCAACACCTTCAGCGCCTGTGGCGGCTACACGCCAGACCCAACTAACAACTCGTAAGCCCCCCCGTATTCGGACTGCCGCCGCATAACAGGTTGATTCCGGAGAGGGCACGCGGTGCTTTGCCGCGCGGCGCCATCTGGTGACGAGTTAAGCAAACTCACCGAGCGATCCGAGCGAACGTCGCGCATAGAAGCTTCGATCGGATGACGGCGCTCAGAGCGAAGCCGGATAGCAGAAGCCTGTAAAAACACACAGCCACGAGATGTCAGCGTCAGAATGGCTCGAATGGCAAGCGTCACACTAGATGGTGCTGACACGGTTTTGCACAGCTCATCATTCTTGCAAACGTAAACGTCCAGGTGCCTTCGTTATATTGTAGGCTCTCAAGTCATAGTAGTCATAATAATGCTAATAATCCTCATGATCTCAATAGCATTAGCCTGATGACTATCATCATCTTGACTTGAAATCAACTGTGACATCAATGTCGTTAGCCGGAGTAGCCTCGTAGACTGGGTACGCACTTTTCTACCGGACGTCATGGTTTGACTGTAGCTGACACAGATATTACTCATGGATTAGTTAGCTTAGCAGCTTACCAGTCATGGACCGTCACTTTCTTGCGACACCTATTCCGTTTAGGAAAAGCCCCACTTCCAGTATGTCAACTTTGTGTAATCCCGGGAGATAGACAACACCCGGCACAGCTATGCTTATAAATAAACATGCGTCCCGCATCAAAAGCCGTAATGATTTAGCGCGAGCGGCCCAGGTTGCTTACCTTCCTTCCACTAGAGACAGAAGAAATGACAGTGGAGTTGACTCAGCGTGTAGTCCGCTTTTCTCGAGTTGCACATTGCCCTATGACACCAAGATATGCGTAAAGGCATTTACGCCTCAGACCTAGGGAAAACGGTCTTAGTTTAATCGTACAGTCATTAATACTGTATCTAGTTTCAGAATGCAAGGTAAATGCAGCAAAAATAATGACAGCATATAGAGATTCGAATGTTCCTATCTGATTTGATTTGAATCGATTATGCCATTATCGATATGTTTCGGAATTATTTATTGTTTATTATTTTATATATAGTGACTCTTTTGAAATCTGTAATTGAAAGATGTTGTAATGGATCACACTTTAGAAGTTAGACGAAGGGCCGGTAGGGCCTTACATTAGAAAATATTAATAATATTAATATTGTACACTTCTCGCACGCCAAAACACATATCTAGCCAATCAAACCGCTGTCCACTTTTGTATTACGTTTAGAATATACATATATATAAATGTTAATTAGAAGTTTAAAAACGTAATTCTTGGAACAGTCTATATTATTGTCAGCTGTCCACATTAATTGTTCAATACTGTTGACAACGTTTGCCCTCTCTATTTTCTAAAACGCAACGATAAAGTTCAAGCACGACGCGAAACGGTTTGCGTTGTTATTGCCGTTGTTGTGAAACCTCGTCGCTCTCGCCGACAGTGAGAGTGAAGGCAAATCACTTCATCCAACACTAGTTAACACAGCACAGTGGCCGGCGTCATCTGATCAAAGATGAGGCGGTCTAAGATCGCCCCCTGCACTATATATATATATATATATATATTATTATTATTATATATCGTCGTAATAGGCAGGAGCATAGCTGGGTGAATAGGTGGACTGTCGCTACGTGCATACTGATAGACAGAGATGGCACCGTTATGCCGCCGGCTTTCAACGAGAAGTAGACAATGCATGTATCGTATGCACAACTTCAATTATTAAATGCATTATACACACAGACACGTATTGCGATAGAAGATGGGAACACTGATAGGAGGGAATCAGGGAACGGGAAAATCACAACAAAATCCAAGAGTTCCGACAGTCAGTTACCTTTATGGTGATGATCTCAGTACACGTTGGTGGTAAGTTGTCATTGATGACGATGTTGCTGCTGTGGTGATTTGTTGTTATAGATGTTGCTGCTGCTGTTGTTGCTGATGTCGTGCTAATCGTTCCAATAATTCCGGCCATAAACAAAAGACACAGATTTCGAATCATCACACCGGCGAATCCGTCGTCAGATGCGTACGCTCTATCTCTAGTCGGGTTGGAACAACAGCGAAACAATTAAGTTCAGTTAAGTGGGACATAGACTGGAATAGACCGACTGGAGTGAATCGCGCAAACTTTATTTGGCCGTCCATGCCAGAGTCACGCGTTCTTGTTTGTTGTTGTTATTATTATTATTCGTATTGTGGTGACGAATGATGGCAGCGTAGTCGAACCGCGCTACCCGCCCTAGCGTTGTGTCGTTGTCGGTGCGTCGTCATGGCAACGAACACGAAGCAACACCCGAACTAGTAGACTCCGTCCAATACAGGGTGTCTGATGACGTCCCTCTGAGCTCGACTATCTCTGGCAGTTGCCTGGGGACACTCGGTATGTTATGCCCCGCGCTAGACATCACGCACACAATATATATATATATATATATATATATATATATATATATATATATATAATATATATATATATATATATATATATATATATATATATATATATATATATATATATATATATATATCTAAGCTAGACATCACGCACACAATATATATATATATATATATATATTTACAGTATCTTATGTGTATTACAACATTATAGTCGTGTAGTTCGTAAGGCTGAAAGCCCGTGTACGCAGCACTGGAACATCCAATACATATGATTTATTTTCTTTCCATCTTCTTAGCACCGTGTTACATACATATATATATATATATATATATATATATATATAGCAAATATTGTGATGATTTATTAATCATTTAAAATACGTTTGCACACTCGGCAGTGCTCACCATATATATATATATATATATATATATATTTATATATATAAATATGCATATATATAGTGTGCGTTGCAAAAAAATAGCAACTCATGTTGTTTGGTGATACTTTCGGCTTGATTTATTTGAATGGCTTAAAATGTTAAGGGCATGATGTACATGACGAACCACGACCTGGTGTTAATCTCGTTGCAATTTCATAATCGGTTCATACAAAAAATAAAAAGTGTGAAAAAACAGTGTTGCAAATAATTAGCAAAAATATCATGCTGATACACGATCCCGCTAAAATCTATCGTTCTATAGCTGCAAAGCATTCTACAGCTGTCGCTATTCGGAACTAACGACGAAGCTTATGTTTAAACCATGGGTTGTACAAAGGATCTCTCGGATAACAAAAGGACAAGAATTGAGGCCTACGCTGAGCTCGGTCATACAGTAACTTCTATAGCAACCAGATTAGGACGGCATAAGAGCACCATCAGCAGGTTCTTACACCCTAGAGTGAACCAAAGATGCAGATTTAAGTGGGCGTAAGCCAGTTTTGACTAATGGAGATCGGCGTAGGATCATACAGTTGGCTAATCATGATCAAATGTCTTCTTCCAGGATCAGGACCACTTTGGGAGTGCCAGTGCACCGATCCACAGTGTACCGCGTGTTAAGTTCTGACAAAAACGTGCGATACGCGAAAAGGAAGCTTATGCCGCGACTGCAACCGAAGCACATTGTCGCACGGCGTGAATTTTCGCATAGATACCAAACTTGGGATAACGAGTGGAAAAACATCGTCTTCTCGGATGAAAAGAAATTTAATCTCGATGGCCCTGACGGCTGTCAATACTATTGGTATGACTTACGGAAGGAACCTAAATGGTTCTCGAAACGTGTGGCCGGTGGTGGTTCTGTGAAATATTGGGGCGCGTTTGGATTTAATGGGAAGTCTGATCTAGTCGCGATTGTGGGCCGAAACAATTCCGACACATACCAGCGTATCGTCGGGTCCCAATTAGAAGCCCATTTCAGAAGAATTGGGGGACCTGACGCAATTTTTCAACACGACAACGTCACGTTTCATACCTCGGCTGGAACTATAGACCTTTTTTAAGAACAAGGAGTGCCACCTTTTGACTGGCCGGCATTGAGCCCTGACCTGAATCCGATCGAAAATCTTTGGGGACTTTAATGAAGCAGACTTACGCAAATGGTCGACAATATGATAATTTATCGGACCTCAAAGAGGCTGTCCGGCAAGCATGGACTGACTTTCGTACTTACAACAGCTTATTAACTCCATTGAAGACCGAGTTTACGATTTGATTCAGAAGAAGGGACGAAAAACCAGTTTCTAGAATGTTTACGATTTGATTCAGAAGAGGGGACGAAAAACCAGTTTCTAGAATAAATATGTAGTATCAAATAAGTCATACAGCCCTGCTAAGAATCGAATACTCCGTAAGATTTAATGGTTGCTAATATTTTGCAACACTGTTTTATTTTTTTGTATGAACCGATTGTGAGATTGCAACGAAATTAACACCATACTCGTGGTTTGTCATGTACATCATGCCCTACAAAATGTCAAGCCATTCAAATAAATCAAGCCGAAATTATCACCAAATAACATGAATTGCAAATTTATTGCAACGCACTTTATTGATGTATATATATTGTCTGTTGGCGTTTGAGACTATCGAAGCTACAGGTCCCCTTACGCTCAAGCTGATTCAGCGCGTAGGTAGAAGCCTTAATCTTTCGACAGGAGATTCGAGAGCATCCGAATTCTTGCGTCAGAGGCTGTCGCTCGACATTCAACGAGGAAATGCAGCGTTTGTTCGAGGCACATTGTTGAATTGGGCTAACCCTGGATTAGAGAACCCGTGATCATACGTTCGCGCGGAGACAATTGTCCACTCCAAAGTGCTAACATAGCGAAGTTATATAAATGAAAAAAATGCATATTGTTACTATATATATATATATATATATGGAGAGAGAGAGAGAGAGTAAGAGATGCTGTACATTGTGTAGCTCGAATATACAATTTTTATTATTTTACACCAATCATTGATACGTATAATTCTTGCACGAGAACACATGGAAGGGGAACACATGGAAGGGTATCTGATAGGTCTAGATTTCTAGATATAAAAACGTAATATTAATCATTGCGATGAGCTAGCTGCGTCGATGAACGATGATATACATATTTTAATTATCGGTGATTTTAACATTCGATCTATCGACCTCGAGAGTAGTTGCTATTCTACTATAGGCCAATCTGAACCTATCGGATTACTATTATCGCTACCAGATTCATCTGTGCGCTGTATATATATCAATTTCCTAATTATGAACGGGCTGACCCAGTTTGTCTCATCATACTTGACCTTTTGTTTTGAATCTGAATTTAATATTGCCTCAGCAGCCACAACCAATAATTAGCAAAATGCATTCAACCCCCTCAGCCTATCGGAAACACTACAAAATTACGTTAATTTCCCTCGAACCAACAGGCACATTGCCTACTGAGTACGCACCCTCAGCCAGCCATTCACTGAACCCCCAGTCACTGCAACAAGAAACTAAACGCATCCAATCAGACAGACAATATCAGTGTCACTAATAGACTTATCCGGTAGTCAATTCAGATTTCATGCATATGGAAACCTTTACGCAAACCCACTGCGCGCAAAGCATGGTTTAATGAAAAATGCGAAGTTATAAAATACACAATATGTAATCATACGGATCTTAGTCCGAAGTGGACTCGCTGAGACGAAACGGAATTTTAAAAAGAATAAGCAAGAAAACAAGGAAACGTAAGCCATTACCAACACGTGACACGCGTACAACAAAAAGCTAACCCTCCCAAAACGGCCCGCTCTACCAAATCCATTATTTAATGACAGTAAATGGATACTGCATTTTACGCGCCTATGGTAAATCTAGAGGCTGTCCGGCAAGCATGGACTGACTTTCGTACTTACAACAGCTTATTAACTCCATTGAAGACCGAGTTTACGATTTGATTCAGAAGAAGGGACGAAAAACCAGTTTCTAGAATGTTTACGATTTGATTCAGAAGAGGGGACGAAAAACCAGTTTCTAGAATAAATATGTAGTATCAAATAAGTCATACAGCCCTGCTAAGAATCGAATACTCCGTAAGATTTAATGGTTGCTAATATTTTGCAACACTGTTTTATTTTTTTGTATGAACCGATTGTGAGATTGCAACGAAATTAACACCATACTCGTGGTTTGTCATGTACATCATGCCCTACAAAATGTCAAGCCATTCAAATAAATCAAGCCGAAATTATCACCAAATAACATGAATTGCAAATTTATTGCAACGCACTTTATTGATGTATATATATTGTCTGTTGGCGTTTGAGACTATCGAAGCTACAGGTCCCCTTACGCTCAAGCTGATTCAGCGCGTAGGTAGAAGCCTTAATCTTTCGACAGGAGATTCGAGAGCATCCGAATTCTTGCGTCAGAGGCTGTCGCTCGACATTCAACGAGGAAATGCAGCGTTTGTTCGAGGCACATTGTTGAATTGGGCTAACCCTGGATTAGAGAACCCGTGATCATACGTTCGCGCGGAGACAATTGTCCACTCCAAAGTGCTAACATAGCGAAGTTATATAAATAAAAAAAATGCATATTGTTACTATATATATATATATATATATATATATATATATATATATATATATATATATATATATATGGAGAGAGAGAGAGAGTAAGAGATGCTGTACATTGTGTAGCTCGAATATACAATTTTTATTATTTTACACCAATCATTGATACGTATAATTCTTGCACGAGAACACATGGAAGGGGAACACATGGAAGGGTATCTGATAGGTCTAGATTTCTAGATATAAAAACGTAATATTAATCATTGCGATGAGCTAGCTGCGTCGATGAACGATGATATACATATTTGAATTATCGGTGATTTTAACATTCGATCTATCGACCTCGAGAGTAGTTGCTATTCTACTATAGGCCAATCTGAACCTATCGGATTACTATTATCGCTACCAGATTCATCTGTGCGCTGTATATATATCAATTTCCTAATTATGAACGGGCTGACCCAGTTTGTCTCATCATACTTGACCTGTTGTTTTGAATCTGAATTTAATATTGCCTCAGCAGCCACAACCAATAATTAGCAAAATGCATTCAACCCCCTCAGCCTATCGGAAACACTACAAAATTACGTTAATTTCCCTCGAACCAACAGGCACATTGCCTACTGAGTACGCACCCTCAGCCAGCCATTCACTGAACCCCCAGTCACTGCAACAAGAAACTAAACGCATCCAATCAGACAGACAATATCAGTGTCACTAATAGACTTATCCGGTAGTCAATTCAGATTTCATGCATATGGAAACCTTTACGCAAACCCACTGCGCGCAAAGCATGGTTTAATGAAAAATGCGAAGTTATAAAATACACAATATGTAATCATACGGATCTTAGTCCGAAGTGGACTCGCTGAGACGAAACGGAATTTTAAAAAGAATAAGCAAGAAAACAAGGAAACGTAAGCCATTACCAACACGTGACACGCGTACAACAAAAAGCTAACCCTCCCAAAACGGCCCGCTCTACCAAATCCATTATTTAATGACAGTAAATGGATACTGCATTTTACGCGCCTATGGTAAATCTAGAGGCTGTCCGGCAAGCATGGACTGACTTTCGTACTTACAACAGCTTATTAACTCCATTGAAGACCGAGTTTACGATTTGATTCAGAAGAAGGGACGAAAAACCAGTTTCTAGAATGTTTACGATTTGATTCAGAAGAGGGGACGAAAAACCAGTTTCTAGAATAAATATGTAGTATCAAATAAGTCATACAGCCCTGCTAAGAATCGAATACTCCGTAAGATTTAATGGTTGCTAATATTTTGCAACACTGTTTTATTTTTTTGTATGAACCGATTGTGAGATTGCAACGAAATTAACACCATACTCGTGGTTTGTCATGTACATCATGCCCTACAAAATGTCAAGCCATTCAAATAAATCAAGCCGAAATTATCACCAAATAACATGAATTGCAAATTTATTGCAACGCACTTTATTGATGTATATATATTGTCTGTTGGCGTTTGAGACTATCGAAGCTACAGGTCCCCTTACGCTCAAGCTGATTCAGCGTGTAGGTAGAAGCCTTAATCTTTCGACAGGAGATTCGAGAGCATCCGAATTCTTGCGTCAGAGGCTGTCGCTCGACATTCAACGAGGAAATGCAGCGTTTGTTCGAGGCACATTGTTGAATTGGGCTAACCCTGGATTAGAGAACCCGTGATCATACGTTCGCGCGGAGACAATTGTCCACTCCAAAGTGCTAACATAGCGAAGTTATATAAATAAAAAAAGTGCATATTGTTACTATATATATATATATATATATATATATATATATATATATATATATATATATATATATATATATATATATATATGGAGAGAGAGAGAGAGAGTAAGAGATGCTGTACATTGTGTAGCTCGAATATACAATTTTTATTATTTTACACCAATCATTGATACGTATAATTCTTGCACGAGAACACATGGAAGGGGAACACATGGAAGGGTATCTGATAGGTCTAGATTTCTAGATATAAAAACGTAATATTAATCATTGCGATGAGCTAGCTGCGTCGATGAACGATGATATACATATTTTAATTATCGGTGATTTTAACATTCGATCTATCGACCTCGAGAGATTTTGCTATTCTACTATAGGTCAATCTGAACCTATCGGATTACTATTATCGCTACCAGATTCATCTGTGCGCTGTATATATATCAATTTCCTAATTATGAACGGGCTGACCCAGTTTGTCTCATCATACTTGACCTTTTGTTTTGAATCTGAATTTAATATTGCCTCAGCAGCCACAACCAATAATTAGCAAAATGCATTCAACCCCCTCAGCCTATCGGAAACACTACAAAATTACGTTAATTTCCCTCGAACCAACAGGCACATTGCCTACTGAGTACGCACCCTCAGCCAGCCATTCACTGAACCCCCAGTCACTGCAACAAGAAACTAAACGCATCCAATCAGACAGACAATATCAGTGTCACTAATAGACTTATCCGGTAGTCAATTCAGATTTCATGCATATGGAAACCTTTACGCAAACCCACTGCGCGCAAAGCATGGTTTAATGAAAAATGCGAAGTTATAAAATACACAATATGTAATCATACGGATCTTAGTCCGAAGTGGACTCGCTGAGACGAAACGGAATTTTAAAAAGAATAAGCAAGAAAACAAGGAAACGTAAGCCATTACCAACACGTGACACGCGTACAACAAAAAGCTAACCCTCCCAAAACGGCCCGCTCTACCAAATCCATTATTTAATGACAGTAAATGGATACTGCATTTTACGCGCCTATGGTAAATCTGCGGGTCTCGTTTAAATTATATATGAAAATATTAAAACAAATTTAAATATTCTGTGGTAATAGCTAAGCTGTACAGTGCATGCCTACGCTGAGATAAAATACCCGGAAAACGGATAAAAAGTTTACTCAGAGGGCGATCTCTGTCCGACTTTGCTGCCTTTCTTCTAGGCGACCCAAAGAGCCACTAATATTAAACAAAGATGACACATGCCGCTTTTATTGAATTTAAAGCTGCATTGGACTGCGTTAGACGGGACAAACTCTATGAAGTACTTCGAATCGAATTTTCTCAGAAGGAACAATCAAACAATGACAACAATTAAACATCGAGAACGGGGTTCATTATAGCAACAGGTCAGTAGCACAGAGAACTGGAGTGGTTCAGGGTGACTCCGCAAGCCAGTTATTCTTTATACTGTTTGTACTGGCTTAGGGAATGCCCTCAGAAGCTGGATTGAACCAACACAAATGTTATGCCGACGACTTAGTAATTCTCGGCGACGCTTGCCCTGGAATTATGCCGCGAACTCATATTAGTAGACGATTTAGTACTGGACAAAATACCGTTCAGTACACAAACCTCAGAAGCCTACAGAGAATTTAGAGAAAATTGCAACATGGAATTTGTAATGGGTCGTATGTCAAAAGGCCTGCATTTTGCAGTGATATATGAAGATTGTCGTCAAAGAGAAACAATCTATAGTATGCCGAACAACAGGGCATGGTTAAAGCATATCACTTTCTATGCTCGAAAACAAATGGGTATGACATTGACGAGTGCATATGCAAATATTGTGGATAGTGCAATATCGGATGTTACCGCATACTCAACTGCTCATTTATCGAAACATCATCACTACATTCAAGCGCCGACGATATCATTAGCCTACAAAATGATTGTGTTATACTACCAATTAATGGTAATGAAATTTAAAACTACAACTACATATTGTCTCAACGACACAAACTCGTGACGCACCAATTAGCAATGATTACGCATCGACACATTTTAGCCTAGAGTTCACTTAAGTCATAGTTGGCAGGCTATTAGAACTAAACCTTCGAAAATCCAGTATTGTTGCATTGAGTACAGATTGCAAGCGCTTGTTCGAGCCGTATAAAAATGACGTGCAACAGAAACATCATCTTTTTTTGCACATCGGCTCATGGTCTTGAAATCATTGAACCACGTTAACCTATGAAGTCTATAAAAAAGCTAACGTTACTAGAAGACCGCAGCAATCACCTGGCTGCTAAACTGCAAAAGCTTACGATTCGCCTACAAAGACTATCGTAGGTCCGAGTATTTTACCAGAACCCTTTTTCACGTTATGCAAAGAAGCGGTTAAAGGGACGCCGATCTATTCTTCTCAGTTAACGTAGGCGAGCATTTATTGTAAAATTACTCGAGAGGGTTAAATGCCGTTGCCGAGTACTTTTCTTAATTCATTGTTCAATCCACCAACACCCGCTTACCAGACGTGATGCCAGGGCAGGATTCATCCAGTGGTATAGACGTAACAGTCAGCGTGATTGTTCAAAAGATCAAATCGTTAACCCAAGTGTAGCTGTACGCCCAAACAAATTTAGTCTATAATTTGCGGACGAATCTGTAACTTTTTTACAGAGCCTTTGTGGTATATGCTTACTTGCCCGTATATAATAAGGTGAGTTTCGCCACAAATAGTTTTGTTACGTTATTACCAACGGCTTTCAAAAAAAGTAAAAGAGACCACGTTAAGACCTGCAGGTCTATCGCCCAGTGTATCACAGTTTGTATTGAATTTAAAGAACCTTTAGCATTTTAAATGTAATACAAGTGACCACCTCAAAAACGAATTACTTGCACTTGACAAAGAAGTTGACGATTCATCGATCAACATTGATTTACAGCGGCAAGTCTACTCGAAATCAATTCATCATTATAATGACTCATGATTAGTCAATCATTATTACAATTACCCATGATTGGTCGATCCTCTTGAATAATGGTAACCACGTTTATTGCATGGCTTTGATTTGAAAAAGAAGGTTTTCAATCGCGTTGGCCATTGAAATATATTAGACAAATGAATTCCAAGTGCACAGAATTTTCCCATAAGACTGTCTACCTTTTCCGCAGTGTAATGTACGTATGCCGTAGTAATTTTACGTGCGCGGGTTAGATATATGGTCCGGCGACGTTGCGTTTCGTATCTCAACTCGACCGCCTCCAAAAGAGAGTGCGGGTTACATTATCTCTCCTTTCAGTCCCTTCAGGACAAATCTAGCAATTGTAACAGTAATCAATAGTCGTGGAGATATTACGTATTATTTTAGAGTCGCACCCCAACCTAGCCGGGCTGATCACATCAACATTCGAAATAGCAAGTCGCGGAATTCAGCTTTTGACGTTAAACCCAAATAGGCGAATCTACGTAAAATATTTCCAATGACATCGAGACTGGGGCAGTTATAATTAATTGTCTAATCATTATATTTACTTAGGATAAACATATTGGGCTTAATAGCTGTACTTTTTGAACGTGTAGGCTTTTAGTCACATGTTGTCGCACATTCAAGTTCCGACCAAGCGTTAAAGCGGCCCTCGAACCACAGCGGAGTTTGTTGGATGTTTGGGACGCTGGATGTCGCAGCCTAGGCGCCGTCGAAAGAATGATGTCGAGCGCTAGTCGCCAGACGCAAAGTTGAGGAGAATCTCGATTTTGTCAATTATGGAATGCCTAATGTTTCAAATTCAAGAGGATAAAACTCCTTCGGCTTGGCATGAGTAGTTTCTTGACTTGCGGAGTTTGGCATATCGGACTTGAAAGCCCGTTTCCGACGCACATTCACCGACCAGTGAGAGACGTTTAGGGCTTTTGGTTAATTTAGCTTGGACTCTAACCGCTAAGCTTAATCGAGGGGCTGGTGGTGTGCCTCGGAAAATACTGATCAGTGTGAAAAACCTCGTCTGAAGCTAATCCACCTTGTAGGTGAGGGTGGACAAATCGAGCCGTCACCCGTCCGAGCTAAAGCAGTTTGCAATGCACTCGACTGTGAAACGATACGATGTCTCCATATTAATATACCAATACTCTTGCTGATGGATATACTAATGACGCTACATCAGTGCTTGTGAAAAAAGCGGCCACCACGGAAAAGTATAATGCGAAGAATCTCCGATAGTCTTAATCTTGGCAATGTCGGTGACCGACCTCATGGCGTTTTGCGAATAAGGGTGGCTTCTTTTAGGTCACGTTTAAGTTTTTCACTGGATACTAGACCGTCTTAACAAAATAAATTCCGAATCCGCCTGAATAGCATGCACTGCTTTCTGTATTCATGTAAGACCTACTGCCCTCCCTCAGACTTATATCCCTGCTAGAGCGTTATTAGCATTTTTTTAGAGCGAAGCGGTCGGGTCAAGCGGAGTTCCAGAAATATACTATAAACTCTTAGTACGGAACTACTGTCAGCCAGTTCCTCTACGTCAGTTCGGCGAGTCTTTTTCAGGTGCACCTTTGCTCGACTTACAGACTTTCAGTAGTGAACTATTACTCATTCAAATGATGGAACCACTACTTACTGTTCTCTACTGTTCTTAGACAAGCTGCGCGAGAGTCAACTGTAGACTTATTCTTGCATGCCTAATGCTTGCGAAAGGACACGCGACTACTTGTTTAATAATACGTTCTTCCGTAGTTGGACTTCTCACTGCTGGACGAATTCTGTGAGACCCATTTCTTTCCAGCGTTCCCCGTGATGGGCGCAACCTATGCGTGCTACGGGTACCTTCGTCGCAAATAGAAAGTTGATCAAATATAACCACTTTTCTATCGATAGATCGGTAGAAAGTTGATCAAATATAACATTAGTAGTAACATTACAGTAATATTTTCTTGATCCGTTGGTTATGGGTCGGGATGCTGCCTAAGAAGCATAGTAATTAGAGTCGTGCCCTGCCCAAGTACGCAAGACACTACTCTCTCCACTATCACTTGTGACAAGGGTGACGGAGAAAGCAACGACGGCTGCCAACGATTTCACACGGCTCATGCCCAACACCTACGGACGCGGCAGCTGAGAAGACGCATCATTTTGTTCGCGGTCAAGTCAGTTGCCCTGTATGGAGGTCCGGCCTGGCCCACCTGCACACTAGAATTTGCCGCAAACAAGACACGTCTGCGTCGAGCGTAGAGGGTCGGGGCCCTCGCCGCATACAGGACGGTTAGCGCTCTTGCTACAACGATACCGTGGAATCCGCCGCTTATTAAACAAGCCCGACCTCAACAAGGACGAGGGACGTCAGAGCACAATCGACTTCTGGTCGGATTAGTGGGACGGCCTACCCCAGGGTGCTCTAGGCGCCAGGGGGGGCTGAACTCGCATTATACACCACCCAGGTCTTCACAGGTCATAGCAATTTCCAGTTTTGGGGAAGACATCCAGCCCCTCGTGCGTCCACTGCGGCGAAGAACTCGAGGACACCCAGGAACACATCGTAGTGATGTGTCCAGTATCGGCAGAGCAACGCACACACCTACTGGAGCTTTTATCGAGCACGGCAACTTTAAACCTACAGGACATCATCAACAAAATGACGGAATTAACACATTTTTGAAAACAAGCGGCATCAGCTTTCAAGAGTATACTACAGGAAAAGACTAAGACCTCTCTGCTACACCACAAATTCTTAATGGGTTAGATTCCCACATTACTGACCCGCGCTTACTTGGGATTGCACGGTGTCCGCGTGTGCAACCCCACTTTCCAGTTACTCCTATACAACAAAAAGACACAAAAGTACGCAGGGCAAGTTAAGGGCCAGAAATTCCCTTAATAAAAACTGCAGGATAGCAGACGATCTGAAAGATCTTCTGGCGAAGGAGTGGCCTTGCGGTACGTTCAGTAACGTGTCTCAGCTCAAAACAAGCATGCTGAAAGATAGTCCTGGAATAGACAGGCCTCACAATTACGAGGGTTATAATGGGAAGCCAAAGAGCAAGTTAGTATGTTCTGCGCTGTCGAGCCTCCGAAAAAAGGCGTAGTAAGAGGTACGCACTATTGCACGAAGCAATGGTGGCGATTCGGTTGCCAAAGGAGCTCAGGCAACGGGAAGATGGCAAGTCTATTAGGACGACAATTGAACGATCAAACGGGCTCTTAGAGAATACAGAAGAGCTGCGCGTAGCAAGGGCAATCTTATGCTATATAACTAGTCAAGTTGAAGCAAGGCACGTTGGCTTAGTCACTACAGTAGCCAGATGTATTGCGGCGACTATAAAGACCCGTTTACGATCTTTCATAAAAATAATGTTTCTTTGTACCGAAGCAGTTTGAATGTCGTGCCTTTTCGCCATACAGCGGGTTATTGCTAAGGCGGGAACGCGATGACTACCTGAGGCCCGAATGAAGGCTCTGTTTCGATTCAGGCGTGGATAAATCAGCTAGATAACGAGCTGACGTACTACGTGAGCCAGGTGCTCACAAGATATAGCAACTTGGAGAACTACCTTGTTTGGATACGAAAGAAAGATACGTCACACTGCAAGCACTGTGTAGGAACAGTAGAGAACACACCCGAGCACAATACAGCTGTGCTCGCCGTTCTTTATCCGCGGCATCCAGTAAGATCCGTGCGGCTTCTCTCCGAGTCGAGAGAATGAGACTAACGTGACGAATCCCCACGTAGACGGAAGAGAACTGGACTCGTGAATGGGTGAATGGGAAATAGACAATATAACACTAGCTATACCGCTCAGAAAACGAAGTAACATTCCACATGACGCAGGTATTCTCCATCATATTCTATTTCCATTGTATGGACAAAGACATGTACCAGCACCCCTACAATCGCCCTACGCTTGTTAAGTTTATCAAAAAAAATGTGATCTGAATTCATCTGGAAGAAGAATACCACAGCTGCGTTTACCAACATTTTTACCGTAAACAATTGCATAAAAAGGCTACATAGAACAGCACCACTGTAGGGCCACCCGACTACTCCTGGTTCAACAATGACTGCTTCTTCCCCAGACGGTTGCAGTAAAGCCTGCTTGATTACTGACTGGTGTAAGAAAGGGAAATTACAACTTGTTTATAGGTAAAGTCATACACTATTGTTTTATTCATTATTTGACAGTGCATTTTTCCGCAGTTGTATCTCTGTATCACATTCTTTAGTTCCTCCTCTAAAACAACAAAAGTCAAAGTCGTAACATAGAAGTGTGTGTATTCGTACATTTCTTTGCTGCGTGCTCAAGTGCACCAAACTTATGACACCGTTTTGTGGTCACTTCAGCAGTTCCGTGCCGTTTGGCCAACTCTTAGAAGTTTTGGACAGTAGTTACTCACTCGGATAAAAAGTAAAAAACCCAGATGCTCGGAATCTAACTATATTCTGTTTTAAAAAGTTTGCTTTTGCTCCCTCAACAGGAGTACGGGACAAGGCAAGTAATGTCTTGACTTGGCTAACAATATATCTTGTGAGATTTATGGCGCCCTGCAGTTTTTTTAAGGATACAGCGCCAGTATATATTTTATTATATATTAAAAACGTTATTCCTGAGTCGACAACTTATAAGCTTTATGCTGATGATTTGAAACTATACGGACCTTCCAACACCGCTAGCGAAAGGCAAGTACTACAAAGTACGATTGAGGCGGTTTCTAAGTGGTGTGTGAATAATGAAATGCTTATATCAGTGCCGAAATGTGCTGTATTGTGTTCAAAAGAAGCCCATAACTACATGCTACGTGGGGAGGCTATCCCTATTTTAAATTGTATTAGGGACCTAGGGGTTGCGGAGACACCGCAACTGTATTTTAGCACTCATATTACACAAGTCATTTGATCAGCTAATCTTATATCTATAACCATATTTCGTTGTTTCATAATTAATGATTACAATTTTTACATCAGGCTTTATAATAGTTTGGTTGTACCTAAGTTTATCTATTGCTGTGAGGTTTGGCGGCCTTATTTAGATAAACACATTGAAGCAATGAAAAGTGTACAGAGGAGATTCCTTCGTCGTGTCTCGTTAAGGTGTAACATTGCCCGAAATTCTATTGTGCTAAGCCCTATTCAAGAACTTCAGGCCAGAGCGGATTATCGCATGTTCAATCGTATCATAAACTCATCAAATAAGTCAAACTATTTTAGCATTCGGTGGAACAATCTTAAAAGCGGTAACACCATCTCGTTGAAACAAATTGCCAAGACAGATCGTGTAAATAAGATGTCTTCGTGGCGGATGGCCAGGGCACTGAGAACTTGAAACGCTCACAGTGCAAATGTCGGCAGACAAGTAAACTGACTATTGTATGTATCTAGGTAACGGTTTGTAAAATTCGTGCTTTAATTACGTGCACTACGTGTACAACAAAATTGCCTCAGTTCCACGAAGATTGCTCGAGCCATCCCTAAGCTGAATTTCGTCTAAACTAATGAACCAAACATTATCCTGGAAGGTCTCTTATATATATATATATATATATATATATATATATATATATATATATATATATATATATATATATAGTCGGCTGCTAGCACTCACCCTGAGCGTTCGTCGAGTGTGAACTTCGCTCTGTGGAAAAACGGTGAAAGGTGAGAACCTGACGGCACTCGGTTAAAAATAAATTCAGCACACACCTTAAACATCTCACAGGAAGACGAGGTATGGACATCTTTACGGGTCATGGACCCAGGGACTCCGGGCGGCAAACTGAAAAAGAATGACGAAAAGAAAACATCTTAGTCGATAAAAGAAAGGAACAGACGAACGAAGACGATAAATAAAAGGAGAACAAAATAACTCAGCGGGAATATTTCGGTGGTAGAGCCCATTTTGCTAAAAAAAATTACGGACATATAGAGTTTGAGACTGATAAGGAGGTAGAGGACGACCTTAGCTAATCCGAGAACACCAGGCGAAAGAGGACAATAGGTGGATTTCCAGAAGACCTACAACAGAAGAGGAGTGAAATAAAAAAGGTGAAGTACAGCAACGAACGGGCAAGTTTGCTAAGAAAGCACGAACTATCCACACTCGTAGCAATGGTGTGCAACAGCATTCGCCCTCCTCCAAAAAAATCTATAAATTTGCTTGGTTCTTTTTACATAATACACTTACATAGGTACGAGTATATATAAGAGCAGCCGAATTTAGAGAGCACAATTACGCCAAGATCCTTCGTAAACTCCACAAAGAGCATAGTAATTTCGAATTCTTACCAGCCGCCAGGAAAGCCAACGGCGACTGTAATAATCGCAAATTGTTATCATCTCCAACCGAGCAACAGTTTAAAAACGCCTACCTATACAACATAATGGGTATATTCTGCATGTATTTGAAATGAATAGTGTCTGCAGTCTAGCGGGCCTTCATTGGCGCAGTGTGAGATAAATTAAGTATACTTTCGATGTTTACTTAGGTTTCAAGTTTAATTCAACCAATATACAGTTATTGATTATTTTTAACAGTTGCGGGCGCATGGATAATTTTCTTGCATGTGCTTTTTACTAACAACTAGTGGGTTATGCAGAGGGCAAGTCCTTGGCATCTGCAATCAAATTCACGAATCAGCAACTTGGAGTCGCAGGCCATGTCGAGAAACGCCATTGCACCGTTTACAGTACAACCGTGTTGCGCATTATCCAAGATAATTTGTACCAAAGTTTACCAGTAAACGAACGCGATGTAACAAATCCAAAGTACTCAGTTATAATGTCGGCCTCTTTTTAAAAACAGAAGAACAAGAAGAAAACACTGTGACAAAAAACCTTTACGCGCAAAACGAATATAAAAAGGTAGCAATATCCTAAGGTGAACTCGTTTTTATATGTAATTAGAGCAAATATGACGAAATAAAATCACATCATTACATACAATATAAAGCAAAGTATCACAAATTTAACTATTTTATTTTCTAAACATTTAACACAATTCAATTATATTAGACAAACGTATAAAGAGTAACACCCTCAAACAAAAGTAATCTCACAGAAATGAAAACTCCTCTTACTAGCATGCTCAGGAGAATAATATTGTAACGACGCTTCTCTATCAAGGCTAAGAAGGAGATGTACCCTGTCGCCTGTTCGATTCGTTTGCCAATCTTCCATTGGAGCGACCATGCTTCAGGACCAGCCCCCCCCCGAGTGTCTCAAACACTAGCGGCACGAAAATAAACTCGTTGGCGAGCTGGGCATATTTATCGCTCGTAAGACGTTCAGCCCTGCGTGCCGCGGAGCTAGCGGCAAATGCGCTGGCCTGATCGTCGCATCCCAAATAAGGGCCTTTTCTTTTTTAAACGGGATAAGGGTGAGACCGTCTGGTTTCTTTCCGTCGCTTCTCAGAAAGCCGGGCGGCTCTCGAGTGCACGGCAATAAAGCTTACCTCAAGGCCCGAGTCGTAATCTCGTTAACCTCGCTGTGACGGCTTTGGCGTCCTTCGCTTCTGCTGCAGGAGAGCCCGTGGGTCCCCCAGATGTCCACCTGTGCTCCGCACGGACACCGGTGCTCATCAGTTAGTTTTGTTCCCAACCTTAAACCAATGCACAGACGAAAGATCAAGTGCCGATGTTTGAGGAAGGAACGGCTTGGAGTCATTTGCTGGCTCCTTTCTGGACAACCGCGTGCAGTCGGGCTTTGTCTGCCGTGTTTAGCGCGTCAGAGAGTAAGCGCTGGTACTTCCTAGAGACGATGGGGTCATCTTAGGACCTTTGCAGGTGTTTGTTTGCCTCTGGGAGGTTCTCGAATCTCGTATCGACAAACTCTTTGACATCCTGAAAAGCCTGCAGAGCCACGGCTGGGCTGATGCGCTAAACGGTACTTTCTGAGGCGTGTAATGATGCGACGTGACAGCTAGCTGCCAGGTCTATTATCTAAATTATTTCTAGTATTACTTTTTTATAGTAATGTTTTATTTAAATTCAGTGCTGTGGACAATTCGGTGTATTAGGAAGATATTCTTTATAACAGGTACTTCTGTGTAACTGTTTCAACTGTTTGTTTATTGACATTATTTGTAGATAATTGCACAGATTAATTTCAAGCTCCATTAAGCACATAGCTTTTTCGGAGCCCCTTTTATGAATAACAATGTATAATTTATATATGCCATTTTCACCTATTTACAATATATTGCAACATGATTGTATTTTTTATTACTTTTAACCAGATACCAAAGTTTCACGATAATGCTCTTTGAGATCGCATTTGAATTTGAGCAGGGACTTTGTCTGCCTAAAAGAAAAAAAAAAGAAAAAAAAAAGAGAGACGAGTCGTTAGGCATTGTCTGGTGCTAAGGAAGAAAATGGCAGCATACAATAGCAACGGGTTTGATGATAGCGACAGCAAACATTGTCAGACAAAACTGTGCGCCCAATGTGACAAGAATATATACAGGGCCACCAGAGGAGTAAAGTGTTCTGTCTGACGAGTGCTATCATGATGAGTGCCTGCGAAACATAGGCTGCACGCTAAGAGCCGCGCAACTACGAAAAGCGCTGCGGGAAAATGCGAGCATGAAATGGAAATGCGACCGTTATAGATTTGAAAGTGATAGTACAAACACCCCGTTACCGAATACAACCGAGCCAGGAGGCAAATACCATAAATCTCCGAATATTGACACCCCAATATCAACCGGAGCCATCAAGAAACGGCCCAACAAAATTGATTTCTTAGGTATAAGTGATCAAAATATCTCGATAAGTGAAACGAAAGAGAATCTAGCAGAGGACAAGCTAGATCCTCAGACCGCCAAAAGCAAAACCGGCGCACATTGTAAACCGACGGCAGCCGCGGAGGAGACTGAAACCGACACACAAGCCAAGTCGGGTCGACTATCGATACAGCAGCATCCGAAAAACAACATCGGGGCTGCTGAATATGACGAGACAGACACCCTTAATGAGATGAACGCAATTGAACAACGTCTCCTTCAAAAGGTTAAAGGCATAGAGGAGAAGTTCGCGCAGGAAATGAAAGGGCTGAGAGCGGCACTGCGACAAGCAAAAACAGAAGCAGAGAGTTCACAAGCAGAGCGATGCAAATGGTCGCGGATATACGGGTAGAAAAGCAACAGCACCAACAACGAAAATACCTGGAAGAAAATGAGAAAATAGACAAAGATGCTGTGGTGATGGAGAAGGCACTTGTTATTGGAGACTCCTGGGTCGGGAGATATAAGGATGCACTCTTGACGGAAATAGATAAGGATCGGAGTCTCGACATTCGCTATTTCGGCGGCAGGAAGGCCGAGGACATCGCCAACGAAGCAGAAAAGTGGCTTCAGGCGAATAAAGGCGCGAGAACGGTTGTATATCAAGGCGGACTGAACGATTTACTTAGCGCCACCGATGAGCACGAACAACAGCTGGCACGCATGCGTGTGAACAAATAGGTACAGCGATTAATAAACATGTGCGTCGAGCTAGGAGTGAATTTATCGATCTGTACAGTACCAAACATACCAAAGGTACGCGCACTCGCTGATGAACTTAACGAGCTCCTCCGAGATACTGCAGGCCGTTGGTGGAAATAATCTGGACTGTAATGGCTGCGCAGTTTTTAGCAAAGGACGACGTCCATGTGAGCTCTGTTGGAGTGGCGATCATGACGCTCGAGGTGGCCAAAGAGCTCCGTAAGCGCATGCAGATTAAACAGCGCCCACCAAACGCTCCATGAGAGCGCCCACGCTACGTCCCCATGTGGGTGAGAAGGAATAGACAACACCAGCAAGGTCCGGCACGGCCACAACAGCAACAAGAGCTGCAACCACAGAGAGACGAGTATAAGGCGATCGGAATAACCTGGCGCACGGGGCAAGCAGACGTAATTGGAGAGAGTTACAGTGCCAACAATCACGTCGAGGAGAGATATAACAGGACCATTCCGAGAACTTTTACGGACGGTGTTAATCAATGAAATCGCCAGCAAAGGAACAAGTTTTTCCACGGCATCCGGGAAGACCACGACGGAGCAACAGACATGGCAGCGGATCAAGGGAACTACAACAGGGGAGGCTGGCAGTAAATCAACCGACAAAAATACCATAAGGAATACAACAGGACCAACAACTAGAACCGGAAATGCATCGGAGGAGGACACGGGATCTACCGATATAACAACAACAGGGCAACAGAGGGAGACAGGGAAGCACAGTTACAACAATGGCATGCGGTTGAATATCAAAGACCGTACGGGAGCAATGGTGGGGGGGGGAGATGGGGGAATAGAGACTGCTGGGGCCACGGGAAGTGGAATTGAAGGGCCCACACCGGACCCACAGCATTATAAAAAGACGCGTCGAGGGGGAAGAGGAAAAAGAACGGCCGACAAAATCTAAAAATTGGATATTTAAACATACAAGGAGGACGAAAACAAGAAACATTGAAGATGCTATACAGAATAATGAACGAGATTCGTCTGGATGTGTTAGCTGTGACTGAGACACACTTGCTTCAAGTAGAAACTCCACCGTTACATAAAGATGTAAGGTGGATAGGTGTAAACAGGAAAGTGTCCCAAAACAGATTCGGAGGAGTTGGAGTACTGATAGGAAACAGTCATCATGTAGAGGTTGTTGAGGCAAGTGAAGGAAGCGACCTAATAGCAATGGAAATAGGGAAACGGCCAGGTTGCTTAAGAATTATAGTTGGATACAGGCCACCCAGCAATACAGAAAACAAAAACAAGATATTCTATGAAACAATTAAGAAGCTTGTTAAAAGGAACATAAAGACTATAATTATAGGGGAGATCAATGCGCATCTGCTTTACTTTGATAAAAATACCGATGATGCCGGTAGGGATTTAGAAAACATGTGTGGCCAAGCAAGCTTAAAGAATATTAACTTAAATGTGAAATGCGAGGGAACGTTCACCTATACAGAGGCAAAAAAGAAGTCGACCGTCGACTATGTACTGGCCAACCAAAGAGCAGAAAACTGGATTGTAGACATGTGTATTGACAAAGATAAACAACACAATGTGGGGAGCGACAATTTGATAACTTTTAGCGGTCAGAATAGGCACCCGAAATTAAACAGAAAATAGAACAAAACAACAAAAATAATAAACAAGAGAAACTTTGCAAAAGGGCTAGAACAGTGGAGGGAAACTGGTGTAGGACTACCGTATGAAAAAAGTATTATAATGGCAAAACAAATCCTAGCTAACTCAATTCTCAGTTTGGCATCAAGCCGTACGATCAATTCTTGGTGGAATGAAGGTTTAAATAGAGGTTTGCCTCTATTTAAAAGAAACATTTTAAAGAAGACACCTGTCCAGGCAACATCGAAAGGCGGTACGCCAAACGATATGGAGCAAGCAGATAAGCTGTGGAGGGAATACATGGAAGTAAAAATGAAACTAAGCGAGGATGATTCTGGGAATGCATAAAACAGCAGGATGAAATAGCTGGAGATAACAAAAGAAGAGAGGAAAAAAGTACACACAACAAAAGATTTAAATACTATGTTTGACGCTGAAATATATGAACTACAAAATTAACAAACACATGTAAGAATAGCGGACATTGGCTCAAGGACAAGTAAAGAAAAGATCAAACAGGTTATTAGACCAAAAGATGACAAAACTGCGTGTGGAGAGGATGGGGTATCGCTAAAATTGATTAAGAATATTGGCACGCCAATGTACGAATACCTGGCGGGTGAATTTAACAAGATTCTTGCTGGAGAAGGGATCCCTCAAGAATGGTTAACAGGAAGAGTCGCCTTCACACCGAAGCCAGGGGCGGAAAACACGAAATTGTCCAATCGCAGACCAATAACGGTAACAAGCGTTGTGCACAGGATATTTGCTGCTATTCTTAGAGACAGGCTACAGGACGAGCTGGAAGAGATGAAACTAATAGGACCATGGCAGAGTGGTTTTAGAACGTGCAGGAGAATAGAGGATAGTCTTTTAGAGTCTTTTCGTACTAACGGAATTGGGCCAGATCTAGAAAACAGAACATAGTTGCAACATTCCTAGATATCCGAAGGGCCTACGATACGATCGATAGAAACACTCATTGGAACAAGATGGTAGAAGGTGGATTAGGACAGGAATGGGTCAGTATATTTAAATAAATATATGACAGGAGCTACATCTTTGCAAGAATCGGGTCGAACTCATCTGATTTCTACAGATTAAGGAAAGGACTTTGACAAGGATGTCCTTGCTTTGTGTCACTGTTTTTACTGTACATTGAGGAGGTGGCACGACAGGTGTATGTATCGAATGTTGGTTTTAAAATGGTATATGCTAGAGGTAATGAAATATGTAGTATCGCTCCGACCGTGTGTCCTCTTCTTTGCAGACGACATGGTGATTTTAGCGGAAGGGGTTCACCAAATGCAAAAAATGTTAAAAATGTGCGGAGAACCGGCGAAAAATATTGGACAGGAGTTCAACGAAAAGAAATGTGCAAATGTATTATTTTCCGGGAATATCAGAGTGATGCCGCTACAGATACAGGGAAAATAAATATAATATAAAAACGCATACAAATACTTGTGGGTTATAATAGAAAAGAGTCCAGATATTTTTAAAGCTAAGCATACAATAAAAAAAGAGCTGAAAATGGCCAAAAGATATTAAGATACATAAAGATTGTAAGAAAGATGGCTTTGTGGAGTTGCAATCGATTCATGGTGGCTAAAGAGCTTTGGAAAAGCATGTTTGTGCCAACAGTGGCGTACGCTAACGCTAAGCTGAGATTAGACGCAAACATGGTAAACAGACTGGACACAATACAACGTGCAGTTGGCCGACATGCAATGCAATGTAGGTATACATGTGCAGCACAATTTATCAAAGGGGAATTCGGAGTCTCCAGCTTCTGGGCAAGGGAAGCACAAGCACAGATATCGTATGTAGGCCGTCTAAAAAAACATTGCCGCAAGTGAGGAAGAACAAAACTGGGCGGCCGAACTGCTCACAGCAAAACTGAGCGAAAATAATACAAGCAAATGGAATAAACGGCTAAAGTTTCTTGAACGCAAATTTGAGTGCAATACGATGGATTTTGAAGAACACGAGGTGATAACATTTAAACAGATAACCAAAGATGTGAAGAAGAAAATTAACAAAACAACCGAAGAAAGATAGAGAGAGTATATGGAGAGAAAGACATCCTTGCAATTGTATAGACAACAAAAAAAGGAATACGGCCGAAAATATATTATTTATTCGAACTCGCAAGCGTCCGGGCTGTTCGCTGACTGTAGGAGCCGATATGCTCAACACCCGACTGCTGGCGGCCAGATACTCGGAAATTGAGAGCGTTCGGTGTAGAGCGTGTGTTATAGAAGAAGAATCCATCGAACATATCGTGCTGAAGTGCGACGAGCTAGGAGGAGTGAGAAGTGTCCATAGCCGAGGCATTAGGTTTCGGTGATAAACCATTATGGCAAGAGATAAATGAAACCAAACGCAGGCTAGGGAAATGGCACAGATTGTAAGGAACCATGGGAAAACGCCCCGCTAAAACAAACTATTGTGTAATTAGGTAGTTATATAACCATCGTGATAATCCAATTAATAGTATGAATGCACGACAGACGAGGATATTTGTTAAAATACATATAATGATACCATAGCAATAATATACAACTATATACGTAGCCAGCAGCACGCGGTATGACATACTGCACAGCGAGCGCATCTGATTCAAAAGATATTCCACAAGGAATGGTAAATAAAACTCATATATATATTACGTTTCATTGCCGTTTTACTTTACTTTTATATCTCAAATGAAAGTACAGGCTCTCTCTCTAAAAAGAGAAGGAGAAAAATGCGATATATTTTTGCCATTAATTAGATCGAGTATTGCCTCTGAGTGAGGCTACTGTTTTACCTTGAACTGCTTGTTTACGTGGAACATGATTTTTTCATTCGGCTACTTATTCACCCGCTTTTTGCATAGAGGAGTAGCACTATCTAACAGCCCACGACAAAAATAATTTAATAAGCTTGGAGTTTCAAGTAAAGTTCTGTATTTAAAAAAACTGTTGAAAATGCATATTTATATTAGATGCGTGTTAAATAGTAAATAACATATGCATTTGCACATTTTACTAAATAGAAGTATACATTAACAAAAAAGTTTACATTTTAAGTAAAATTGGATCACACCCTGTAACGCCAACTCGTGAACTCTAACATTTTCTGCAGACATTTATTGCTTTATAACAGGTGCTCTCTGTACAGCAGGTACAGCTTGTGGCGGAGACCATGGGCTGGGAAACGGGTGATGCCGTCTTGATTAGTTTGATGAACTCTCGTTTATTAATTATTTTTAAATTTGTTTTTTGAACTGGCAAAACGCTAGATTGACTGTTGTGTTGGAACACTACGATGTTATTTAAACACACTTACTTAGCCCGGGTGTTAATAAAATAAATAATTCTTTATTTTTAAAGCGTCCGTTTTTAAACGCGTTGTCGCGTGCGATTATCAATATAGGCTGCAGTCTGAGCCGCGTTATAATAATCCACGTTTTAAACAGTTGTTGTAAATTTGGATATCATAACAGCAGACACTATTGACTAAAGTGTGGCATTCGAAAAATCGATGGCGCACTACTGCTGCTTTCCAACGACGATCAATCTATATTTGCACAATATACACGCGTATGCTTTTACTAATAAGACTATAAGACATAAAGTCTAAATTGCACCTTCTATGTTGAGCTCCAATATATTTAACATTAAAGTTATAACGTTGACTTGTCCCATATATTACCTTGCGCATACAAAGCTACCTTGACGAGGCCTGAAGGACTTCTAGTTTCTGCAGAAAGGTCCTTGATGAGAAGAGGACAAAAGCTCATCTTACGCTTCCAACTTGTCTGTCCCAAAGGACAAGAACGTTAAAGAAAGCTAGCCGACAACGGTTCTTATGTGTTGTATAAATCGCGTGCAAGTCCAGCAAATAAGTTCTTACGCAAACCTAGCAAACGTCTTACATACAATAATTGATGTTTTAGAGATCAAAATGACATATAGCAGCATGTGCGCCTCTGCTGCAAAAACACAGAAATATTTGTTCCAGTAACGTTCATTTAAGTCTTGTTATCAGGAAACGACTAAGAGCTTCGTTAAAGAATATCACAAAAGATACATTTGCGCCTGTGCGTAACTCCTTTGTGAGTTTGTGAAGATAACTAGATCACCGGTGTAGAATGTATGAGGTGCCGTTGCTGCTATGGGCAGGTCTGCCAGCTAAATTATACTCGTATAAATAATAAATAGACAAGAGCTCGGAAATGAAGCTCAATCTGTACCGGATGACCCAGTAGGGAAAACTGTTCGTGGGTGATTATCAGTAGACGATTGCTTGACACGCAGTCAAATGCGGATTTAAAATCAATAACTGTAGCATATATAATTTTATTCTTTGTATATTGTTTACCAGTCTAATCAAGCAAATATTTTACGGCATGCGTCGTTGATCTATTTTTGGGGGAGAAGTTGTACTGTTCGGAGTGTAACAGGTTCTCAGCCACATCATAGATTCGCGAAACCACTTAAGATATGAGTGCCTCAAACACTATACTTGTTAAACCTATACCTCTGTAATTGGTAGGCTTAGTGTGCATTTCCTGTTCCCCTTATATATATATATATATATATATATATATTATATATATATATATATATATATATATATATATATATATATATATATATATATATATATATATATATATATATATATATATATAGAATATATATATATCTATATTATCTATCTATATATATATATATATATATATATATATATATATATATATATATATATATATATATATATATATATACCTGGCTTTGCCGCCTTGTTGCTACTGCTGTTTTCACTCGACACTCTTTTGTAAGCGGCCGAAACTCTGTATCGACTTCTCTAAATGGCAAGGTTACGTCTTTTTCCAAGAGCATCGTTAAGTAATCTCCTCATTCGACCTCCCTTATTAATGATGATAACGCCAAATTTAACGAACACTGTCTTCTATCGACAGCATCCTTCCCTCCTCTTCGTGATGGAGCCTTTTTTCTGCTTGTAAATGGTTAATCTTATTTTGGTCAGCTTATACGGCCCTTGATGGGCCGTGAAATCCTTATATGTAAAACTTTATTTGCAACATTCCTGGTCGAACCGTGGTTTATGTTGGCGTAGTTTTCCCTGATCTCTTTTGCCGGCCACTTGCTAAAATGATCATCGAAGCGATTTCTCAATACTACTCAACACAGTAACTGAAGTTGGCCGTGGGTTGCTATAGTTGAGCAGCTTGCTTTAGCTTTTGAGAACCTTTTGCGTTATACTCGTTAAGGCTACCTGGGTAATTGGTGGGAAGCATAGTGCAAGTGCGAGTCCCGGCTTTAAACTCTACCCACGTTACCCACCGTTCGTAAGTATGTTGCAGTTCAGATCTCTCTCAGCGAGTATTTTTATCTTAACTTTATCTACACCTGATGGTACAGCTTCTGAAATATCATCATAGGGGTGGCAGTTACTGAGTTATATAATTATCTGTTGAGCCCGGTGGCGTAGTGCATTTGCGTGCGCGTCGTGACCGGAGACACATAAGGTTTGAGCCCATTGTTGCACATTTGTATTTATGGGGTCCGTCTTACGAAACAATACGAAGGCAGTCCCGTGGACGTTAAATGTTGGCTGAGCATAAAAAAAATAAAGTATATAATTATCTGCCAGCTATCACAATGTATACGTTGGCTAATTCAGCCGTTCCGTAGATTGCCCTCTACTGCGTGATGTTATAGGCAACCATTGAACACTTTACAACATGGAAAGTTAATATTAGCCGCAAACGATTCGTCACAAACGTTTCTGTTATAATCATTAAATCTAATTTAATGCACGCATTTTCCTCGGAGGCCTTACTAATCGGTTGAAGAGACTCAACATTTCACAGAATACATTTGTTGTTGTTCATATGTTCTGTTTGTAGCGTTCCATACACGATTAGTCGCAGGCCAATTGGTTCAAAATATGAGGCTTTCAATATAACCTGTTCGCGTTGTTTTTCCCGTCCCTTATGTACTTCTGCTGGCTTCGTTTAAGTGTCGAACGTATGGCTACTTGACGGCCATACGGAAGGATATGCTAATGGAGGAAAATAGCATTAAATGTATCTGTTCTGACCTGCACGTGAAATTGGTATTATATATTTGCTTAAATATTGCTAGCATTGTTGTCATCTGTGCCTAGCATACACAAGACATGTCGTTGAATATCCTCTGTTAAATTTGACAATGCTGTTCTTCTTGTAGCGAACAGTGCCTTGCGAACGTTGGTCGCTCTAGCAAAGCACAACCTGCAGCTTTGTCATTTTGCCTATGGTTACGTGCTTTTTGCGATCGTCGTTCTCCATTAATGACCACGTAGAATCTCCCTTACTTGATTTGCTTTTGGTTTGTGTCTATGACCATCTTTTATCTTTGGTCAACGTGAAATCGACGTGGCGCTGCCGTTGCATGTCATGTTGAAAATGATGTAACACTTGTTGTAATGATAATTGTTGTGATTGGACATGTGAGAGGTTGCGGGGGGAGGACATGAGTCAGCTGGCTTTGGCGCGCAAATCGTGCGGTTAGAAATAGTATTTGATAGTTTGGTTATCTTCTCTTTATTACTTGGCGTTTGCTGGAACAGTTGCACTGTGTTGATTTGATTGCTACGTTCGCTTAAACAACTAAGGCAGTACTGTTCTTACAGGTTGTCTTAAGTACAACAGCAGAGGATCTCGCACATGTTTATCGCAAATAGGACAAAATACAGGGACGATATTATTGACTCGCTTTCTAATATAGTGGCAGTTACATTAAATACTCGGAAAACAATTAGCGAAAACGCAGTGTGCTTTTGTGGAGAATGTGGAAACATGATAGTTACTAGAGTAAAGTACCACGAGATGAACTAGCCACACGTATTGCTGGCCACGCAGAGACAAAACGCGATCTCCATAGTAGGCCAATGCGTTGAGAAAATCACGTATACTGCATGTTGCCACGTCTATTGATATGATATGACGTTTATTTATTCTTATTTGTAGTTTCTCATATGTGTGACAACTTCATATAGCCACATGATTAGTGCGAAGCATCTGATCAAGTTACATTAAGATTTTCAAACATCATCACCGTAGTATCTCGTGTTATTGCAATTATTTATCTATGGATTGTGTACATGTTTACATAGTTCTGCTTTAATCAGACGCAAGTAAGGTGAGATAGTGCGTTCTAGCAGTGTTTTTGAACTGACTAAGCGATATACGTGTTCTAATGCCACTAGGAAACTTGTTCCACAAGGTAGTACCTAAATTACAAAGTGCGAACCTTGATTGTGTACTTGTGGCCGAGAAGACAATAATCGTATTGACATCTGAATAAAAGTACACATTCTTCGTAGGTCTGCAACATGATAATTAGTTGTGCTCCTATGCGGATAGCCTGTGTGCGTCAACAAAATTTCAACAAAGAACAGTTTCGTCTTTGGCTACACACTTTCCTTTGAACGGTGCGTTTGTTTCTTCCGGAGAGCCTGTATTTGCTAGGCACGAACCACCGGTCGTCATCCTTACGCACGCACTTTGCCTCTGGAAGACGCCGATACAGGCACGCGTCCTCGCGGGACAAGTTTCCGTAGTTGAGCTTGATCTCTGAACGCTCGTAGCTGTTCATCACACACGGCAGAAGAGATAACGGAAAGTGACCGTGGCGGCGTAACCGAATTAAAAACCACATTTTTTCTCCATGGTAACTGCCGACCTTAGCTTCTCGACCTGAAGGTGGCTTTCGTGAATACTCATTGGGTAAACAATATATGAGAGGTGGCAAACTAAAAGTCGCTACTCTTAGAAAGTTAAACGAAAGAGTTAAGGCAGCTTTCTTACAACCAGAGCTTTGGCCATAACACTGGTAACAATGCTACGTTCCTTTCTGGAAAAACATTTCTGCTGTAACAAGACCTCGGACTGCAGTCTACATCGACAATCACATCCGGCGATCGACACCAAATCGCCGACTTGGGTGCGATGTGTTAAAGTTTTGCACCAGGTAAATAGAACACGGCCTGTAGTTTACCTCGAGATATCTCGTAGTAAAAAGTTCAATTTCTGACCGCGGAAGATGATCTGTGATCTCTGACCTAAAAATCACATGTAAACATCATTTGTAAAACGTGGGAGACGCGATGTGTGGTCGGGTTGTGTATTGCTATTTCTAGCTGTTCACTGCATGGTTAAGAGACGTGCTCATTCTGGACCCGACCTTTTGCTAGTTTGCTTGCGTGTACAACGGTGTTTCTGCGTACGACCGTGATCTGGTTCACCTGCTTTCTACTTCTGTCAAGTTAAAAGGCAGTTCGTGCTGCTCAACTCGGGTTCTATGACTGGTTTTCGTGCTTGCTTGTACTGTGTTTACACTCCACTTTCTTCGTATCAGGCTACCATTTTTGACGCATCATGGACTTTGCGGCATGTGTGTTTTGTAATAAAACGACTCGGACTGGAATCGGTTTCTACTTGCGCGAACACGGTGCGGCGTGTCATGTGAAAAGTTTCCCCCCAAATTCTGCTGGAGTGCTGCAGTCGCTCGTGTGTCCGATTTACAAGCAGACGCCAATGTACTTCATCGTATTGCTGATTTGACAAGAGCATTGGTGTTTCCTAACAACAAAACCTAACTGCAGATCTGGCGCCCTCAAAGCGTGTTAGGTAATGTTGTTCCGAGTATTAACTCACTTTTCATGCCAGGCAACATATCTGCTCTACGTCAACTACGCAAATGTGAATTTGCTTGTTTGTTTGACGGATGGCCAAACGGGCGGATGCAATTTCAAATATCACTCGCCAATTTGGTGATTTGTTAAGTTTTTCGTTCAGCAGTTTGTCTATTAAAAACAATACAGACATGATCATCATAATTGTGCCACGTACCAGTTTAAGTGGCAATAAAGGTTATGTATTGTTATTATTTGCCATATCATTTTAATTCAATTATTAGATTCGACTTGAATAGTGGTCAGTGAACGAATGAATAATATTCTAAGTAAAAAAGCAGATCAAGCTAAAACAATAGTCTTAGCAAGAGAACTAACACTCGACGGCTGACGTGGCATTTGACATGTGACCTTAAACAATATACCGAGGGTCACCCACCTTCTTCGCGGAGCTGATCTAACAGGACGGTTGGACGATCTGCGTCCATTGAACGAGTTAACTCTAAACGCCCTTGAGACTCTCCTTAATCTATCGCTGGCGCCTTCCGCTCGAAAACAGGCACAACTACCGATCTCAAAGGGGGGTCTGAGAGTCCCGAATCCGCTCGTCTCTGCAGGGCCAGCGATAGTTTCCTCCCTTTTCCGAGCCGAAAACAACGCCATCGCACTATTAGACGAGGCCGGCATCTGTCAGTACAAGGAACACCAGAGACGCCTGTACGAGAAGCTAAAGATAGTTTGCAGGGACGCTCCGGATAACCCTTTAAGCCAACATGACTGGAGCACATTCTTATACGACGAAGCGTATAGCGGCTTACTCGCGGACGCTATCAACGACTTCACAAAGGCTCGCCTTCGAGCTGTCGATGCTAAAGGATCTGGAGCCTGGCTACATGCACTTCCAAGTGCCCCACTGGGCACCCTCCTGGACGACGAAACAACCCGAATCGGGGGGGTCTTCGTCTCGGATGTGACCTAGTCTCCCCTCATCAGTGTAAATGTGGCCACTCCGTAGACGAATTAGCCCATCACAAGTTATCGTGCATCATGAGTGCGGGACGGCGGGGCAGGCATGCCGGTATTAACGACACCTTCGGCCGAGCGCTTCGGTCAAGTGGTTTCCCTTGCATTCTAGAGCCCCAGGGCCTCTCTGCCGGCGATGGCAAGCGCCCGGATGGGATGACTCTTACTCCCTTCAGTAGGGGCAGGATGCTTATCTGGCACGCAGCTGAACCTCGCAACCGGAGACAAGAGATCTGCGGCTTTCTTGAGACAGCGCCTCGACCTCGAAGTCCAACGCGGGAACGCGGCGTCCGTCCGCGGCACGCTGCTGGAGTGGTCCCAACCCACTCTATATGAGATACTATTCCCAGTGCACACGTTCTCGGGAGACAATTGTCGCTTCATATTTGTATATATATATAACCTAGATAAGCTCAAAAGCAAAAAAAGAGCAGAGAAATCTTAGACGAGCTTGTTTCCCGGAGAGACCGCGCCGTATTCTTAGCGGCACAAGATAACTTCAGTGGTGGTTGGCTTAAGGCCGTACCCTCGCCTCAGCTCGGCACCATGCTGGATCCCAACTCTTTCCGCATGATGTCAGCACTTAGAATCGGCGCTAGCGTCTGCGAGCCGTTTAAGTGCAAACTGTGCGGGGAGATGGTGGATTCCAGTGGCCTACACCCACTGAGTTGCCCGAAGAGCGCCGGTAGATCGTCCAGACATGCTGAACTAAACGGTGTGATCATAAGGTCTCTTAGGAAAGCCGGTATACCATCTACACTTGAACCGAGAGGTTTAGTGTCCGCTGGCGAAGAAAGACCTGATGGGGTGATTATTGCATTATGGACTCATGGAAAGTCCCTAGCTTGTGATGCAACGGTCTCGTGCACAACCGCGGCTTCTTATTTACACCACAGCTTTGTTGAGCCGGGGTGGGTAGCAAAGCACGCGGACGCCAGAAAACGGTTTAAATATGCTGGACTGGAAACAAGATATATTGTTGTGCCTATTGCCATGGAGACACTAGGGCCAATCAGCAAGGGAACCGAAGCATTTCTCCAAGATTTGAGTAAGCGAATTCAGGAGGTCACGAACGACCGAAGAGAGGGTCAATTCTTGAGGCAAGCGTTGTACTTGGCCGTTTGCAGAGGAAACGCGGCATCTATTTTAGGCGCCATGGAGTGAACTAATTATTTAAAAAACTTTGCAATAATACGTTCAGACCTCTCAACTGTAACATCGTTTAACATGTAATAAATGTATATATATATATATATATATATATATGTATATATATATATATACACATATTTAGGTATATAATAATAATAATAAAAAACAGAGCTCAGAAAAGACAATAATAAAGTCACAGACAGGGAAAAAAAAAGCAGATCATCAAATTACTTTTCACATATTGTCATTACAATCCAAAAAATATGGAAGAAAACTAAACCTATGCTCTCCAATTGGCTAGATCATAATCCAGTTATCAAGACTGTCTTGTCATACCTCGAACCCGAACTGGGATTGCTTTTTTAAAGACCGTTCTGGACGGTACTGATGACCCACAGCTATCAGCATTGCCCGGAACGGTTGATCAGAGTCCCGCGAAACCAACTTTAAATGACTAGTCAACAATATTAGAACACTCGAGACGCCACCGAGAACGACTCGGAAATGGCTTTACCCCTTTCCCAGACACCATATGTTTGCAACTACTGTGGTCAAGCTGTACGATCTTCTAAGGGCCTAAAAATGCACATAACACGTAAACACCCTCTGGCTCCTTGTCGAAGCCTCAGTACGAATCACAATCCGGGCTCGAGCAATGATATAGCCAACACACCAAACACCTATACGCAATCTGACGCAAAGTTACTAGTACAAGTCCTATCACATGCTCGCAGAAATTTAAGACTAGCCAGCATCATACCCCGTGGGGCTAGGGAAATCTGTGCTATAGCATACACGACAGCATTAAGCAATTTTAACACAAAGCTCGACCTTGAAAGTTGGAATTATTTTATGATGCTTCCGTCAGTGATGTTTACACTGCCTCGCCAAAAAATTCAGGAAAAAACAATAACAAAAATTATTAAAAGTAATGTAGCACAAATAGGTTCTCGAACACTTCAAACTCGCCCTGATTCGATCACACCCAACACAATCGGCAAGAGATTTCATATCACTAACGACCAACACAGCGTGCGCCAGGCAGATAGATCTTCTGCAACAGCCCGCCACACTAGACCTAGATAGAGTTGAAGGATCTCTCGTCTTTGATACCATCTTTCCCCTTTGCAAGTGGAGCCGGTTTAGACGGCCTACGGCCTCGACATCTTCGAGACATGCTAAGCCAGACGATTCCATCTTCGGAGCGCTTACTAACTAAGCTGAACATTTTTATGGCCAGAGCGCTAAATGGGGCTTTGCCATCGTTCTGCCAACCCGTTTTCTACGGTGCAAGTTTAACTGCCCTCCGAAAGAAAGATAATTCTATTAGGCCCATAGCATGCGGACTAACTATACGAAGAGCGGCTTCAAAGATTGCGATGGCCATGAACAAACGGGCAATTGTTGCGGCGATTTCACCCCATCAAATGGGTGTTGCCATTAGAGGAGGAGCGGAGGCTACTGTACACGCTACACGCGCTTTTCTGGAAGCAGAAGGACCGACAAAAGTACTAGTTAAACTAGACTTCCGAAACGCATTTAACACAATAAGAAGGGACAGAATTTTCGACGAAGTAAAGAGAAAAGCCCTACGACTCTATCCGATGATAGGGCAGAGTTATAAAGATTTCTCAATCCTCGCTTGGAACGCAGATATAACCATAGAGTCACAAACTGGCATTCAGCAGGGAGACCCATTGGGACCAGCTCTGTTCTGCCTCAGCATTTCGGATCTGGTATCAAGCCTACAGAGCCCTTTCAATGTCTGGTACCTAGACGACGCTGTTTTGGGAGGTCCCGCAAATGTCGTGGCGAGAGATCTGCAAACTATACTGAACTTTGAGAAACCAGGAGGACTGACTCTCAATGCAGCCAAATGCAAAGTTTCAGCTGTCGGAGGCACCCTTCAAGATCAGGCGCAAGCTATACAAGAAATCATGGAAGCACTTCCTGGGATATCTTGTGTAACTCAGGGTAACCTAGATGTTCTAGGTTCTCCCGTAATGGCCGAAGGAATCCCACGCGCTCTCGATGCTAAACGAGAGACCCTGGTAAAAATTCGCTCACGACTGACCAGTATGCACCCGCAGGTGGCTCTGTGTCTATGGAGACACAGTCTTGGTTCACCAAGATTTGTCTACATGCTACGAACATGTCAGACCCTGAAATACATGGAGGGTCTTGCAGCCTATGACGAGACCACCAGAAGCATTCTAAGCGAGGTACTTAACATTATCTTAGAAGGAAACATGTGGGAGAGAGCTAGCCTCCCCATCAACAACGGAGGCCTTGGAGTAAGAAGAGCTACGGATCTTGCTGCAGTGTGCTATGTTGCATCCCTGAATCAATTTGGCTCCCTGGCAGAATCACTTCTTGGTGAGGAAGCAAAGATTAAACTGAAAAAGGCAACCGCGGTGGCAGACGCCACAATCAGGAGTCAACTCGATCCTGGCCCTTTGAGAGAGCACGTGAGTCAAAAACTTCTTGACGCGTACAAAATTAAGAAGTCCGCGCGAAATATAGTGAATAACCTCACATCAGCAAGAGAGCGTGCCGTCTTTCTAGCGGCTCAACATCCCTTCAGCGGGGGCTGGCTTCAAGCGCTGCCCTCCCGTCAGCTTGGCACCATGCTAGATCAGCTCTTAGGATAGGCGCCCCCGTCTGCCAGCCCTTCACGTGCCTCTCATGCGGCCAACCGGTTGTCTCGGACGGTCTACACCCGTTAAGCTGTCTAAAAAGCCCCGGCAGACTTACCAGGCACGCTGAACTCAACGCCATAGTGAGAAGAGCTCTTAGAAGGGCAGGGATACCATCTACGTCCGAACCAGTAGGTCTTAATGGCAGCAGTGAGTTGCGACCTGACGGGGTCACCATCCCGCTGTGGTCGCACGGAAAATGCCTTGTATGGGATGTAACGGTTTCATGCACGGCGGCGTTATCATATTTACGCCACAGCGCAGTCGAATCGGGATGGGTAGCAGAACGTGCGGATTCTGAAAAACGGAGGAAGTATCTAGAACTATCTAGAAGCTACTACTTTGCACCCATTACATTAGAGACACTCGACCCCATCAGCACAGGTACAGCAATCCTCCTGCAAGACATCGGAAAACGAATCGAAGACGTTACGGGCGGTCGACGCGAGGCCATGTTTTGAGACAGATGATGTCTTTGGCCGTGTGTGGCTTTCATTATAGGCGCCACGAACTGACAGAAAGCGAACAGAGCAGGATAAACATGATTTAAACGTGCATACCTCACAATTGTATTAACTAAATTATAATAATAATAGTAATAATAATAATAATAATAATAATAATAATAATAATAATAATAATAATAATAATAATAATAATAATAATAATAATAATAATATATATTATATTATTATTATTATTATTATTATTATTATTATTATTATTATTATTATAATAATAATTATTATTATTATGGACTGACTTAGCCCGCCGGCAAATTTATTTGTCCATGTTGTCTGCTATCACAGTGTAATCACAATAATAATAATAATAATAATAATAATTATTATGATTTTGATTACACTGTGATAGCAGACAACATGGACAAATAAATTTGCCGGCGGGCTAAGTCAGTTCATAATAATAATAATAATAATAATTATTATTATTATTATTATTATTATTATTATTATTATATTATTATTATTATTATTATTATTATTATTATTATTACTATTATTATTATGGACTGACATAGCCCGCCGGCAAATTTATTTGTCCATGTTGTCTGCTATCACAGTGTAATCACAATAATAATAATAATAATAATTATTATTATTATTGTTCCCATCCCGCCTCCATCGCGATATGGCATAAATAAGACGGTGCGGCCGTGCAGGATGCTGTCGCATCCCAAACCAGGCATTTGCCTTTTTCCCACGGCGGGGTAGTCACACCGTCGGGCCTTTCATCGTCTTGAAGTCCTAGTCTGGGTTCCAGCATTATTATTATTATTAGTTCGCTAATTATGTCTCTCTGTGTCTAATAATCAATACTGAGAAAAAAATAAGCAATAATGCAAATGACTACTCTAGATGACTCATTGTGTGACAAATTTCAAGTTTATTTAATGGTATCTAAATTTTAAAATCAATAATATTGCAATCACAACAATATACATATGTACATGCATACGCGACTAGCATCCTTACATGGATTCGAGATATTTACACAAAATGATCACAATCATGACAGCTGTGGTTGTACAGTACAGTTTACGTTACCGGACAGGGCGCGAACAGCTCTTCGCACGAGTCACCGTCAAGCGCGGCCTCGATGGCGCGGGTGGATTTTTCGTCCGTGAGGCCAAACAGACTGCCTTTGTACAGATAGAGCACAAGGCCCTGAAGCGACGACGATTCGACAAAGTTGCGTGCCACGCGACATAACACTCGCTGGCTGCACGACTGGGGAAAACTGTTGAGGAATCGAATAACTCGCTCATCCATACCAACCAGCCTTGATGACATTAGCGTCTGGCGGGTGTCCTGGAAAGTTCTCGTGCTTTGGCCGGCAAGTTCAGCGTTCGTCGACTCGTCTAGCGAGCTCCACAGCTGTACCGGACGATCCTGCCCTGAAGTCTTGCTATTGCCGCTGCTGTCCTTCCTGATGTTAAACAGCGACTCGAGCGGCTCGAAGACGGTCTTCAGGACGTGGCGATAACTGCCTTCGTTTTCGGGCTTGATGTGAACGACGCGAACCGCCGAAGGTTGGTCGCCCAACACTCTCGAGGTCAATTTGTCGTCAACGTGGTCCACCTGTTCGCCGTCGGCGTCGACGCTGTCGTTGTTGTCGTTGTCGTCGTCATCGTCGTCGTCGTCGTCGTCATCATGTTGCTCTTGTTCGTCATGGGCGTCGTGATCTCGCTCGTCATGATGAGCGTCACGCTGGTCTTCCTGTTCCTGCTGTGTGCTGTTGTTGTTGTAGTTGTAGTCGTCGCTATCGTCGTCGCCGTCGTCGACGTCTTCGTCGTCGTCGTCGTCGCCGTGCACCCATTCGAAATAATGGCCTCCTTCGTCGTCGTCAAGCTCGCGTTCGACGTCGCTGTCACGTTCGTCACCAACGAGGTCCTCCTCTTCGTAACCGTGGTAGTCCTGTTCATCACCATGGTGGTCCTGCTCGTCCCCATGGTGGTCCTGTTCGTCACCTTGATGGTCCTGTTCGACATCAGGGTCCTGTTCATCGTCTTGATGATCCTGTTCTTTACCATGGTGGTCCTGTTCGTCACCATGATGGTCCTGTTCGTCACCATGGTGGTCCTGTTCGTCATCATGGTGGCCCTGTTCGTCACCATAGTAGTAGTCCTGTTCGTCCTGATGGCCTCCTTCGTCTTCGTCGTCGTCGTCGTCGTGCTCATGTGCGTCATTGTAATCGTTCCGACGTTCATGCGGAGGTTCGACCTCGACACCGCTACGATGTCCACGAAAGTGGTCACCGTCGTACAGCCTATAATGTTCGTCGTCATAATGTTCGTTGTCGTAACCCGTGGCCAAATATCGCTCGTCGACAAGGCCCTCAAGATCTTCATCGTCATCTTCCACTGGTTCGAAGTCCTGTTCGGTCGGGGGCATCAACGGCAGCAACTGCTCGAACTTCTTTCGGACTTTTCGGTCTCTGTGGTCTCTGTGCTCGCTGAGCAGAGTCTCGTCGTATCGGATGATCGGCACAGAAAAGGGCACAGAGAAGCAGAGGAAACTGTTGATAGCCTGTTCGTCGATGCGGACAGCCAGCCGTTTGGTGCGGGATCGCGTCTCCATTGCCTCGCCACGATCGTATGCGTTACTGATGTAGGACAACACTGAATCACCGAACGAAAACGATCTCCGACCGAACTCCAGCACGTCATTGTCGCTGTCTTTGATCAGAGGAGCCGACGGACGACTGCTAGTCATAGCTGAGCCATCGTCGTCGTCGTCGTTGTTGTCGACTTCTTCCACAACGGCTTCTCTGTCAATCACAATGTCTTGCTGACGCTGGGCGCCCGCCGCTTGGCCGGAGATGGCCTTGAAGAATATCTGGGCGAAGGTGTCGGAAAGACTCATTGACGAAAATGAACTCGTCGTGAGAGGAAAGTACACCATCATCGTAAAGAAAATTGTATGATCATTGTAAAACAACGTCCGAGCTTCAGCAAGGTCATGCCTCGTAACGGTCACGTTAGTTGTCGTGCATAAGCACGAATGCACACTCATCAATATCTGAGCCAGAGCCAGCAGTGGCACGCCCACTGGGCTGTTACTAAGAAGACGACGACACTTCATCGTTCCGGAGTCTACTGTGCTGTAGCCGTGGATACCACTCACTTTTGCTAGATCACACGCGCGCATTTATAGCCGACGCCTCTATCTCTCTCTCTTCGCTCTACATCTCTCTTTCTCTAGATTCTCTTTCTCTCTCGGGTAGAGCACTTCTACTCGAAATGCAGATGCGACGTTTAGGAACAACTGAAAGCAGCATACTGCGTATCTATCTAGCTGCCGAAAAAGGCGGTCCTAACGTGACGCTAGCAAAAGTCACACTGTCGTCGTAACACTGCTGCGAATGATAGCCAGATACGCGGAACGTGCACGATGCACGCGCACGTACATCCACCACTACGTATGCACGTTTGAATGACACAGCACTTTTTAGTGGTGATTCGACCTTTTCTCTCTTTTTCTCGTTCTAGCTTCCGCACTACCACATTGAAAAAGTATGATAATACGATATATATATATATATATAGCTCGCAAGTGGTTCGAGAATTACTACACAAATAAGTGATGTGACAGAACTGTGAGAAATGATAATAACGAATCAAGTTTTCCGTTTGGCAGAACAGCTTTCATTTCATTGAGTGTATTCACCTTCATCAGATAGATTGACGAGTACGAAAAAAAGAATATACATGTACAAATACAAATTTTACGTATACACACGGTGAGAACATCGTCACAAGGGGAAGCGGGCATGAGAGTATATGAGTCAGTGTCTAGTCTCCATAATTGATATCACAGCAACTGCGGTCGCTCGTTGACTTTTCCTAATATAGAGCATGAGACGCATCGCCAACCCGAAACATCGTTTCGGCCCTGGGTGAATAGAGGTGTGTGCACGAGAAAATACACGGGTATGGTTTCGTTTTTAAACTTCGTGACTAAGAGAGTCCGCTGCCATAAAGATGACGGCCACTGCGGCTATTGACTACGATGTGTGTCCATCATCTGCTGCATTGCCAGCAACCAACGAGCGACCACGTTAAGTTCAAGTATTCTATTTTAGTAATCGAACACTAATTTTTTGCACATATTAATACAATAACAAATGCTTACTGCAGGCGTGAAATTAAATAGCCATATTGTGCCGAGTGTAACGCTAAACCAAATCTAGCTACCGCCTATAGACTAACATGGCCACAGCTATGCTTCACTCTTAGCGTGAAGCACAAAATCAATACTGTGATTGAAGGCAGGCTTTCAGTAGGGTGATTTCCAATGCCAACTGCTTGCTGCACGCAGTAGCACTACCTGCACGTAGTTTCACTACCTGCACGTGTTGTTTCACTACCTGCACGCAATAAACAAACATCGTCATGCAGGCAGACATCGATGGCCAACCCAAGAGACGTTGTTTGCTTCACCGCCCGTTGAGTTCGTTCTTCTAGCCGACGACTCCAACATCTCATGGAGACAAACGTGCTTGACGTGGTAGGTAGTGGTAACGGTGGTGGTGCTGGTGACGTGCGTTGTCCCATCACCTCGGGGCAAGCCGGCGCTACGTTCTATAAGGTGATCCCAAATGTGCGTCGTTATATTACCATATTACTCTAATACACAGTTGACTGATAAATGATTTGCCATGCTGCACGCTGGACTCAACGACATCTTACAGTGGATGATACGTCTTAAAGACCGCCAATGTTGATAATAATTATTTTATATTTTTTAGTTCACCATTGGTATGATGTTCTTGTATCCAGTACATTGCACTTCGGTAAATTCAAAAGACTTTGCGTATATATATATATATATATATATATATATATATATATATATATATATATATATATATACGGATCAAAAGCCAAAGGCTTGACTGACGTGTCTTATGGTGATATCTCGTACATAGCAGATCGCCAAATTTACGCTCATGACAAGGATCATGAAATCCAATACGGCGACACGGTTTATGATAGAATCCGTGAGCGGAGTAGCGTGTCAGGATATGCCGGTTCTAAGGAAGCGGTACCATTCACGCACTATCCATCATAGCAGGGGTCCTGTATAACAATAGTTTTATGCAGTGTTGATCTTGACGAGGTATGGAGGCGGATGGAACATCACCTGGATAACCTGGTGGCTTCATGCGAGATCAACAACATCACGCTAATCGTGTGTTCCAGTCCGGTAGCAACAGGCGGTGTTGGTAATGACCGCCGCGCAGATTGCGATATTTTTTTTTGTTCTGAGAGGTTTCGGGAATGCATGATGCACATACGCCACTAGCAGCCTGCGTGACTAGTGTGAGACTCGCAAACCCACTAAACCCGGATTCCTCCCCACCCCCCCAGGCCCGGTATTATTTTGGCATTACATCGAAACCGTGGGAGAGGCGTCTCTGCCGTTCTCCTTCAATCAGCTCTATCTCTGACTATCATCACGCATGTCTACCTGCGGTTGGATAGGGGGATGCCATTTTGTAATCCGTCCTGTGAGGGTGCGTCGAGACCATGAGGGCCTGGCTGCCCAGAGCAGCCAGATTGCGAGTTTGTTAACGGCAAATGTGTGCCGGTTAACTTTCAGGATTGGGCCGTGTTTTTTTTACTTCTCATACATTTAGCGTTGTGTCCGGTCTATGGGCCCCGACTCCGTTGTCCATTTAAGCCGTCGTGGCCCAATGCACGCGTTTACCATCTGCCTCCTTCCGCTCCCGACATCACATCCGTTCATCCATCTCTGCCACCGGTTTTTGCACAACGCCCACGCTCATCCCAGACGAATCACCATTTTAAAACCATCTAGATGAAATTGCGGCCCTGGATACACCGATTTAAACAGTATTGACATGGTCCCCCGTTATGGCTAATTCCTCGTCTTCCAATGGTCAATCCTCTTTTTCTTTTTTACAACACGCAATTGAGCGTTGTGGAAAAGCATTTATCGCGGCAGCCGATATCAGAAGCCCTACATCCGTTGCTGCCTACGGGTTGCAAGTGTCCTTTAGAGAGGAAGGAAGTGAAGCTAGCTTTCATCATTTATTGATAAACTTGTATGCCGCTTAAATTTACCGCAAACGGCTGGCCTTGAAAAGTTCCGAAACAAGTATTCTCAGAAAATGTCTCTAATTCACAGGGAATGTTATTTATCACCAGCTATAATTAACCAGACCTGGAAGGAATCTCTCCATCCATGCGGCAGTTCGCCACTTGCTACAGTGGTTATGGATTTCATCCATTATGTCGGTCTAACAGGCTTCATAAACCCAGGTAGAACTGCCAATGTCCTCATTATGGTATCACCTCACTGACTGCACTAACTTAGGTCGTTCTCTTAGCACCAGCATCAATACACATAAACCGATTTTACCATGCGCGTTATATTTCTACGAGTATATATTTAACGCTAACATACCCAAAGAGGATGTTTTTTTTTAAATATTAAATAAATAAATACAATACAGAAAGTATTTTAAATTGTCAAGCACCCACCCTCATATAATTTGCAACGGAGTAGCATCAAGCACTGTAGAGCCATTATATTGAATTTTTATTGGGTCATATGAAGATGGTATCGCACCCGATTTTTTCCTCGACTCATTGTTTCGTCGACCCATAAAAAGAGCCCTTAATGAAATGTAGATAACTGCCGACTTATTGCACAGTCATTTGCATATTATTTTATTTTAATAATATATCATTTGTATAATATCTGTATAAGATTTAGAGTCTCGGTTCGCGTGAGCGGGCGTTAATACGGTTGCGTACGTAACGGAGTAGCACATAGCACGTGTCATAGAGCCTACGAGAAACGCGCCATTTAATAAGCTTTCTCCGAACAACGCTTTTTACCAGAGCAAAGGTCTCATGCAATCTTTTTGAGCATCGGCACCTTCCTACTGACATTTCTTTTTCATACCACGACAGCGAGTCTATATCGATGCTTCATGTCAATCTGTAGGCCATTTCCTGTGGGTGAATTCTCCATTCAGTCTCTGTAAACGGCAAATTACTAATACATCCCTATAATGACATACGTGATACATAGATCTTGTACCCGTGTATGATCGTATGTGACATTTTAGGTGATCCTTTCTGTCGTTTATATATATATATATATATATATATATGGGGTTTTGTTTTACTAATAAAGGTTTGACTTACATGATATACGCATAGTAATTCGTATAGCGGTTGCGCTTTGAGGCACTGCTGTATGTGCTAGACATCGCATTGCGGCTCGCAGATTCGCAGTATATGTATATATATACATCGGTCGGAGTGTTTATATATTTTCAGGATAACCCAACAGTAGCGAAACATTTTAAGTAAAAATAAATTACAGTTTTTTTTATACCAAAATTGTATTTTTTTCTTAAATTAGATTTGTGAGAATTAGTTATGGAACTCTATCTCGTTGAATTGAGTAAAAGTCATATGGGTTTTCCTCAGTCAAAATGCGACAATTTGTTTCTTTACAAAACCATCAACATGCAAATGGGCCTTATCGCAGAATAATATTTTGTTAGAAAACTCACTGTTCATTTGTTCTTGTTCATTTTCCCAATTGTCAAAATTCGTTCTCTGTGCATTTGTTGGAGCTGCTAAGCTTATATAGCACCACCCGACACATTAAACTTTACACTTACTATTATTACGTACGACAGACACACATTCTGAGATGTTGCGTCAGAATGTGTTTTTTTTATTGTTAAAGTAAGATATGTCTGTTGTATGTATGTTAAAGTAAAAGCTATATAGCAACGAAAACTAATTTTGTTCGAAGATAGATGGGTTAAATGTTTAACAGTCGTCGTGCGATTTGGTTGTGATCTCAACTTATCAATGAACTCCTGTGAGATATGATTACACTCCTCGTGTGTGCATTCATGTGCTCCGGATATGAAGCTGGAGATGAAGTTCTAAACCGTCGTTTCAGATCTCCCACATATGTTCGATGGGTTTCAGGTCGGGGCAGCATGCTGGCCACTGCATTAAGCTAATTCAAGCTTCTGTGAGATACCATCAAGAAAATGCAGTGGTGTGCGGCCTAGCATTTATTTTTTAGCGGCATTGAATTATGTTCGTTCCACTTAAATTGATTAATACATAATACACTTCATAAGGTTGTCTCCATCCTTTATCTTCTTCACGGTTCCCGCGACAGAAGTAGTACAACAATTTGTGTTCCAGTGCTGCGCATTTCACTGCATGATACTTCCCGGTGGCGTTTGAACATACCAGGTAGTTATAACCACCTGGTCTACACGTAGCGACTGTCGTATGCAGGACCAAGCCGAAGATGTAAGGCAATGATTACGTTCAAACCCCCAACCTCCTGTCTGGCCTGTTTGACGTTAGCTTTCCTGGACAACCTGACATGAAATACATAAAGCGGCTCCTTGCTCACATCGACAAAAAAACTTGCTTCATATGTCCTCTCAAAAACACCTCTCGAGCTGGTTGAGATTAGCAATCGCGAGTTGACACTATATCCGGTCAAGACCATACATCAACTCCAGAACAATCTTGCGTATGAACAGTCTTAGTGCTGAAAAACGGACAGTTTTCGGTCATTGCCTACTTCACCGTAATGAGAGACAAGCGCCGCCCGTACTGTGTTGTTTATATGAGCCGTAAACATCATTCCCGTGTAATTTACCCAATAGCCAAGATACGGGAAAGAGTTGACAAATTCCAACGGCTGTCCACAGCAACGTGTAACGTCTCTGGCAGCCATTCGAAATTCATCGCTTTGATTTTCCCGGTGTTTATCTCAAGTCCCCTCAAGACGAGAACGGGGGTACCATAGAGGTAATGCGCTTGCTGAAACCTGGCTCGTGATGTGCGACGAAGATATCATCTGCAAACATGATGACTACGGTTTTTGGTACTCCCGTCGAACGCAACCAAAAAGTCGGCAAAAAGGAAGAGAAATGAGACGCGGCTTCTTCTTATCGAGGAAACTTGCTATTACGCTCAAGGGAGAGGCACCCACGCTTACTTGTTAAAATGATTTAGCTAGTAGGTGGCGAGACGCTTTGTCAAAAATCTTGACGCAGTCAATAAAGACAGATCAAGATCAATTTTTAAAACGTCTTCTTCAACGTGCGCTTAACGATAGAGATTTGATCCTTGCTTGCCACCGAAGGCCAGCCCACGATAAAGATTTGGAACTTGTTTGTCACCCTTGAACAATAGAGAAATACCTGACTTATCAGAGTCCAGGCATCCGCTCTTTCTTGATAATTGCATTAAGGAAACCACAAAAAGTTTCCGTCAAGAGAGCGAGTGATTGCATCCAGGCATTTTTTGGTAGACCCGATAAGGTCTACTAAAAATGTATTAGACCTGATTGGGCTATTCACGACTATTCACGACTGACTGTAGGACCTGGCACACCTCCTTCACCCCGAAAGGTATATATATTGTTCTGCTCTAGTATAAAATAGATAGTTCAATCTGTCTCATTGTAGACCAGCACGACAGGTTGTGTCTCGCTAAATACTGGGAACATCGACAACGGCCAACACTGATTGGTTTCTTGTTGACAGTTTCAAGGTCGACAAGGTTGTGAAACAACAGGTCGATGGTGTCTCGTCTATTGTGACTATAGTTTCAGGCGCGTTTGCACAGCTTAGACCAATATTTTCTATCACTTTAAGCAGAACTTCACCTTTATCATCGCTAATCTCACAATCGATTCTGCTACCACCAAGGATAGTTGGCATGGTTAGGCTTGTAAATAGATATTCCACCCAGAGGTGTTTTCTGACCTCCATTAGGTATGACATCCAGCTGATGACCCCCCCCCCACGCCGCGCATATCACTAATATGTAGTTTATCCCGCTAAAATGTTTTTGTGAGAAGTGCAATGTCAACTAGCTCAAACACGTCACCAAGTTCAAGACCTATTCCCGCCTTTTTCTCTTTCCTTACAATTCTTGAGTAGCACTCGTGCCAAAACGCTTGCTTCTTCGCTTGCAGAGTGTAGAACTGATTAGTCACTCACGGGGACTTGGATCTTTCAACGCGATATAATTCTCTTTAAAAAACTCTAACCCCTTGCTCTAATCCCTTGGGAAAGAGGTCGTCTACTTGTATGAAACGTTACCGTGTCGTGTACATTGGCCAGGAGCTACGTCGCTTGAACAAGCCAGAAAGCTGGTGCTTCTGCTTGTCTTGCGGAGGACCGCAAGTTAGCGAAATACAGAGAACTCAATCCGCAGTTTATCGTCCAGCCAATTGCCATAGAAACTTACGGACCCATGGGTGAAGAAACATCAACATTTTTCAAGGAGCTTGGAAAAAGACTGAACGCAGTCACAAGGAATCCTCGTTCTGGAGAGTTCTTACTGCAGCGAGTATCGATCGAGCTTTAGCGGGGAAACGCGGCGTCAGTCAAAGGGTCCCTTCCCTCCGCCGAAGGGTTCCCTGAGATCCCGTAGGAATAGAGATGTTCCTAATACTATGTTGATTAAATAAAACGAGGTTGACCTTGAGTAATGGTTTTCATCCAAAAAAAAAATCTCTTTAAATATTCTCTAGAAGGGAGCGTCTCCGACCCAGCAACGGATCAGACTTCCCTTCGGCTAGAAATTATTTCTACAACACATTGCGTAATTTTCGTCATACAGCACCATACAAAACGCAGCACATTCATACCCCTGTCAGCCAACCACGCTATTATTCCAGGTCTGGCATATATATCAAATTGGCATATGTCATCTGTTACGCTGCCCGTCTACATTTGATGCCTTGTTTTGTTGTCTCGTCGCTTTCGGACCACAACAAATGCGTCATCGTTTTTCCGTCTTCGGTTGTGGGTCAGCTGTCTTTGCCGTCGGTGTTGTTGTTACCATGGGTGGCGACGTCGCTGTACCACCATCCGGCCATTCCAGTTTAAGAACAGTGCCATTCCACTGTCTATTGCAAAAGTTGCGGTTGGAATAAGAACCGTTGTTAGATTCTGCAACGGCGGATGGGTCCATATTCAGCTGCTGATCTACAGCACGTTGACTATAACTAGGCTCAAGTAGAACGACGATCTTGGCGGCTCTCGCGTCCATTTCTCAGAACTCTTTGTTTGTGCCTCTTTTTTAACCCGCGCGTGCAAACCTTTGTCTTGAAGCCATTTCTTCAGTTCGATCATTCGAGAAGTTGCTGAGACTTTAAGCCTGTCTTAGCGCCATCAGTGCCTCTGCTCTGCAGTCAAGTACTGTGTACCCTGGCGCATCCTTCACTGCAGCAAATGCATACGGGCCCTAAGCCTTCTTTATTTTGTGGAGGATAATTTGAAAGCCACCATCTTATCGTAATTCAGTTCTGCTCTCGATTTTGTAACCCATTTATATTAGTTGGGAAGCAAATTTCGAACGAGAACTCTCGCTAATCTGATTTTTATAGGACCACCATAAAACATTTTGGTAATATTATGCAGTTCTTCTCAGTATTTGTGTGCCGTTTTTATCTGCAGTAATCGCTGGTTACGTTGCCGCTGTACGTCGATCGCAGCTCCCTAGGGATAAATTTTGGCGATTTCCGCCGCGGGGTTTTCTGTACCTGGGAATAGTAATTTCAACAAAGGAAACGTCGTTTACCAAACTGGCAGAAAAAGTTTGTAAGGGACTACTGTCCAGCCCCACAAGCTATCGGTCTCTTTGACCTGAAGATAGCGTCAATGGCTTCGTATAAAATTTAGGTCATTTGACATTATCTGACTAAGAAGAGTCTCTGAACCGTTGACAACATTAAAGCTAACTTCCTAAAGAAAGTGTAAGTATTGCGTTGTACTAGCCGTAATTGGCTAGCGTATTTCCACGCCTCTTCTGGTAGGAAACCTTTGCAAGGCACTCAACCTTCCGAAGACAGATGCGCTAATGTCATACCTTTTTGGTTAGGATAAACAATTGGCCGAAGTACACGTGCTATTCTACGAGACACGGGCCATGAAGTCGAACGCCTGGAAAGGCTCAAACTACACAAATCGGTGCATGATAACCGACTTCGCAGTTCATGGCTTATATACGAGGTTATGAACGCGTAAGGAGCATCACAAAGTGTAGGTGTAAACTATATGGGAGCTGATGACCAATGTGTAAACCAGTCAATGGAAATGAAGCGCAATAATAATATATTTACATATATATATATATATATATATATATGGGGTACGTAGCGGCGACAATAGATCGCAAGGATCTTGCCACCGGGGTACAGAGAGAGAGGCTTGTTACTCAATAGCCTTCTACGGCGCAGTCGCATCCTGTCACGCATGTCGGACCGTGCATCTTTTTACTTCTGTCCCCATTTTATTCTTCGTTCTTTTATTTTTTCCATTTTCAACTCTTGTCGTGTTCTCCGATGGCGGCGTAAATCTATGCCCACCAGCATTGATAATCGGCAACAACAGTGTTGTTGTTGTTGTTGTTCTTGCTGTTGTTGTTACTACCGCAAGAAAGAATGCCATAGAGAGAGAGAAAGCGAGAGAAAAATAATAAGAGAGTAACAAGGAGGTTCTTGTTTGTTGCCGAGGAGGCAGCCCACTTCGGCCTAGGTTTTGTGCTTTTTGCCCGGCTGGCTATTCTGGTTCCTTCTCGTTCGTTCGCGCGAGATCGCGCTGGTCGTCCTGGGCACGCGGTAGCCCCGGAGAATGGCCTCTGGCCTTCGTCTATTCGCCTGTCTTCTGAGGAAGAACACGAAAAAGCCTCGCCATCCAAGCCGGCTTCTGCAGTAACCGCTGCTAACCACCGAGGGATCTACTGCCGTCGCAGCCGCCAGTCCAGCTTAGTTGTCCTTGGCGTCGTTAGCGTCGGTATCGTCACCGTGGTTGGTGCGTTGGTGCGGTGGTCGCCGACATATATCGCAGATAAACACAGAAAGAGATCCAGAGAGAGAGAGAGAGAGAGAGGGGGGGGCGGGAACTACAGAAGGTGAGTGAAACAGGACAGCTTCCACCGCCGCCGGCGCCGCAGCAGCAGCAGTATCAAGGCAAGAAGGAACAGGGAGAGAGGTCGGAGAAGACGTGGAATTAAATGAACTCCTGTGACTCTGTGCGCTGTCGTGGTGGTGGCGACGGCAACAACAGCAACAACCACAACAACAGCAACAAACAATAATCATAATAACAACAACAGCAGCAGCAGCAGCAGCAGCACCACCACCAGTAGCTATGTGCGCCGCTGTGTGTGAGCTGAGCTGAGCTTACGACGATAACGTAAACACGGTCGCCCGCTTGACGCCGCCGCCGCTCTCGCGGCCGCTGTCGTCGTTTCCACAGCTATCATAGCTACTATTCCTGCGCTTGAATAACGACGTCGACTACCGCTCCTACTACAAGTAGAAGTAATACTAGTAGCAACAACAACAACAACAGCAACACCAGCAGCAGCAGCAGTAATCGTAGTACCAATACCACCAGTACTCCGACACACTAGAAAGTAGCGGCGAGAGTCGTGGCAGAGGCGACGGCGCCGGCAGCATCGTCTGGGTAGCGTCTGGGAGCTGTTAATGCGCAATACTTCCCTGACTCGCTCTGGTGCAATGCTCGACCGCGGGTTCGTGGATCTCCGGGCCGGGTGTTCCTGTGTCCTGTTTTCTGGCACGCACTGGAACCCACTACCGGGATGGATTTGTTTGTTGTTGTTGTTGTCGTCGTCGTCGTTGTCGAACAGACAGACTGACTGACATACGGGGTGGTCTGTTTTTGACTGAAGACTGACACTGCAATCGGCGCATTACTCTTCGACGGTGGTGGTGGTGGTGGTGGTGGTGTAGGCGCGCGCTCTCCGAGTGTGCTTGGTCGGCGGCCCCCCACACCACGCGGTCAAGGCAATGATTTGTTGTTGAAATGTCGACAAATGTCCACCGACGAGTGCAAGATGCCCGACTTGCATCTGGAATAGGCCGGAGGAAAGCGATAGCGTGAAAAATTGCTAATTAAACAAACTTCAGAAGAAAACGTCTGAATCTTGTTTGGCCCTCCGAAGTAATTTTCTACGGTGTAATCCTGAGAAGTCACACACACACAACGACAAATACACACAAACACATACACACAAACACATTAAAACACTCCAAGACATCGGGGAAAGTCCAGCAGTCGTGGCTTGTAAAAGACTCCCGAGATTTCCGAAGTAATGCATAGACACTAGTAAACATTATTGTATTAGAGTGGCCGTAGTAACAGTTGCAGTAGAAGTATTGTTAAGATAAAGATTTCCGCTCGAGATGGTGATGGTGATGATGATGATGATGATGATGACGATGGTGGTGGTGGTGGTGGTGATCGAGGCGCTGCAGCTGTAGCCGCCACTGCCGCCGACGCCGTAGTAACGATTACGCTCTCTTAAAGCTGTTGTGCTTTCTCTTCTTTCGAACTTCCACTTTGCCACCTTCTCTTCCATTCTCTCCTCCCCCCCCTCCCCCCCACTTTTTCTTTCACTACCCCTCTCTCTCTATTGCCCCCTCCCCCCCTCTCTCTATTGCCCCCTCCTCCCACTCTCTCTCCATTTCTCTCTCTGTGAACTTTTCTTTCCCTATGCTCCCCCTGTTCCTTTGTCCTGCTCTCCAGCTCGGCCTCCTTTTATCCCTGTGATGACTGGCGGAGCGGCCCTATGCGACGTTGGATCGCAGACGACAACAGCCGCTAATGGTACGGACACACATGGAGGTCTCTATGTAGTAGTATGAGTAGAAGTAGTCCGTCCACCACAATTTGTCCCTCCAGTAGCGGCGGCGAACCTACATCAGCAGCAACAGCAACGGCGGCGAACCTACAGCAGCAGCAGAGGCGCTGGCGGCGAGATCCGTCGTTCATAACAGTAGGAGGCTCTTGTTGGCGTAGCGGCACGCTTGCCGATTTGCGCGATTCTTGCTAGACAGTCGTAGAGTTAGGAGTCAGTGTCAGTACATGCCAGTTTGTCACGGTCGACGAGGAGGAAGAAAAGGAAGAAGAACAAGATCTTAGTAGTAGTCGTAGTCGTAGTAGGGTAGGTCGGTTTGTGGCTGCCGAGATTCACACTAGATTCATTCCGTCCTTTCTTACTAGCTGGATAGCATTTGAATAGCGTTGACTGATGTTAGATGATAGGTCGCGCATCGGCGGGTAGGACGTTCGATAGTTCACTACCTAGTCACAATATGTAGTATGTGAACGGCGAGTAGGTGACTCGTACTCTACCTAGTGCACCACCACCACCGGCTACCAGCATTCAAGTCCAAGTATCTTTTTTCTCTTTATTCCTGCTTGCAATTCTTGATTAGCCTTTTTCTCCTCGTAATTGTTCTTTTTTTGTTTCAATTTTTTGTCCTGCTAATTGTACGTGGTGCATGGTCGCACGTCTGTGCACGTTCGTGTGTTACGGCCACGCCAACGACGACGACATCAACAACAACAACAACACTGCGAATCATCTGACCAAGCAGCCGCAGCAGCGGCAGCTGTGACGCCTAAATACAGAGATAACACGCCCAGAGGGCAACGGAGACGAAAGCGACAGGAGAAGGAGCAGAGTTGGCTGATCCATGACCGACTAACTGAGAGCACAGTGTCAGTGAGACCATCAAACGAAGCGGTCTGTCGTCATCGTCGTTGTCGTCGCAGCCACAGACGGCCTCAACACAGCACAAGACATCCAACAACCCACCAGCAGCGAGACCTGCCCACCAGTTCACCTATCTACCTAGCAACGTACGTACCGGCCTACTCAGCTCACGAGGTTACCGGCAATCCTTAGCGCCGGACTACGCTATCTCGGCTCGCTCCGTCACGTCGCCGGCTGTTTGTGTGCACAGTTTCTGTACGACGCGCGAAGGCACGAGGTAAGTCGTCGCTTGGCAGCAGAAGAAGCCTGCTTCAACCGATAAAAAAAATGCCTATATATATATATACACATACATATATAATGTTTTATATTTTTATTTATAGCTACTGAGAGAGAGACAGAGAAGAGAGCGCGCGTCAGCAAGCGATAGGGAGATACCGCCTACAGCTTTATTCAAGGACATAGTCGTTGGGCCGTTTAGGACAAGATGGTTACCCGTTATGACGCAATTCAGTGTAAATCACTCCTACTAAAACAAATTAAATCTACCTATGGAGCTAATGCTACATATGCGTATGTATACATATATATATATATATATATATATATATATAAATTGGAAATGTTAAAACATCTTATGTTTATTAGACATTTGTGCTTCAAGCTGTTGTGCACTCTTCTTTGTTGGTCAATCCGATAGTAAATCCGAATTTATATATATATATATATATATATATATCCGCAAAGGCTATTGTATTTTTTTTCTATTTTTGGAGATTACTTTTGGGCTATCTTTATAATTTTCTATCTTCGGAATTACGATCGCCTATGTGAGCTTGTATGCATTTGCTTTGCCGGTCCTGTTTGATCCAGTAAATACGCTAATCACGTTAGACATTCAAAGTACGCACATTTGAGTCGCGTTGGCCGGTATTTATATTTAGAATCGCACTTTACTAATTTGGAACTAATTCGTCTTAGTGCCATCATTGACTAGATAGTTAATTGACAAGTTGTTCTGTAATGATATGAACTTGTTTAATATTGTTAACCTCGCGTTCATATTCAAGTGTCAGTCTTCAGTTTACGTACTGTAGACGGATTAAACTGAGGCTCCATCAAAACAGCCGGCTTTAACAAAGTTCTGCCGCTTTATTTAATATGTAGTATATCGTATGAAAATATGTACCTATGTCTGCTGATACAATAGTATATATGTTTATGCAAAAGCCCTGCAGAGTGAATGACGTTCGTTCTATACATTTAGCTTTTTATCTGTGAACACTGGATGGAAGCGGGCGGCTGTTCCTATCAAATGTTTATTTTTAAGTAATGCTTATGATTTGCCATATATATATATATATATATATATATCCGTGTGTTGCAGCACCAATAAATCGGTCCGATAATATCTGCTTGAGTGCAGTCGTGGAATGTATATGTTGCTGTAACCTGGGCAAATTAGTACAGCGTGCGACGGGAGCCAGTCGCACGCACTTCTAGCATGGGTCGTTGCCACTATTGTCGGCTCATCTAACCTCCGGATTCACCTGTCGACTTGTGACAGTCTATGACAGTATCACTCCGTACATACGATATTTGCGCAGTTATTAGAACAGCTGCCGTATCAACACTACTCACGTGCAGCGACTATATGATATATATATATATATATATATATATATATATATATATATAGATATACTAGAGAGAGAGAGAGAGAGAGAGAGAGAGAGAGAGAGAGAAGAGAGAGAGAGATGAGAGAGAGAGTAGGAGAGACAGAAAGAGGAGAGAGAGACAGATATGAGCGAGAGGGAGGAGAATAGAATAGAGAGAGAGAGATAGAGAGAATATGAGAGAGAGATATATAGATAGATATATATATATATAGATAGAGAGAGATATATATATATAATATAGATATATTATATATATATATATTATATATATATATATATATATATATATATATGAAAAAAAATGCCGTATCAATACAAACGCGGTATATACGGCAATTATACTATAATAATGCGGTTATGAGGACGATTTATGGTGGCATCATTTACTTCGCTTACGAGAAATACTCACACCTCATGCGCGTGTCATGTTTTTATGTTGTGTCAGCACAATCC